>VWPU01015707.1:0-211494 GCA_013398955.1 Callaeas wilsoni | reverse complement strand
CTTTCCACACTTGGACATACCCATGAATCCTCGTAAAAAAGCTTGGCACGCAGTGGGCTCAATTTTCCCTTTTACTGGACCCCAGGAGGAGATGACTGGGGCACTTGCTAAGCCGTAAGAATATCTGTTGCAACTCCTTACCTGAAACACAATTTGTTAGAAGGATATAGAGCCTCCTGTGCCCTCCTGCTCACAGATACTTTCTGTGAAAGCACATGGGTGACCTATGTGCTTTCACTATCAAGGAGGCGTAACTTTTCCGTCAGGAGCTTTCCTTCCTGTTTAACCGGTTTATGGCGGCGATGATTCTCTTCCCAAGTCATCCCTCAGGGAAAATTCAAACTGCAGGTACAATAAAAAGGTAACAAGTTATCTATTCTTCTCGATTTGGAAAGCCAACCATACTTTTTTAATATACGTAGTGGTAGATTATCTCACACTTTCAGTGCGAGTTTCCAACATGTTTAAAATAACAACTTCAATAAAGGGAAAGAATTGCCTCTTAGGAAGATTTCTGCACAAGAACAGGATTCTAAAATTGTTACTCTACTCCATCTTCGCACAGCTTCCACCTACATGCTCCGAAAAGAGTTCCCAGCTCCAGCCACAGGGGAGAGGGACAATACAAACCTCTGATGGCAGGTGGCCCTCTGGCTTTGGCTCCTCAGTGCGCAAAGCTGTGACAGTACAATGGTGGAAGAACCTGTCTCATGCTGGGATATTTCCCGGGGACCAGTGAGGACTTGGCTCTCTGCAAAGGGCCTGAAGAGCTGGAGTAAACACAGCACTGGCCACATCCATCTTCCGAGACCTCAAAGAGCCCTGGACCCTCCATAAAAGGGAGCAGCAGAGGCCGCTCCAGACACAACACAGAGAGAGTTCCCTCAGGGACCATTTGCCTTCACACTTCATACCATTCCTTAAAAAGTTATAAATTGCTCCACTGAAGCGGCTATTCAGAATTCAAACAAAATCCCAAAGCTGTAACAGGCAAGAAAATATTCTCAGAAACAGTGAGGGAATAAGTGTCAACAAAACAGTATTTCGGTTATAAAAAGCCATGCAATAAGACTGAACAGATTAGGATAAAGCATATAAAGTTAATAATTAATATCAGATATCTCATATCTGATAAACAGAAGTAATAATTTGATAAAGCATTACAGGAAAAAAGCCCTGGCCTTTAAAGCATACAAGCTGTCAATGACATCACTGTGATTTAAAAGCAGTTAGACAAGGACAAAACTTATTTCAGTTGCTGAAAGGTGATGCAATTTTTTTGTCATATATTCATATATTCTGCATATATTGTCTTAAAATGTCAACTCGCTCCAGAAGCTATTTGGTGGCATTTGTGCTGTACTGTACTCATTTCCAGTGATTGCTGTGAAGTGATCCTGAGAGAGAGGAACACACCAATTTTTAGGAGCTGCCATTTCAGCGTTTATGGCAGTGTGGTGTTGCTTCACCTCACGGGGCTTGGACACAGCTAAAGGAGCAGGATTGAGAAAACAGGAAATACGCATGGGAAGGGCTCGTATTCCCAAGCACACACAGAAGGCTACACTCATAATACAAACTGAGCTGAGACCCCTCTGCCTCTCTCCCCACGGTGATTTCTAGGAGAAGGACATGAAGGTTTTTCTTGAGAAACTGAGCGTTTTCAAAATTTTCCCACGCTTTTAGCGTGGCCACTGTTTTTCTCTTTTGTGCTTTCCCTTAAAGGAGCAGACAGGGAACTGCTGAGTTACTTCCCACCCTAATTCCTCCTAGACCTACCAAGAACTGTCTCCTCCTCTTTTGCTGGCGTGTGGGACAAAATCTCCGGAGACAAAGAAAACTAGACAATCGCTGGGATGGTTCCTTTACTTCTGTTAGATGCTCTCGCTGCTCCACCAGCCGGCAGGAGCCACAGCTCGCTCAGATTAAAGGAGAATCATGGGTCGGATTTAGCTGGGCACGAGTGTGCCCTTTGGAGCCAGGTCTGATACAGAGCTGCAGGGAAACGGCTGGCAAAATAATCACTCCTCACCCCCCCAAAATGAAACAATATCTTCAGCAGGCTTTTACTCACAGTGTTGCTTCACAGGCAGTTTGGAGCTTTCTCAAATAGCACTCTTGCGTTCGAAGCCTTCAGGCTTCGAGTAATAATAGGCTTGCAAAGGGAATGAAGCAAAGTGTTTTAGCAATCCGTGGGGATGGAAAACTGGCTGAACAGAGCGCCAGTGAGGAAACCGCTCCATTTCATAAGAGAGCCAGCCTTCTGTGCTACTATTCTCCAGTGCCACCTACTGTCATTTCCCCAAAACTGAGGCAGGGAACAGAGAGCACTGTGTCGAGCACAGTGGCAAGTAAGATTTATGTCTGGCTACAGGGAACATCAGCTTATTTATCGTCATCACTGGCAAATATGGTCCCTCTCAGAAAGCTGTTCTTTATGGGAAAGATTCATTCACGATTGTTGAGGTCCTGCTTGAAGAGAGGTGAGATACTTCTCCTGGAGCAGTGCTCCGAAGTACTGCTGCACTAAAGTGATGACAAAGTGTCAGCAAAACTACATCAGAGTTTTTCCATGTGCTGGCAAAAAGCAAATGCCAAGATGTTGTGTTTAAGCAGCAGATGAGCAAGACAACTGGTTAAAAAAAAAAAAAAAAAAAGAAGTTGTTTTGTATTACAGGCCCTTATTTCTTTCTCACAAGTTTCATCAAGCAAGGGTTGTGCCTTCCTACCTGCTTAGTAAAACCCAGGAGAGTAGATGCTGCTGGGCAAAGAAAATAAAAGTTGCAACAGACACAATACAGTGGTTGAGTCATTACAGTGATTCATCAGTAAAGGAGACATTTGTTGTAAAGGGCAAGAAGGACTTTCAATCTTGAAAACACTCCTCACCCTCTATTTACTCACACAGAACAAGCAAGGGAAAGGACGGAGAGGAGAGAGGGGGCGGGAAGGAAAGTTCCACTTTTATGAGAAAAACAAATTGATAAAAACCCCCTGTTTAACATAGAAAACATTTTCACAGGCGCTGCTGACACCTACATCTAATATACAAAGTTACTAAGTTACCAACACCCTCCCGAGGTTTGAAATAGGCTGTTGTGAAAGATCAACCTCCACAGCCTGCACACACTGACTGCAAAACTTGCTAGGACTAAATGTAGCCTACAGAATTTAATCTCTCCTTTTATTTGAACATCTTTTGTACTTTGATCCTCTGAAAGGAACAGCGCCCTTCGACAGCGTTGTTCCTGACAGAAACAATTACTCCGGCTTTAAAAAAAATCAAATCCCTGAAAAAATTAGGTGCTGAAATGGAGAACGGTCTTAATGTATATTAAAATATACAGTTAAAATCAGACAAGCAGGCAGTTTCTTGTGTGTATACATACAGATACACACACACTCGTGTATGGAGGCTTATATATGTGTATCTAAACACACATGTATATGCATACAAGTGTATAGATATACTTACATACATAGATCTCTCTATAAAAGCCTAAAATAGGTGTATACATATAAATGCCTATAAAATGCTGAATGACCCAAGAAGAGAGCTTAAATGATTCAGAAAAGAAGCCAACTCAAAAGTTTCAGCTGAAAGTCAAAAACCTCGATGCTGAAGAGTGCTTAAAGCCAAAGCTCTTGCTCATAAGGCTTCATAAATTTCATGTTGTGCTGTTTTCTTCCATTTCTCTTACCTTGTCTGATTTTCCCACTGTTTTCTTCTGCTATTCTTCTCATCTTCCCAGTCCACCGTGCCTGCCAAATGGCTTTCTGGGAAACTCATTTCGTCATTCCGGTGTGTTCAATAGGGTTTGTTGACCTTCTAGAAACTGTTCACACCATAGACTGTACAAATATAAAAACAGCCTTGTGATACTGGCACACTGGTAAGATAAGCTGCCCTGCCACCACAGCAGGCTTTCTCTATGGAAAATTTAGTGAGCTGGCTCATCACTGCTCCCAAGAATCCCTTCCACGGGAGCTCGTGGTGCTTGGGCCTTCTGTAGGGCTGCCAGGGCAGAAGGAGAGCAGAGAGCCTCCGAAGGACAGAGCTCAACCACTCGCTCTGGCAGACCAGAGCTCTACTGTCTTTACCAAAGAAAACCAATTAATAACTCTTTAAGCATAAAAATAAAGGTCAGGGCAGGTGACTCCCCCTCTACCCTGCTCTGGTGAGACCCCACCTACAGAGCTGCATCCAGCTCTGGGCTCCCAGCACAGGAAGGACATGGACCTGATGCAGCAAGTCCAGAGTTGTCAGAGGGATGGAGCACCTCTGCTGTGAGGAAAGGCTGAAAAAATTCAGCCTGGAGAAGAGAAGGCTTCCAGTTTCTGAAGGGAGCTCACAGGAAAGATAAGGAGAAACTTTTTGCAAGGTCATGTAGGAATGGCTTCAAACTGAGAGTAGGTTTACATTAGATATCAGGAAGAAATTCTTTTCTGTGAGAGTGGTGCGGTTCTGGAGCAGGTTGCCCTGAGAATGTGGATGCTCTGTCCTTGGAAGTGTTCAAGCCTCTTGGATGGGGCTCTGAGCAACCTGGTCTCGTGGAAAGTCCATGGCAGGGAGTTTGCAGCAAGATGATCTTTAAGGTCCCTTCTAACCCAAACCATTCTATGGCAGAAGCTTCTAAAGCCAAAGAACAACTTAAGCCAAGGAATAGCTTACTAAAACAATATAAACCTTGTCTCTATTTGCAATATTGCTCATATTGCTGTATTGCAACAGCTTAAATAATACAAGATTTCTGAATTTTCTCTGAACTTCTTGCACATGGTCAACTTCTTATATCTTTCTTCCGACTTTAATTTTATTGCCATAATTCCTCACAGTACAATTGAATCGAAACCGTTGCTAAAAGAAAAACAAACGAAAAACCAAACATATGGCTTCTATTAAAAAAAAATAGTTTGTGGGTGTATATATAATTTTTAAACCAACTGAACAGCATTCCTTATACGCAATTGAGGATATAAAGCATCTGCTTAGATAGCTAATTTGGCTGCATACTTAGGTTGCCTATGCATGTCAGCAAAGCATTCATTACTGTTTTCATTACAACTTTACCTGCAGCATGAAAGCCAACAATAATTTACTTAAGTTTTCACATAAATAATGCAAAGGGATGGCTTACCTGCAATAAAACATATTTCTGCAAACTCCTGTGTGGAAATTAAGCTCACAGCAGCTCTCCTCCACAACTGGATGGGCCCATGAAAGAATGGCTGGCAAAGAGATACTTGCAGAGCTGAAAATTCAGCTTCATCTATCACCCCAAAGTACCTTCCCCATCAATGGGACACACACACACACACATTATTCTTAATAGCAACTGCTCTCTGCTGTGTCAGGCCCTGTGCTAGGCTGCTGGTGGTTTTACTAATGATGTTTTTGTATATATGAACCAGCAGAGCGGCAGGGAGGACCCCGTTCATTGTCTACCTAGAATTAAAGAGGTGAGATGCTTTCCCTGGGGTTGGGCAAGACGCTCACACCGTGGCACTTGTGCAGTGATAAACATGCACCCTGCTCGACACCAAAGGCAGTCAGCCCACTGCAGCAGCCATCACTTGGCTTTGTGCTCTGCCTTGCACTACTTTGGGCAGCCCAGCCAACCCCTGTTGCTTCTACTGCTCTGGCCTCCCCACCTTGCTCTTTGTTCCTCCCGAGAGCAGGAATAGGTGGATGCAGGACGGGAATCAGCAGCACGGTGCTTCACTTGTGGCACTTGTGCAGTGATAAACATGCACCCTGCTCGACACCAAAGGCAGTCAGCCCACTGCAGCAGCCGTTACTTGGGTTTGTGCTCTGTCTTGCACTGCCCCTGTTGCTTCCATTCCTCTGGCCTCCTCACCTTGCTCTTTGCTCCTCTTAAGAGCAGGAATAGGTGGATGCAGGGCAGGAACCAGCAGCACGGTGCTTCACTTGTGGCACTTGTGCAGTGATAAACATGCACCCTGCTCAATACCAAAGGCAGCCCACTGAAGCTACTTGTGGCACTTGTGCTGCTCTGTCTTGCACTGCTTTGGTCAGCCCAGCCAATCCCTGTTGCTTCCACTCCTCTGGCCTCCCCACCTTGCTCTTTGTTCCTCTCGAGAGCAGGAATAGGTGGATGCAGGATGGGAATCAGCAGCACGGTGCTTCCCATCAGAGGTGAGCTGCTACACGTGTACTGTCAGAGAGAACAGCAAGGCCCTGGGGGAAGGGCAGGACAAAATCCTGCTGAAGCAGATACCTAGGGGAAGATAAAGGAGGAGGAGTTAATATCCATGCCTGATGGTTTCTACAGGTGGCTAGTGTCTTCCAGGGCCAGCATCCTAGTCCACAATGAGGTCAGATCATCTGGCAAGCATTGGCTTAGGAAAAGAAGAGAGAAAAGCAAGAGACCTCTACTCATCACCCACCAAACAGCCCATGAAAAACCCTCATTCAAAGAGCTCGATTGTCTCTGCACAGACAGTAATTTCTGGTACTTTTGGGTGGGGGTAATTACTATAAAAGAAACAAATAGTGTCATCCATCACTGTGGCCTACGAGATGGCCAAAATCACCTGCACTGACTCCGTGAACACGGATAGGAAGACACACTCTTCACCACACTTACTGGGGCAAGTGAAAAAACTGGGAAGCTCTGCATTCCTAAGTTCAGTGGTAACATCTTGTCACCCCTGCCCTACCAGTCTGTGCATGGCTCATTTCGCCCTCCTTTGTGGCTCATGCAAAACAAGAAACCTCAGTTTAGAAGCAGCTTTAGACTGGGGGCGGTGACCCTGTTATGAAGAACTACATCACAAGCAGCACAACCACCTCCCTTCCTTCCCAAGCAAGTGCTGACCTTACCAGACCCATCCGGCTCTGCTCCTTCCAGTTCTGGTGGTGGCAGCGTGGGAGCTGTCCTGATGGCCCGGACACCCGAGTGCAAACCTGCACCACTCAGCTCAAACATGACCCTGGGCTGTGCCTAAAAGCAGGTGAACACAGAACTCGCTGCCATTTCAGGTTTCATTAAGGGCTGGTTGGGTTTTTTTGAGGAGGAGGGGACAGAAATTTCAGAATGTGAAACAAGTCATCTGACCCAGTAGGTCGAGAGATGAAGAAAAAAAAAACAAACAACAAAATGAAAGAAACACAAGGAAACTTAAATGCACCTGACATTCAGGTGAGGTGTCATCTCAGAAGGCTGTGCTCAGGCCTCCAGGACATGGTCTAAAATAAGGTATCTGTTGTTCCACAGCAACATGCCCTGCCTTTGAGGTGTAGTGTCACAGCAGGTTACAGTCACCGCAATTTGAGACTCTAAGCATGATTTATCTTGATATTAAAACAAACCTCATCCAAAGGACTCCTTGAACATCTGCACTTCCTTGTGACTGCCTCGATTAACTGTGCCATGTCTGCATTACAGCACCGAGTCCAGGAAAAGTCCAGACATCCTAGGCTGAGGCTGGAGCCCACTCATAAGAGAAACACACTCATAATACATTGTTGGTGTCTGCTGCAGACAAGAAAGAGCTCTCTCGTTCTTCACTTGGTTGATCTACTTTTATATCCTTGATTCAAATGAAGTTATGCAAACTTTGCGTTTGCTATCAGGCTATGAAGGAGCCTATTGTAACCAGGATATGCTTTTCTTAGATGTAAATGCACACACAAAGTAGAAAGAGCTTTGTTACTGGGGTTTTTTCCCCCCTGAGGTTCAAGTATTTTATCATTTTAATAATATTCCATTTTCGTGTTGCACTCATTTTTAGAACATCTTTTGTATTAGCTCCGAGTATTATAATTCCTTCAAAATTCCTCTGGAGGGCACTATTACCATAACTATGCAATTAGCTACAGATGGATGTAATAGAGATAAACACTAAACAGCCTTGTTGGCAGGAGGTGGAGTGGCTTTTAACCGAGACAGCTTCTTTACTACTGCCTGGGTTGCTATTCTGCTTTAGGGAGTATGGGAAACCTTAGTTACAAAGAGGAAAAGAATTTAGAAATTCTAATTCTAGAGGTTTGTTTTGCAGAAAGGTGCTGTGGATTTGGTGGCTTTTTGGGGTTTTTTTTGTTTATTTGGTTTGGGTTTTTTTCTGTATCATCATCTTTGTTAGCAAGTATTAGAATTTGTTATAATCACTCAAAGGCTTTGCAAAAGTGATGTATCCGAAGACACGGGATGTTTTGTGATATTTGGGAAGGGATGGAGGAACTGATGATCTTGTGGGCTCTTCCTTCTCTCCTGCTCCTGTGAGACCTGTACTCCAATCTCTTTTCGTTCCCCACGGCTTCCCTGTTCCACGGTGAAGAGCGAGGTCATCTATTCCTCCAGGATTTAGAAAACCTGGCGCAACGTAAAGCGAGGGAAGGATCATATTTTGGAGCTAGGAAAGAGATTATGACACACCAAGCTTTCTTAGAAGCTGCACGGGTTTTTTTTCAGAACTGACAAAGAAATCAGAAGCGAGCCTCGCAGATCATAGGAAAACTTTTTTGAAACAGTAATAAACTCCTGAAAGCTTGGAAAGGTGAAGCTGAAAGTGAAGGCGTCTGTCAGATCCAGCCGCCCTCTCGTGATCACGGAGTAGATTGCAAGATCACTTTATCTGAGTGCCCAGAGATTTCCGAAGCTAAAACCAATGGTGAACTGCAATCCTCCAAGAGTTCTGGGTCTGACTTCTGAGAGGGGAGCTGGTGTGGGATTAGTCCCTTCTGCATTTTCTGGGAAGAATCATAATTAGGTAGAAAAAAAATTTTATTTATTTTGATTTTACTACTTCTTTTTGTTCCTTTTCCTTTTATGACTTGCACAGATAGTTAGTTAATCTATTTTCCAATTAGAATAGAAATTATTTGAGTGGGTGAAACACTTGTGTGAGAGTTACGAGGGTCTTGGGATATTATATTATGTAAAAAAATATACTGACATACTGTGGTTTTAATTAGGCCATCAAACAAAGAAAAGAAGGAAGGGCATATTTCAGTTATGGCAGGAATTATGTATAACAATCTACAGAGAAAGAATCAACAGAATAAAAAAAAAAACCCAAAAACTATTAGAATAAAAATAAATAGAGGTTTTGAATAAACTTGTTGTGAACTTAAGTTTGGATCTTTGCATTGGTATTTTCAGTTCATAAAAATTATCCGCACTCATTTTCATTGATTCCTTCCACATTTCAGCCTGAATTCTCATTTACTAATTATCATCTAATTCAAAGACCACCCCCACACCCGTGCTTTATTCCAGGCTCGTTCCTCCTTCACGATATCTGCATTGTCACACTGAACACTCACAGCTTCTCCTCTTGCTCGCTACCCTCCAAGAGCAATTGAAGCAGTTTGGTTTAGATTAAAAGATTTTTAAAAGCATAAAAACAAATGACACGAACTTTGCAAATAGATGTGAGAGATAAGGGAAAAAAAAAAACCAACAACATAGGTCAGATTTTGGGTAGACCAACCTTGACATTGTCCTTTTAAAGCACTCCCCAGGCAACTTTAACTTTTGCAACCAGCACTCAAACAGCCTCTCACCCCAGGGCCCAGTCATCTTGGCAGCATGACAGAGGTCAGCATTTCACATGAATGAACAATTCCTCCAATATATAAGGCAAGCATTCTCTCTCTCTTTTCACCTGTCCTTTACAGTTTAAACCGAGACTACCATAGGTACTGTGCACAATGCAACGAAAATCCTTCTTTCTATTAACCCTTTGAACCCTTAGGATGGGACGTGATACCCTCAGAGTTTGAAACTGAGAGACAGTGACCACAGAAAGGCTTCCCTTTCTGCCTCCCCATAACAGCATTTTTCCCCCTCCATGTAATTTCCCTTGCAAACAAACCCCCCATTGCCTCTCTAGCTCAACCAGCAAAATCTTGCAGAGCATTCACAGTGAGAACACACAGTGGGGCCAAGTAGGTTCGTTTTTTGGATGATACATTTCTTTCTGCTTCAAATGTGACTGGCACTTCTAATCAAGGCACCAGGCAATACATAAATCTTCACAAACTTAGAGAGTCTCAAAGTGGTCACAAATCTACAAGCTATAATCAGAGATTTAGCTCTTTGGTCCTAAAATCTGAGACATGTGCACCTTACCCGCTATTAGTTTAATGATCCAAATGGGTATGGAAGCGCAGTTATCTGCCCAAATTCTCTGGACAGCTCCTAGAATGCAACCTCTGTGACTTTGGTTCAAGCTCAGTGTTGAAGTAAACTGGAAAGAAGAAAGCAGAGGGAATTCTGGATCAGGAAACCCGCACTGGCTTTGCTGTGCTCTTTCATAAGCAGTCAGCTTCTGCACTCCCAAAATTCCAAACTCAGATCACATTTCTCTGGGTTATCTTTGGGTTAGGCTAGCTCTGCTTTAAACTGGTGTGCAATTTTTTATGGGAAAAAAACCAAACCAGAACAAACCAACCAGCCAAAAAAAAAATTCAGAAACAAATCTCTCAGCAGCTATTAAACGCAAAATAACAATTTAGCAAGATTTCATTGGCAGGTTAGACAGATTAAGAAGGCTAAGAAAATAGTGAAAGAGAGATTTAGAATTCACTAACTACTTTACAGAGTTTAGGATAGCCATAAGATAATTTTGTGGTCCCTGGAGCCACATGCTGATGCCTTCCACCTCAAGTTCCTGCTCATAAGAAGTGCACGCAGCAGGCTATCAGCTGAGTAGGAACAACTGTGGCTGTGAAACAAACTCATTTCTCCTGAGTTCCATATTTTCCTAAGAGCCATTATGGTCACTGCTTTTGTACCCAAGGAAAAGCTTCAAGCAGATAAAATTATCAAAAGGCCATGAGGCCTGAATTTATGACAAGAAAGGATTAAGAAATTCTGAATTTCTGAGTACCCAACTTGCCCAATCTTTTAGAAGATTGGGTAACTGAAATGCTAAGATGTGCAGGATTAACCATAAGCCTGAGATTTCGTTGCACAGAGCACCACTTTGCCTTTTCCAGGCAGGAGACTGCAACTGAGTAGATACAGCCAAGCACTGGATATGCACCTATTTGGACAAATATACCAAAGGAAGAAACATGGATTAGGGCATGGTGCCCCTTTTAGATAACAAGAGAGAAGCTTAAGCCACCCAGATTCTGATAAGCCTATAGAGGCACCAGAAAAAAAACCCCAAACTATCCTTGCATTGCATTTTTTTGATTCAAGCATTTCTGTGTTCTTTTTGCCTTGCTCTTTCCCTCACATCTGAGCTGATAAGCTCCATGAACTGCTGAGGTTCACTTACTCTCTTTCTCTGTCCCAGACTGTTAAACCCTTTTGTTGCACCACTGAAATATTTGGGCAAGTTAAGAGATACCCTCTTGCAGTTAGACACAGCTTGTTGAAAGATAACTGGAATACTCAAAACAAGGATCCCTTATAGAAACGCTCTTTGTGTTAGATTGTTTTGTTCTCTCTGTGAATGGCACCTTTTAAAATTTCTTTTAAGGAACTCTACAGGAAGAACTGTGAGTTTTCAGGGCCCCCTTGTTCTTTTATTTGCCAAAAGGCAAAAGCTTATGATCCATCTACATCTCTGAGGGCTGAACTGCAGATAGAATTCCCTGGAGCCTGGCCTGAAGGGGCTGTTGCTTCAGTGAATTCAATTTTTCAGGGTATTAAAAACTGAAAAAGTAAAACAGATGACAGGCACTGAGGGTGGAATTCTATCTCCAGAGGAGTTTAATGGAGCCTTCTGCCACTGTCTTCAGGTAGGCCAGGATTTCAGCCCTGCTTCAGGGAGCAGAACAGAAAAATGCTATACAAAATTTAAACACTTATTTTGTAAGGCTGCATTTGGTAGTAAAACTCAAATGATGATACCGACTTTTCCTGAAAACTCTTCAAAAACTGTGGAAGGAAAGCACTACACAACAGCATGGTATTATGGATATTCCACTGCAAGGTTGAAAGAAATCAAGGTTGTTTCTAAAAATTGCTGTTTTCAGGATATTGTCTTAGAAGAGGTTAGCCCTAAAGCTACACTCTCCACTCACATCTGTTATGGAGACGATAAATGAGACTTCTGAATAAACTGTGGATTTTCCCATATCTTTCAAGGTGGAAGGCAGCTGAACAACACAAAAATAGTCCTAATCCTCCACAATCCCATCTTTCACATCCTAAATGTGTGTCTTCCTCAGCAGAGGCACAGGACCACAGCAGAGAAAAACCAGTTCCATACAACGTGATGGTGAAACCTCATCACTACGACCTTCCAGAGCCAAACAGAAAAGAAGCCACTGGGGCTAGAGAAGGCAGACCTCAGCAGTCTTCCTTTGCTCTGCCATGGCCAGGGGTCCTGTGAGATTTGCTGTAGATCCATTTCCATCTCTGGTCCCCCTGTTGGCTCACCTTCCTCCCTCCTTGCAGATGGGAAAGATTTTAATTAATGTTTGTCTCTAAAAAGACAAGCAAAAATTATCCAAAACTGATGTAGCTTGAGGTCAATCACAAATTTAATGGAAGCCCATTTGGTCACTCAGTATGGACTTACCAACTGCTAAACCTCTTTTGACAACCACAAAAGCACTTTTGATGTATAAGAAGTTTTTGATCCTCTGTCTTATCCTCAGAGAAGAAAATGAGGAGAAATGTAGAAGAATTTTGTGTTTAATTTCAGCTCACATATAATTTCATTTTTCTGAATATTTTACCTTGATCTCAGTGGTATGATTAGCATATTAAGATATAGGCTGCCTTAATACTGCCAGATGTAGGGAAGAAGGCAAGTTAAGAAAGAAAAAGGGCAACAAATAAACCAGGCAAAGCCATGTGGCAATGGATCAAAAAATCTGAAGGAAGGAACAGCAAATAAGGATGGGAGCAAAAGAGAAAGTCATCAAAGAGGGCAATAGAGGATGGAAAAAGAAATAAGCAGAGGAAGAAAGACATTATCTGAAGTAGAAGTGCAATGGAGGCAAAAAACCCATTGAAACAGCAGAGATACACCACAGAAATCACAAACAAAGTTGTGGAGAGCAAATAGATAAATTATGAAAATGGCATACCGACAAGAATAAGGCAAGCAAAGGAGCTGAAGCAGGGAAAGAGAGCAGAAAGACACCACTTCACCTCTGGGAATACATTTAACTGCAATCAGGAGGTGACTTGGGGCCAGCACTTAGTGGACTAAATTCCAAGGGAATTAAGTAAAAAGACCTCTGCACTTCCCCAGCCGCACAGACTTCCCCAGGTCCTGAGTAACAGCATTGCAAGCTGCTCTTCCATGCTCTTAGCTTTTCTCTGGGCTGGCTGGATTTCTCTCTTCTGTTTTTCTCCAACATTTTTGCCAACCTCACTTTACCCTCCTTAGCTGTCTCCTGCGTGTTTCTCCCTTTGCACCTTTTTTGCTTGCTATTTTGTACCTTGATTTAAAAGGACAACTGTAATGAGTGCTTGTTTCTAAGCAGCAGTAACTGAATGAAAGATGACAGCATATCCACAAAAACTACAGAACAATTCTCATGGAAGGAAAATACGTCAAGAAGAAAAATGAAGCCAAAAAAGATCAATGCAGTTCAGTATTTTGAAGGAAGTTCAGCAAGCTGCTTCTGTAAAGCAGGCCCTTAGCAAGAACTCTTCCTGGTCCATTCTTTGCTGTAAAGAAATGAAAGCAAACCACACTTGGAGTACTAATGAAGCACTTCAAGAATTCATGGTGTGGTGGCCTGTGAATGCAATGCTGTGAAATGTCATTTATTGTAGCTCCTGATGAGCAGCCATCCTGCTAAAACCAGGGACAGGACCATGACACTTGGTTTGGGATCTTGGGCTGAGGAGTGCTCTATCAGTGGATGCACTGTACTAATGTGGCTTTAACTTTCACATTGTATTTAGTCCATGACAGGTGGTTTTAAGGGGCAGGAGGGGAACTAATTAAGACTTTGTTTCCTTCTTGTATGAAATCTTGACTGGGGGGGCTCATGCTGGGACTCTGGACAATATGGGTAATGCTCCCTCTTTCAGTGACCTCTGTTATGCTCTATTGCAGCTAAAATTGATGTCTTCCAATGTGAAAACAACTTTATAAACAAGATAAAGTCTGTCTCAATCACTGGACAGAGTTCTGGATGCACAGGAAGAATCAGCTTGGTTATGAGCATAGCTGAACCTGCACCATTCTTCGTGGTGAACATTCCTGGATGGAGATAACCGCATTTTTTTCAGCTCAGTCTCCATTCTCTGATTAAATTCTTGATCTTTCAAACCCAAGACCTTTTGAGAGAATACAGAACTTGCCAGGCTACTTATTCCACCATAAAATTTTCTAAGTTCTGTGATGGTTTTCCTCGTCAAAAAATCAAACCAACCACCCAAAAATGTAACAAACAAACAAAAGCCACAAAATCCAACCCAAGAAAAAAAAAGCACCCCAGGTGATGATTACACTGAGCCAGCATGTGAATCAACAATGCACTATTTTATTCTAGGGGACTTTTTAAAAAAGCAAACAAGGAAACAAAAACATGCAGAAAAATACTTTTGAACATTTTCACATGAACCAAGCATTTCCCAAAAAGGAAACCAGAAAAGGACTGATCACTGAACTGAGGATTAAACAGGAGAAAACTCAGGCAAGTGAAAAATTACAACCATGATCCGTAAAATATTCTGACAGCTGGACAAAAAGTAAGCCTCACTGCTCCAAGTCCAAGAAGAGGGTCCAACCGTGCAACCAGAGCTTTACAAATTGGCTGGCAGGGATGATGCAGTGACGGGTTTTTCCCGCAAAGGAGGTGGAAATGCAGCATCCACTCGCACTCATTTCTTCTGGTGCTGCTGGAGTTGCCCAGCTGACCCACGTGTGGCCCCTGAGCTAAACACTTATTACACTGTAAGCTCCGGAAATATCAGAGTTTTCCAGTTATAACATTCCAGTGAACTATCAAAGCAATGGACAAAGGGAACTGCTAAGCATGAAAACCAATCATTGCTAAAAACGTTGCTTAACTTAGAGTGGGGGGAGGGGGGTGCTTTAAACATCAGGGATTACAGATTTTAAATTCAAGTAAAAACAACTGTTCATAGGACTTTAATAACTACCATCTTTATAGTCCATGATTTCTACATGCATTTGAAAGGGCATCTTGTGGACTTCCAAGCAGGGGTTCAGAGATGCAGCGAGGCAGGAGTCAGAGTGAGGAATTAATTATTTATTAAATTTACAATACCATTTATATATTCTAGTTCCATAAAGCAATTGAACAGTGTTCACACTTCTCTTAGGGTGATTGGTCAAAATCTCAGACACCCACTTAGAAATGTTTTTTCCTAATATAAGGTACACAAGGTCAGAAGATACCAGATATGAATGCTATTTACAAAAACCCTATCTATTGTTTGCATAGCTTACACATCAAAGGAAAAGTTCTCGCAGAATGAAGGCAAGAAGAGAAAATTTCCCTGCTAACAGCATTTCAGCATCCACAGCATCTCCTCAGTATGTGCAGTGTCAATCGAACTTACTGTAAACTGCTCTCGGTGTTTGTCGGGAGAAGCAATGGACACCCAGGCAGCTGAGCACCAGCCAAGGTTCTCCCTTCTTTGCCAGCTTCATCTGATCGTGAGCAAGTTTCTGCTTGCACGTCCACATTTCAAAATTACCACTTCCCAAGCCTGCATAAGCATGCAAACCACACACCAAGACGGGCTCTGTAAAGTGTGAGTGCAGCTCTTTTCTGCACAGGAGACTCACTGATGTCCAACAACAATTGTGTTCACACCTAAACTGCACATAGGTTAGATCTGGCACGGATTTTTAAAATAATTGTGTTCACACACACCTAAACTGCACATAGGTTAGATCTGGCACGGATTTTTAAAATCCTGGTAAAAAGAACCCCTTTGGAATCCACTGCCAATTCAGGAACTTTGGTTTAAGCTTTTTTAAAAGTTATCCTGAGAGATGCAAGAGGAAGCAAAGTGGCCACAGCCCAGTTCTCTAGCAGATGCCAGATGCCAGAAACAGGCTTTCTGCTGCAGAAATAATCATCAGTGCTTAACAAACAAAGAGGGTACAAGTTCAGCAAAGCACATCAGGCCACTCCATCCCTGCAGCGAGCACTGAGGTCAACAGCTTGGACACTTTCCTAAAAGGATGCATATTCCTCAGCTCTTCTGTTGAATAGGGATGAGCTGGTCCCCCATCCAGCAATCCATTACGGTGACAAAGTGGCTCTTAGTATGCCCAGCAACATGTGTGACAGCAGCAAGTGTTGAGCAGCAGCCAAATTCTGTCTCAGTGAGATAAAATCAGATCCAGGAGGCTAATAAGATAAGGATCAGTGCTCTGTGTACATCTATTCGTTCATCAGAGCACCGATTTGAGTACAGGAAGAAAATAAATGTTATAAGGAAAAAGGAAAGAGGGGGGAAGTAACCCCCCTGGAATGTTATTTATGTTTCAGAAATTTTGTGACAACATCGAGTAGTTATTGTCATTGTCAATAACATTTCTCTGAAGGTGCTGACTGGCACGAGGAAGAAGCTGTGTTAAAGCCAAACTGTTTACTGCCTTTCACTCAAGCCCCATTCTACAACAGAGTGCTTTCACAAGAGCTGCAAGAGGCGAGTTTATAATTGCAAATAAGACATTCTCTGTCACATATTGTACATATCCCTATTTTTTTTACTGTAAATTCCTTAAGGCAGAGACCATTATTAATGCTAAATGTATTAAAATTCAAGTCGAATAGCAGAAAGGAAAATAAGCAACAAGTTAATTAAACTTGCAACAAACACTTCATTGGAAAATGTTGCAAATAGCCCTAAGGAAAATTTGGAGTATGGAAGAACGAAATGAAATTGATCAAATGGGCAAAGAAGAAGTTTGCAGCTTGAAAATAATGCTCTGTCTTCGATATATAAGCATGAAATCGGGTGTTTACTGGGAAAAAGCCCTAACTATTTTCAGGAGACTCAGCCTATTTTTACCTGTTTTGCAAAGATGCCCACACATTTAGAATGGGAATTGAAGAGTCCTTTGCACATGCAGAAATAACCTAGAAATTCACATTTCTGAGAGGAATACAGGCTGATAGACAGCCACAAGTGACTGTTTCCACTAAAACACAAAACATACCTTCTTCTTACAATTGTACCTTATTAAATCTCCTGTGAAGAAAAAGCCTGTATTACCAGGGGAACAGTCATGATCAATGAAAAAGTCTGTCCTCTGAGGGTCTGACTCAAAACACACCTTTAGACCCAGTTTTCCTAGCTGGAATTTCTAAATGAAATGTGACCGTATCCGTAGTTTTCCTAGCTGGAATTTCTAAATGAGATGTGACCGTATCCGTGTGTCAGTTAAGTTCTGTATATGCTTCAGGCAGGTTTTGAGGATCTGTTACAATCCTCAGGATGCCCACACACCTCCAGCTTCCCGAGAGGAAACCGGTGTATACCCCCTGTTACTGCTGCCACTGTTAAAAGCAGCAGACAAGCACAGTGATGATCGTGGCGTGAAGGCTCTCCTGCAAACAGGCAGCATGAAAGCTTTGAAGTTCACTTGACAGGAGTCTTCACAGTCGTGGTGCCTAGCTAATTAGTTGTGTCTAATTCATTATATAGAGATAGCAACTTTCTAAAAAAAATAAATCACAAAAAACAAATATCAGGGATTCCTATTTCTTTTGTTACTTTCAGTAAAGCTGGAAAAGGATTTAAGGCTTTTCACAGCTCGTGAGAGTACAAATTTGCCTTGCCCTCAGAAGAAAATAAAGTATATTTTAGGGAGAGACCGAGAAGATTCTTTGAAGTAAATTCCTTTTCATGCTAAATAATGAAAAGATGGTATAAAAATCCTTTAAAATGTTTCTTACTTAGCAGAACTTCAGCATTTACGAAAAAAAAAAGAGCCATGTTAGCAGGCCAAGAGCTGAAGGGTTTTCAGTCCACTGAAGAGGCATGGTATGGTCAACATGCCCATATTATTGGCCATATATCAAGGCACTCTTAATATTGATAAAAGGAACTCATCCCAATGCTGAGCAGAATGTCTATTTTGAGACATGATAGTTATTTCTATCCTTCCAGGCTTTGTCATCTCTCCACTGAGGTGCCATTTCCAACACACCCCTACTATTACCAGACTTCAACAGACCACATGGAAAGGACTAAGACTTCTGACTCACTTTATTTAGGCCTCCTGGCAACAATGTGATATATTCCTTTACTGCCCTTCAGAGAAAGGCAAATCACATAAGGGAAAAGGGGTGAAATCCTAAAAATCACATTGTCATCCAAGACTGGCACCCAATAGCACCAAACAGAGCCTCAAGACATCAGGGCTCAGGTACTGGATCTACTCTGAACTTGAGTCACTTTCTCTGTGCTTGAATTCCTCCATTTGTTTATTCCTGGAGAAGGCTCTAACCATCTTCCTCCATGAAAACATGCAAAGAAAGAGCTTTGTTGTTTCTTTTTCGATACTCACAGGTATAGACAAGACAGGACTTGA
Source organism: Callaeas wilsoni (assembly GCA_013398955.1). NCBI lineage: Eukaryota > Metazoa > Chordata > Aves > Passeriformes > Callaeidae > Callaeas > Callaeas wilsoni. The sequence goes on along the minus strand of VWPU01015707.1, from coordinate 193,026 downwards.
AGGTGAAAATAGACAATTTAACAATCAAAACCCAAGAACTCTTCTGTATTGGTGAGAAACTCTTTTGCTCTTGAGATGCAGATTGTAGTTTCCCAGATGAGGATAATATCTGTTTTTTCAAGCAATATATTCCTCATGATTTTCTTCTCCTGTGCTTTTCATTTACACCAGTACTTCTTTATGGCCTTCTGAACAAATAAGAAAGAGTTCCATTAAAGACTGCACCACTGTGAAATATCCGTGTGTTAACAGCTGAAGAAAGTTGAGGAAAACAGTATATCTCTATGCCTCATCAATAGAGGCTAAAAGGCAAAGTGCAAGCAACCCCTATATCATGTTCCCAGTTTCACTTATATCCAGTTCTTCATTTTCATGCCAAGCAACCTCAACTTCTTAATTTTAGTTTAATTTTCTATCACTTCCAGGTTCCTACGGAGGCCCAGAGTACGCTTTCTGATGCTACAGATAAATGTCTAGCCCTTTCAGCCTTCTCATTTAGACCATTGTAATTCTGATTCAGAGCTTGCAGTTCCTTTCCAAAGGTTGATATTTGATCCGCCAAATTTGCAAGATGTTCCTGTGCTTGATATTTCACATTAATCCCACCTCCTAATTCTCTAATCATCTCAAATGCCACAAGAGATGGAACCTCAGAGGATAAATTCACTGCTAACATTCCTGCTGGCTCGTGAGTCATCACAAGTTAGGGACTAAGAAACTGTAATTGAAAAATGCTTCTCTGCAACTTCTTCCCCTGAAACATTTCAGCTGATCAACAAATGATGCTCAGGGGACTACTGTCTTCTCAACAGCATCTTACATGCCAGAGATAAAATATTATTGAATCAAAAAGTTCAGGTAAAGCCTAATTTAAAAAAAAAAAAGAAGAAAAAACAAGCGTATGAATTCCTAGGAAAGCAAACTCACATTTCTCAAGCTATCAGAGTTTAATTCTTCTTATTATAGCATTCTGCAATGGCACCTCGATGTCTCACCTGAGATTCAGGCCTCATTCTGACATGTGCTGCACGAAAACATGGTGAAAAACAGTCCTTTCCCTTCTGTGCTTAAAATCTGTATAAAACCAAGACAATAAAAAGGACTCAAAGCAAAGGCATTTGTATCTCACATTCCTGCTCTTAGACCTGCTTATTTCTGCAGTAGAGTTGAGGTAATTTTGGCTGTCTCTCCAGACCACTCCTTTAACCAGGAGTCAGGAAGGAAACCAACATCAAAAGAAGGTTCAAAGGTTGCATCACAGACGACACAATTTAGAGCAAGGTGGAGGTTAAAAGAAGGACCGCAGCAGGTCCATAAAAATACCCCGTTGTCCATCTTCCTCATGGATTCTGCTGCCTTTGCTCAAAAGGCTTTGGTCAAAAAAGGCTGATGTTGGCCAGTGCAAAGCTCATTTATGTGGGACTGTTAATCCACTACTGAGCATAGGAGCAGGGTAAAGGTGGCACAATCTGCCCAGCCTGTGTTGTTACTCAGCTCTTTTTCTGAGCCTCATCTTTCTTTGTTGTCCTCAGTCCTGATATTCATTCAAACTTTTGATAAAATACCAGCACTGAGACATGAGTGATTTGTCATCTTTATACCTTGTAAATGCAGCATAAAAATAAGTTAGACTGATTGAGATTACACTGTTGAGGCAAAACAAAATAGGGATCAAATCCAAGCTGACAGCTACATCAATTTTATTAGTTTGAAAAGAAAAATTTGCAAAAAAACTCTAATCCAAAAACCAATAAAGCACTTTGCCAAATATGATGTTATCTGAGACTCGTCATATTAAAAAAAGTTCTATTAAATCTCTCACTTTCAAGTTCAGCATCAAAAACACTCAGTTTAAATGATATTTCTGTCATTTTTTTCTTAACCTTCATGAAAAATTTACTATACCATGCTTAGAATTACTTGAATAATACATATCTTGTTTTAAATTCCAGTTATTACATGCACTTGTAAAATGCTATTTGATTTGATTTTTTCCTCCCACACCTTAAGCAAAATATGTGACAATTTTGTTTTCTCTTGGGTAGCATGTATACGAGCTAACCCATTCCAGTGGGATTTTCAATTGCCAGCTAATCCAAAGCTATTTCTTTTAGAATTGCATCCAATGAAGTTAATGGACTCATGGGGCTTTTTTTTTTTAAAACTCCAGTGTGTGTGCAGGGTTGTTTTTCGCTTTGGGTAGTTTGGGTTTTTTTACATAAAAAAGTACATAATATATTTTTTCTTTTCTAGTCCTCACACAAAAAAACACCAAAAAACCCTTGCAAGCCCATAGAGGCACGATCAGCATCCTTCACTGCCACAAAGGTTCTGGTCTTTCAAGACAGCCAATGTAATAAATCCTTTTTCAGAGTCTCTTTGCTTCTATTGTGATTACATGCAAGTCCAAGGAAATTTACAATATCTTTCACAGAGTAAATATGAAAAAAATTGTAAAATACAGAAATCAAACAAACAAGCAAAAAAAATCTCCCAGTTCCATATGCTTTGCTGTTGCTTTGTTTCTCCCACCACTTCACTCATATGGACTTGTTCTCAGAAAAAACTTCACCTTATCTTTCTTTGCCTTTTTCCGAGACCTTTGCATCTAATTTTTCCAAACCAAAACCTTGAATTGATTCTGGATCTCATATGTCTGACTCAGTGGATTCTTGAGAAATAATGTTGTTTTCATCCCCATGTTTTAGACCTGACATCAGTGATGGCCCTGGTTCTAAACAATAAAGTAGGTTTCAGCCTTTTGATGCCCCAATTATCACAAGGTCAAAATGATTTGGGAAAAATGGAGGAGAAGTCTCTAATCTCTACTTGAAGCAGTTCTGTTCAATTCCTTAACTCTTAATGAACCCCGCAGAAAAATGTGAGCATACAAAAGTGTTCTGACTGATTAAAAAGAGGATATCCCAAGAGGAGCTAATTTAATATTAGATCAAATGAACTGGAGTTGAAATTACCATGTTTTTGTTGACTATTTTAACATATTCAGGGAAGGCAAAGGGATCTTTACATATTTCTGAGTCTCTTTGTAGTATCATTCTTCACACGTTATACTAGTCAGTGTGGAATACAGGGATTTGAAGGGATGAGGGGGTGGGAGAAGTTGTGGAGTGGATTACTGATGTACCCCAGAGAAGTTTATTAAAGTGATAAAAGAAAAATCCTATCATAATTCATTTTCTGGTTTGTTTTTTTCTGTGTTAAACTGCCCAAGCCTCTAACAATAAAGCTCCCCAGAACACTTGCTGTTTTCATAAGAATTAGTAGCTGAGCTTAATATACAATCAAATTGTCAGAGAAGCCGCAGTGCTCTTCCCCCTCCTCATTCCCTGTGTTGTGATCTCTGATTAAAGAAAAACTTATCCAAGACTTCCAGGAATACTTTCTGGCAAATATCTTGCCAATGAAGAAATCATTATAGGGAAATGCAACTCTGCTTTTCAGCTTAGCTCTGTTTTTTTCAGAGCAGTAGCAATGCTTTCTCATGTCAGTTAGGCCCACAGATATTTTACAGAAAGATGGGAGAAATCAGAAACTGCTTTATTAAAAATTTGACAGCGAAAAGTGCTTTGGGTGTACTTCAATGGTGAAAACAGCCTGTGCTCTGAACCACTGAGTTCATTTCAGCAACTTTATTCTGAGCACCCCATCAAATGTCTGTGGCTTTGGACATAGAATCACAGAATGGTTTGGGTTGGAAGGGACCTTAAAGATCACCTAGTTCGAACTGCCCTGCCTTGGGCAGGGACATAAGCTGGAACTGTGTGTTTTCAGTTTAATTCTCTCTGAAACCCAAACATTTTGCAGTAGCCTATTCTCATTTCTCCTACATTTCCTGAATTGGTAAACAAAAGTTGCTCTACATTTAACTAAGAAAAAAACAGTCCTAAATCCATGGACTATGGTTCCAGGAGGACAGAAAGAGTGATGAACAAAGAGCACAACTATTCTTTTACTCCGAGTGCCCTCACAAGACCTCAGAATCATCCCAGACTAACATAGCAAATAGGTGTTAATGCATGGGTGTTGTACCAACTCTATTTGAAGGTAATGGAAATGTCTGGGTTTTTCAATTTCATGTGTTTCAAGCAGCTAAAAAGAGCGTTTCTTCCAGAAGACTGAAAGACGACAGGCTGAAATTCTTGGATACAGTGATGGTTCAACACTCAAGAAGAAAAGCAGCTACAAAATAACTGCAGATACTGGACTCATTTTAGTAGGAAACAGTAAGATGTGGAACACAGCCATGAAACTGATGACAAACTAGTTCTCATCTTTGTCACACCAGCAAAGATAAGACATTCCCAAAACTGCTTCCCAAAAACTACACAAGTTTATGCATCAATAGGACAACAAAGCTTAGCAGTCAGCCAGATCATAGATGGTCAGTCTCCTGTGTTCTCATGCAAGGGATCAGTAATCTGGAAGTGCTGGCAGAAGGTGGAGTGGAAAGAAGCATTTCCTTTTTAGGTCCAACATTTCATTTTTAGGGCCAACACACAGAGGAATTGCTGAGGAACATAATGGACGTGTGTCAGTCTTCGCACAGTGTTAGAAGAGAGGACAGCTAACCAGAATAGCAAGTGTGATATATCCCTCTAATCAAAAGACCAGCAAAACAAATAAGAAAGCAAGGATCGTAGACAGTGATAGGAACACATTTGCAAAAGCAATGGGCACTAAAAGCAAAAAATTCAGGAGCTTATATGGGGGCCTACAGGAAATACAGCTCACTTGTGAGAACACAGCGTGAGATTGCTGAGGTTACATGACAGACCCACAGCACTGGAGACCTCAGTTACATACTGAGGTACAGAGACATCTTAAGGAAATTAATAAATAACAGTTTAAAAGAAAAAAACCTATGCAATTATAAACAGTGCTAAAAAAGTCTGAGGTTTTGACTTCAGAACTATAAAGCGTGAACAAGTAAACTGTTCTAGACAGACCTGTGAGTTATAACACAGCTGAGAGTTTATTGTAGATGGTTGAGGGTGAAATGCTCAAAGAAAAAACATGCAGTATTCAACATGACAGAAAAGTCACCCTAAAAAGATGTCTTGCTTCTAGTGCTGATCCAATTTCATCACATATTATCAGGGTTTGGTGGTGCAACCTGCAAACACACTCTAAAGGTACACCTACCTTGTGTGAGAGGCTGGAACGTTGCTGGTTACTGACTCAAAACCATCTGCTGTAGGCATGAGGGAGGAACAGCCAACAAACAAAAATAATATTGGAACAATCACGGCCACATTTTGTTTGCTTTTGTTTTGTTTGGTTGTAAAACAGAACAAAATCTTACACTTTTTGTGCCTTCCCCACAGCTCACTGAAACTAGAGGAAGGATTGCCACTATTTCACTTTCTTTGGTGTTCAGCTCTGTGTGAGTCTTAAACAGCTAATGTTACCTCTGATGGAAAGTATCACGCAAGACCATCACATACAGAGAAGATTTTTCAGCTCAATATTATGTATCCTTTAATTTTTTTGAGTAATCAATTGTGTCCTTCCTGACAATCAGCCCAAGGAAGTTGTTCTCCAAGAGAAAACAGAGAAACAATTCTCAAACCTGTTTTTGGGGCTGTTCAATGTACACATCCTGGAGCTATTCTTCCAGCTGTGGAAAGCAGATTGGACACGGCCAGACTTTCACAATTGTGCAGTAAAACTTACGCTGTTCTGGAAAGGGTACACAGACTCTTCTACTAACATCCTCAGCAAGATAATAACTTATTTTACATGTCTGACATGACATTGTTTTAGTCATAGAGCAAAAGAAACAGATGCAAATTCACCACTATAATTATCTTGACTCCAAGTACCGGAGCAGGATTTCACCACACGGACCTGTGTAAGCGCATGGTTGTATTCAAACTCAAAATGCATTAAGTGACACTACCTGATTGTGGTGTCACCAGAAACTTCTCACCTTTGGCATCATCCTCCGGAATCTGGTTTGGGGTTTCTTTTTGCTTGCAGAGCAGTATCCACAATAATACAACAATTTGGTAAGACACAGAATATAGACTATAAAAACAAAGGGTTATTTACCATTTCTGCCGTCTCCCTGTCTCCATCCAATATTTTCCACTCAACAGCTTGCTGTTAGCAATGAACCTGCCAGGCTTAGTTAACTGGACTACAATCATCAACCAGAATTTAGAACTGTAAACTCTCTGCCTTTAACATGTTAGTATGTTTAAACAGTAGAAGCTGAACAGAAATTTTGAAATATAAGAAATTAAGGACATCACTGCTAGCAAAGGGGCAGGTAAAGCACAAAAATTCCCACCTAAGAGAATGCAACTGGAAATAAATCAGGATTTTCTGCTGGGACCTAATGGAAAACATGAAATTAGTTGCATTCAATGACCATATGGTCCATATCTGAGTAAATGCCTTGCAGATAAACCAGTTTAACCTGAAAAAGATGAATTAAGCTTAAAAAAGTATAAGAACTGTTTAAACGAGGGATAATAGTGTGACCCAGACATTGGGAAAAAACATGTGATGAACATTTCCAGACCAGGTGGCTCACTGGGTTATGTACAGATTTACAGAGAATAAATGTGATCTCATTCCCCAAGAGGTACAGGTATAGTCCTGATGAATTATTAGATTAACTATAGAAATCTGAGTTCACAATGGTGTTAGAACCAGATGGTATTGGCAGATATCTCCAAAGAAAACCTTTTTCACACTACAAAGACTCTGAATTCAGGTCAATTATCATTCACTTACACAGGGAAAATAACAGCATCGATCAGCTGAAATACTCATCAACCCACCAAGAATTTGCAGCTCAAGGCATACATGATATCCCATGATTGATGAGGAGATCACAAAAATTCTGTAAATAATAGAAGCAGTGCTCCAATCAAAACCAAATCAAACAGGGATGACTGCAAATCCAGACATGAATGCAGCCAGGATTTTGATGGATTAAGACTAGGCTACAGTGGGATAAAACTTTTGAGAGATAATGTATAAGGCTACTGCAGTAATTGGTAACAGAGACAGAACACAGAAACAGTGAATGTATTACATTTGGCCTTAGTACAGGCACGGGTTATCTGTTTAGAGATGATAATCATGACAGTCCTACTGACAAAATTTACCAAAAGCAGAGTAGGAAGATAGAAGAATAAAAAAAAGTAAGAGATTGCTAGAGATCTAACAGAATTCACCTAGCCAGGGAAGCACCATGTTCACAAGCAATGATCAGAGAACCATACACAGCTATTCAATTACCGGGGCTAGAAGCCCCTGTGGATAAAGGAGAACCAAGAGTTCCTCATATTATAGTCTGATTATACAGCCAACTAGAGAAGTCATGGAGAAATACACTCCTGAATGCAGAAAAAACACCAGGGAGGGGGAAAAAATGTCCAAAGTACTTTTTGCTGTCATCCATTTTAAATCGGTGAGGCACTGTGTCCCTTTGTTTGGCTAAACCAAATTATTCTTAATGACAGAGTACAGAGGCGAGTGGCTCAGCCTCTAGCAACTTTCTTTTTTGGTACCTCATCATTATAAAATAACACTTTTCAAATTTTTCCAAAACCTTCTTGTATAGATGTTGAACCATCCTTCTCTTTCCGCCTTTTGCCATGGGGGTGAGGGAGCAGGATGAATTTAAACCTGTGTAATAACTGCATACTGCTGTTCTCTACAGAACACAGCAAGCCTCAATAAGCTTATGAACTCTTTCTCCAAGAAAACTATCCTATTTTGTGGGAATAAATAAGTGTACTAATAGGTTAAAAAAAAAATAAAGTGCTGCAAGTATCAAAATGGTAGCATTCAAAAAAAAAAATTCATAATGTTACCATTAAAATATACAACTCTCTTTTCTTTGGTGAGATGTACTTATCACTTGAGGGTTTTCTGGCATTCCAGAGTTCTACCATGCTGAATTCACTTGTGAAGGTGTAACTCATTGAGGCTTCTCCATGGGGGATTGAGCACGTTTAGCTGTTTCAAGTGTCGGGGCACACTGGCCACAGCTGAAGCGTGGTTTGGGGTTCTTTCAGACAAAAAGGCAGGGGCTGAACCCTGTGTGCTCGACTGTCCTGATACATGCAATGTCCCTTGGAAAAGAATGGATTCTGGGTGGATGCACGCTGTGCAAGATGCATTCTCCAGCACAACTGTACCAAGGCAAAAGAGTTACATCGGGAATTTATTTGGCGTTTACTCTTCTGATGTTTTTTTTCTGTGCTTGTAGCTATTACTGCTCCTTTGGCACAAACCCAGATTAGCCATTAGTCTGTGGGTTTCCATTACTCTGCCAAGCTTTTGGAACATAAACAAAAAATAAAAGCCACTTTGCTAAGATGACAATAAACATTTAAAGCCCAATAATATCTCTGTGCAACTTTGGTAACAGTAAAAACACGGAGCCAGCTTTCATGTACAAACATGGAAAATGGGCTAAAATCATTAAGGCATTAGAGATGTTACATAATTAAAATTGTCATTTTACATTTGCTACAATAAAAAAAAAGCTATTTTACTTAGAGTAATTACCATCAGTGATTGGTGTTATTGTACACGCTGATTAAAATGTTTATTTCTGTGAGGAGAAAATTAATTGAAAAGTGGCACAAGAAAGCTAAGAATAAGGAGTACGGATTTAACAATATTTTACATGGGACACAAAAAGGGGGCCTTAACCTATTCTTAATTTGATTTCCTGAGAAGTGGCTTATTCTAGACTGTGGCTGCCTTGTTATTGCTTTGATTTAATTAGCCTAAAGAACTATTCTTTCCATTTTACCTTGCCCTTTACAGAAGAAAAAACAAATCTTATTGTTGTCTTCATGTGGATCATACAAGTGTATTTGATGAAATGAAGAATATTATGATTTTTTTAAAAAAGTTAATTTTCAAGTCTTATCTTTCAAAAGCCAGGAGAATTTCAGAAATCTGTGAAGGAGGAAAGGGGTAACATGCAAGCTATTTTGGGAATGTGGGATTACTCGAATTTCTTAAGTAAAAACACTCCTCATAGCAAAAAAAAAGACTAACATGACTTGTGATGCACTGGTGGCCTTAATAGATTTGGATATGAATAATATATGAATATTCGTGCTAGGAGAAAAGAAAAAAAAAAGTCCCTGTGACTCTAAACAAGATGGACAACTTGTTTTTTAATGACTGGATAGAATCAACTTCCCTTTCTCCCCCACCCCAAACCAAAACCACTTCAATGATGCCGGTTTCACCCTGTGCAATAACTTCCATATAAGAGATATTTCTTATTTTAATGCTCCGTTACCAGAACAACCTATCTCAGATTTAGTTTCACCAGATGGAAAAATAAAACCCAGAGCTGTTCTAGTTTCCCCTTTTTGGGTAGCTTCTCTAAAAGTGGTTTCATCCTCTTTGCAGCGCTTTTGCTGCCCCAGCTTGGGTTTATTCTGCTGGAGGAACAGCGATCAGAGCTGTAGGTTCTGTTACAGGTGCCTTCGTGTGAGGGCAACAGGTGCCCTGCCTCTGTGGAAATCATTGTCTCCATTTCACTTTCAGCTTGTGTTTTCCCATCCCACGGATGCACCGCAGCAGTGGTGGCTCAGAAGGTGCCCATTGAGCACCCGCTCCACCCATGTTTTTCAGCTCAGCTTTCTTTTAAAGTAGCGGTCTGCACACGACAACAGAAATGGATGATTTTAATCCTGAAAAAAAAAAAAGGCATAACAATTTGTACTGCTGAAGGTCAATTTCTTTTTATTATAAATGTAAATAAAATATACTGCATCTCAGCTGTCATTCCCTCTCTCCCTTGTTCTTTCCTGTCTTTTCCTATCTGAGAGCCCAACACTCAGCCTAATCATCCTTACAAATTGTGAGTTGTAGTATTTATTTTGCCATTTTGCCTCTTTATCTTATTCCAACTTACAACCTTCTTTCATTGGTCTCTTTTTTTTTGTGTATACACCTAAAAATAACTTCACCCATTTGCCTTGACTTCTTACAAAGTCTAAGTCAGCCTGGCTTTTATCAAGTCTTATCTGTACCCAGCCTGAGCTCCAGCATGCAGCTTCCTGTGACGCTCAGTGCTTCTTTCGATCTCCAAAGGTGTTTTCCTCTTAGAGCTTATTTTGGTTACGCTGGATTTGCAGCTCTTCTGTAGCTGTGTTTTCCCCTGTTCAGTGTTCTGTTTTCTGATGTCCTTTGTGTTGTTGATGAAGAGAAGAGTGAAACCCCTACATATCCAAGTCTCTGAGCTTTTCATGTCAGGTCACTTCTCTAACCAGTTCTTTTTGTGTTCTCCTGGGTTTCCCCTTTTGAAGTAACAATTGAAGTAACAAGAGACCTGAAAGTCCAAAGACATCTCTTATTTTCTTATGGTCGCCATATCCAGCTTATTTTTTTACCAACCAGTATGAACCAGAGAGACTTCTCTCAAACTGAAAGGGTTTACAGTTCTTGTATTTACTTTTTGGCACTTGTGCAAATAAAGCATCTTTTTTTTTTAAAGTAAAGTAAACTTTACTTTACAAAGCAAACTCAAGGAAAGACTAAATGATTTCTCTCAAGATCATACAGGACATCTTTCTTAAAGTAGAGAAGGGAGGCTTCTGGCTTTCTGTGCTGAAATTGTCTGAATCAAACTTATTCTACTCCTCTGCATTTTGGCATAAACCCCCTATAGACCTCATCAACATGCAGGCCCTTGTTTCTACACTGATTTTTCCAACTCACCTGAACTTAATTTCACTAGCTTAATTTCACTGGCGAGGGGTGCAGGAAGAGCAGGAATAGGGGAGAAAAGCACTGCAGACTCCAAAGACGTGTATTTACCACATTTATTTAGTCCTGCTATGGTAAGGATGTATAAACAAGCAAAATCCAAAGGACAGGGAGGAGAAGTCCCTGTGACAATACTACTTAGTGTGCCATACCCCATTGAGCTTTAAATAGCTGCTCTGATACCCCACTTTTGAGGCCTGTAGAGGCAAACACAACATGGGTGGGACAATCCACCTCAAAAGCTCCACGAACAGTGGCACCTCTACCTAGTGGGACAATGCCATTTTAGCTCAACTCTGTCTCCCAGCGCTGGGCTGAAGACCTCAGAGAAAACAATTCTGGTGCAACACAGCACTGTCAAGACATGTCTGGGTGGTTGGAGAACCAGAAACGTATTTGAGCCACGGCATCAATATGATTTAAAGCTTAATAACTTTCTGTTTCCAGAAATAAAGCAAAGTTGTTATTTAATGGCTGAAATACTGCCATTTTCTCCAAATGCCAGTAATAATTTAAATTCATGACTCCTGTATTATTCATGTGGTCCAATTTAATACGAACAGTATTTCTGGTGCTCGGTGTTTATGAAGAGTGTCTCTTTAGGGTATACCTTACTTTATGTCAAACAGATGCTGGAAATAACTACCTGGTGTTCTGCTGCTGTGAACTGGGGATTAAAAATAGGGCTCATAATTTTCTAACCTGAACAACTGAAAACATAAGGATCATTTCTTGACAAGATACCAATCTCTTTTTTTTTTCCCCCTTCTTTTCTTATATTTTTACTGTTCTCTCTCTCTTCACTCAGAAACAACAGTTGCTGCTAAGCATGATTTACAGACTTAAAGAAAACTCCACTTTTTAAATTTCATTATTTGCTACACCATGCCCTAGGCCTCAGAAACTTCCAAGATAAAAAAACAACCATTTAAATTATGGCAAAGAAGTTGAGAAGCAGTGGGACAACTGGACCAAGCCACCCATTTTCCCCTTCTGAGAACACACCTGCAAAAACTCCTGAAAGTCAGGGTAAGGTAAATATAGAATCTAGTGGGTGTAAATGTAGTTTGCACAAGGAACAAAAAGTAAAATAAATGTTTATTTATTATTTGTAAAACTAATTACTTTTGGAAAAATAAAGAAATAACAAAAACAACCTTGAGAGATTCACAGAATCATAGATTCCTTCATATTTCTACTGGTTTTTGTTTTGACGAAGTACTTTGGGATGATTTTATACCTGTGTTTTTCCATGGAATACCAAGAAGAAAGAGGAGTAGTTATTTGATTTTCAGTTATCAGCAGAAGTCACTAACTTGAAAAACTACTTCATAAAACAATGCAGGATAGTCAACAGCAGTTCAGTACACAGCAGTTCAAGGTACTTCACTTTGCCTTACTGAATATCTCAATGTCACCCTGAAAGAAAGAGTGAAAACCTTAATTCAACTTATATTTAGCAAAGAAAACTTAGAAACTGAGTTTAGAAATACTTCTTTAGATTATTTAAACTATCAGCCATCCTATAAAGCAATTGTGTTCTTTTCCTGGTATTAAAATCCATACATTTATTTGTTCCTCCAAAATTTGGTTGCCATCTATAAATGTAACTAGTATTAAATATTATTCTTCTGTTTCCTACTGACATGGGCTGTAATTCTTCAATTATTTGTCCTTTGACTTACTGAAATAGAGCATCAGTATTAGAATGTGACTCTAGAATGAAACTGAGTGGGATGCAAAGGTTAAAATCCGAATAAAACAATTAAAACCAAAGACTGCTTCTAATAAACAACCTTACAATACCAGAATCACTGACCACTGCATATTGCTTTTTCCAGGTTTTTTTTTTCTTTTCTTATTAAGAGAAAGTTTATTATATTTCCACAGATTATTGAAAGCAAAACTACTGAAAACAAAACAAATGGAGAGACAGGTTATAAATTTGCCTAGGATCAAAACCAGGATAGATTTCCATTAACCTGCTTAGAACTATTTCAAAAGATTTACTTTAGGGACAATCCGGAATTACTATTTTATATAGTCTATGCACATGCTAGGAAAAACAAAGATCCATAAACAACCCCTAACTTGGCATTTTTTCACAAAAAAAACATTAGGGATGTTTGGACTCAGCATCATTAAAGATAATCTGTGTATTATCTCTATTATACATATCAATTTCATAATACTTATAATTCATGCTACCATGTACTGCAAGCGTTTTCCCATCCACTCCCAAATTAGCAGTCTAGAATGATCATTAAATTAAAAAAAACCTAACAAACAAAAAAAAAACCCAAAAAATCCCCTAAAAAACAAAGCAAAAACAAAAACAACAAAACAAAACCAAATGGAAAAAAAACCCCAAGCAACCCAAAAAGCCTCACAAAACCTCACCACCACACAGACACTCCTCATTTCTTTTTTTCTTTCCCTGAAGAGAAATTAGTTTCATTCACTGTAACACCGTGTGAGGTCGATCAAAATTTCTCTCCTGTACCTGGACTGGAAAGCAGCAAAGATACAGAATTTTAAAAGTAAGATCATAATTATCATGATGATGTATTTAATAAGAACACCAGAAATTTCCATCCTTGTATAAAATCACGCTTACATACAAATAGGCACACAGATAATTCTGTGAGATGATATAGAACAGCAGGGATATGAAGGGTGACCTGTATGATGACACCATATCTCTGCATTAATGAGGAAGTATTGTGCCCAAAACTATGAAAATAAATTAAGAATAATACATTTAGATAGAGTGAAAACGTTGTGCTTTATATTTTCACTTTTTGGTATAAAATACTTTTGACATTTGTCTTCACATCTTTGAATAAATCATCATTACTTATTGTCTATTTCTGGATGTTACTACACTATCCATGAAATTTTTTTCTCAGTTAGCTTTCTGCTTTCTCTCTGACAAAGGGGCCTTTCTTCCTCAAAATAAAAATATTTCTGTTAAAAAGTCCTTGTCACTCGATCGATCTATTGTTCAAATAAAATGCTTGACAGCTTTTATCAAATCCACATTTTAATTTACTCCAAAACAGAAGCTAGCAGACTGAGATTGCAGTGGGTCTGATGGGCAAAAAAAATAAAAAGACATATTAGAAAAGAAATGAGTAACAATATTTCTGGCCAATTTTTCATAGAGAACAGTAATAAGAGAAACCTAGAACTGTGATACTAAAATTATTTATTGCAGAAATTCTGTAGTCTTTATAAGCTTTTCTTTTACCATAATTTCACTGCATTATTTTCATGTTCCACATTCCTATGGAAAAACATAAGATTTTTTCCTTGCAATCTACAGCACAAACTTGTGCATCTACGTTCAAAATTTTGTTTCTTTTCTTCGAGTTTTTTTCATTATTAAAAAAACTCAAGCTGTCAGAAACTCGGAGAGCCTAACAGAACTTATAATTACTTCCATGAAATCTGAAGGGACAGGAACTGATGCACAGAAAGTTCCACCTGAACATGAGGAAGAACTTTTCCAGTGTGACAATGAATGCAGTTACATCTTCAGATCAGCTTTCTTTTTTTTAAAATGAGTTGTGTTGTTTATTCCAGCCATGATGTTTCATTCATCTATGGAGACACTGGTTTATTTTTTATTTTGTTTTTCAGCTGCAGCTAAGCGAGACTTAGGTGGTAAGAATATCAGAAGACAAAGAGGGAGGGGGAAACCAAACAAGAAAACCTCACTTTATAGTGCCAGAAGATCAGCTATTGAGCAAGCAGAATATGTATCTCACACAGGAGGCTCAAATTAAAGCAGCATCTGGAAATTACAAAGCCATAAATTAGCAAAAAGACAAAAGTAACACAAACTGGACTTAAGTTCAGCTGCATACAGCAAATCACTGATATAGCCACACCTTTCAGAGAGAGGCCAAGCTCTTCTCTCTGTGTTATTGAAATAGAGATTTTGTTTCTTTGTGTTTAACTAAAGGATAGCTTTGTTCAATCCTTCATGACAGATACCCCTAAACCTAGTACAGCACTGAACTGGACCTGAGTGAGCAACACGTGTAAGCTCTAACATATCAAGGGGAAGATGACAGTTCTGTGCTTGTCTACTCATCTTCTCTGTAAAAAAATCAAAATTTTTAAAAAATTACAGTAAAAAACCCACTGCAGCCTGTTGCCCAGGAGCTATTTCTGATTACACAATAGGGAAATATAGAAGTGCTTTCCTCAAACTCTGTTCTGAATTACAGCACCTATTCAATCAACACTGGTAGCAATGATCAGAGAGAAACGGGAAGAAAGCTGCTATTTATTTACTGAGGATCTTAAAAACCTAGATGAGAAAGTCAGCCAAATCCAAATATACCATAAACTTAGAATATTTATCTGCCTTGTTATCTATACATGCTGTAGCTGAATACTCAGCTGAGATTAGAACCTTGTTTGGTTAAACCAATGGAAATAGATTCCACTATGGACAATCTTCTCCCAATTCGCAAATAATAGAATTCATCTCCCCTTAAACTGGCTATAAACAGCAAAAGCTGTAACCAAAATAAACTACTCTCTAAACCCAAGTAAGCATCCCCCCCGGGAGTTTGTGCTCTTTAACAACATCAATTTATTTAGATGCTATCAGTGGCACCTCAGCCTGGGGCAAAAGCACTAAACATTCCCTTCCTGTGTGGAATCATTTCACAGGCTCCCGTTATTCAGGATAAAGCACATTAGGAAACATCTTGTTTAATTTGGTTTATTGCAATGATGAATATTGCTCAAGCGCTTTTCTCGTTCGATAGTCATTGAAAAATTAATGACCAACACATCAATAATCATTTGCTATGATTTGATGCACTGCACAGGTTATCTTTTTTTTCTGAAAGGTGGGAATGCAATACAATGGAAGCTGTTTTCCCAAAATATTTGGATATTCAATGTAACCTGTGTATGCTTTGACCATTTACTGTGGAAAACTCTATTCTGTCATTGCCTCAGTAGCATGGTGTTTGTAATGTGTTATTTTCTGTCTAGAGGTATCAACTTTATAGGAAATACATTTTTTTAAAACTAACTGAAAAGGAGCAACCACATAAGTTGTACAAAGACTGCATCACCAAGAATGTCCTTAATCTAAAACAGAGTTTTGTTCAAAATACAAGATCCAATTTTTTAAATGCCTGTCTTTGAAACAATTATGTGTGTAGACACTCAGATTAGAAAGGAACAACTAAATTTTAGGGTAAAGTAAAACTGAGGTTTAATACCAGGCCATGAAAAGTTCCATTTCTAAATTCTCTCAGTTCTTTGAGATTAAAACTAGCTGGAACTTTTCATAATGTAACATTGACTACTATATTTATGCTGACATAATCTGCATTTATGAAAAATTAATCCCACAGTAAAAATTAGAAATCATTAACAGGGCTCAAGAGAGGAAGATTTCACAGACTTGGAAGCAAAACTATTTGTTCTTCACATGTTCACTCTATGAACAAATACACACTTAACTGGAGGGGGAAAAAAAAAAGACCTTTTGGGATATTTTAAAGACCTCTAGCAAGAAGAAACAGGCAATATGCATTTGACCAGGAGACAGCTGTTTAGGCCTGCTAAAGGATAAGCTCCCACATGACACCAGCAAAGAAGAAGAAAATATTTCAGCTCACACTTTAAAAACATACAGGTAGGGCATGGTATCAGCTAGGACAGGACTAAACTTCTATTAGGCATCACAGACTTATATTAGTACAATTAAAATTTCCTTTTCTTTGCATATCAAGGGTTCTGGGCATGTCTGGAATCTAAGAACAACCAGATATATACGGCTAACTTTTTCACACAGCTTGTACACAACATTTATTCAACCATATTTAATGTTTACTAACCTGCTAGCGTGATGAAGAGGTCAGTTAATTATGTCTTTATCTGAAGATGAAAAGTTACCTGCTGGTGCTTAGCAGAACTACATCATGGTTATCAAAAATACTGTGGCGTTATTATCCTCACAGCAAGAGTGAGAATATTTCTCATAAAACAAGAACAATTTTTTCCTCCTTGTAAGTAGAGGGGTTTTTTATCTATTACTTGCTTTGTACAATAATATTTTTCCATATTTTGACATGCAGCAAGTAATGCTGTCAAAATTTGCTCTAAAAACACGTGCAAACAGCAAGCTGTCCATGAGCCAGCAGTGCCCTGGTGCAGGAGTAAACGGACTATGCACGATCCAATGTGAATCCAGCAGAAGCCACTTTATTGCCCCCAAGCACCCTTATTATCCACTGTGCTCCCCTGTCCAGGCGTCCACCCATTACATGATTGGCAAAGCAACATACCCACATAAACCATGTAATGATTTAATTGGATCTCTGGCTCTGTTCGCCCGGCTACCATGCACCTATTCACACAAATCATGAGACAGTTTTCTATCTTTGTTTATGTTTTTTCTTCGGCTGCTGTCCCTGTCCTTGAAGCATCAGCGTTCTCTCACTGTGTACGTTTTCTACATGCTCTGTTCACTTGTCCTTACGGCTGGTGCACCATGTGTCCATTTTCTTGCAAAAACTCTGTCTCCACACCCTGGGGGCCAAGAAGGCCGATGGTGTCCTGGGGTGCATTGGGAAGAGCAGTGCCAGCAGGTGAGGGAGTGGTGCTGCCCCTCTGCTCAGCCCTAGGGGGGCACATCTGGGCACGCCTGGGTCCAGTTGTGGGCTCCTCAGGACAAGGGAGACGTTGGGATCCTGGAGCAGCGGAGCACCCACGGATGATGAGGGGACTGGAGCATCTCACTGAGGAAGGGCTGGGAGAGCTGGGCCTGTTCAGCCTGGAGAAGAGATGACTGAGAGGGGACCTCCTCCATGCATCCACTTATCTCAACGGAGGGGACGAGAAGATGGGGCCAGACGCTCTTCAGAGACAGGACGAGGGGCAATGGGCAAAACAAAAGCACAGAGTTCCATCTGACCATAAGGAGAACCTCCTTTTGAGGGTGACAAAGTGCTGAAACAGCTTCCCAGAGGGGCTTTGGAGAAAATATCCCAGCCTCTGGGTATATTCAACACCTTCCTCGACAGGATCCTGTGGACTCTGCTCTGTGCAGCCCTACTTTAGCACAGAGGGTGGACTAGAGTATCTCCAGAGGTGCCTTTCAACCCCAGCCAGTTTGTGATTCTGCAATATGCTCTCAGTCTACTTCTTTTGACTGTCACAGACAAAATCAAAATGTGTAAATTTAATGTAACTTTTTTTATGAATACTTAAAACATAATCGCATCTTCTTTATGGGTCTTCTGCTAGCTTAGTCTCATTAAAATTCATTCTTCTGAATGTGCAGTGCAGAGAAAAGGCTGCTAACATGTCACAATAAACCAACTGTCTGAAACCCTGCAGAAGAAAAAAAAAGACGTAACATTTGCCTTGTACCTTGTAGTTTATGAGAGAAGATATCTAGAAGCAGCTGTAAAATAGTCATAAAATAAAATTGGAATTTATATCAAAATCACTCTTAATACCTTGGGGCTTTTCTATCTCTGCATAGTTTACCCTGAGAGATTTAGTGGTGGAGTTTTATGTTAACGGGCTGAAAGTTATAGTGGAGTTGTCAGTAATACTACCTCTTTTTGGTGTGTCTGCCTATATATCAGTCTATTTATTTTTAAATAGCAAGATAGTAACCCCCAGAAGGTGCAATATGAAAATGCTATTGGCACCAGATGAGCAGTTATAGACCTGTTAACCATCCTTAATGAAAATGCTACTGAACACAAGCGTTTTCAGGTTTTGTTGTTGCTGTTTATGGGGTTTTGTTTAGTTTTGAGGTTTTTTACAATAAGATGTCTTTTTTTTTTTTTTTTTTTAATGAAGGCTGTGAAAGGCAGGGTGAACTTGCACACCACCCTTCCCGACTTCCTCTGTCAAAAGATATTTCTTTAAAAGAAAAAAACAACAAAAAGCAGCATGTGAAACTGCACTAAAATTCACATACATTGTGAATGAATGACGAAGCTTTTGCTGTATGATGGTGTCTGGGGCAGTGGTGAAAAGCAGTTACTATAATGGCATTTGAAAAAGATAATGTTGACCTGAAGTCCTCTTCTAAGATAAGGAAGATATATATGTGTATACACACATGATAAGAAAAGTGCAAGGAACAAGTTTATCAGAGTTGAAGGACTAACATAATAAACCCAGAAAATTTATAGTAAATGCAAGCATCTTACTCTAGGCCCTGCCTCATGAGGAGTAATAGCCCTAATGTTTTACAGCTGGGGAATAAAAAAAAAAATTCCACAAAATATGTAGGGTTTGTTTGACATCAAAACTATGAGCTATTTACTTTCACATACAGACATGATGCTTCCCGGTGCCTGGTGAAGTTTCACAAGAAAAGTTTGCACAGCAGTACTTCTTTGTCAGCTGAGTCTCAAGTCTAGCCTCAATATTTATCAAGCTCAGCCTTTATCTTTTCTCTGCAAGCTTGTAAATATGTGTCATTACAGAACTCAATTAAGGTTCCTGTTCCCAGATGCTCCAGTCTTCCAACCCAGAAATCTGTACAGTTAACTTTCAGTTAAGGAGATTCTCAGGAATAAAATGAGTATGAACTGGCACAGCCAAAGTACAGTTTGAAATTATTTCTTATTTGTAAAACAAAACGAAGTGCAGAAGTTGAATGCATTTCCTTTTCTTTGATTACTACTTTGTACAGTGGTGTATAACACCGATCAGTGAAGAAGACTGAAATGAAGTAAGGAACAAAAGAAAATAAAGGACAATTACCCACAGTTGTTTACAGTATGATTACAAAGGGAATAGTCAAGCATCTTCTTTTGATTAGAAAGATAAGATAAAAAGAATCTTATTTCAGCTTGATGAACATTAGAAATAGAGAATTCTGCAAGGCATACAAACAGATAATGAGCTATCAAGTCTCAACAATTCACCTGCTCCAGAGCAGTGCTGCTGCTGCTCCTTCCATGTGAAAAGAGGCCCCTGGAGCGTGAGCCAACACTTTTCAGTCCAGACCACGGTGATCACTCGGCTGTGCTGGGGGCACTGCTCTGCTGGGCTCAGCTGAGACTCACACTGATGACACCGCAAATGTGAGGACTGCCTGCTGCTGGCTCATAGACAATAGCTCTTCAGTTTTCTGGACATATTTACTTCCAAGAACATGGCAAAACTTGCATCTAATATTCTTCTTTATTTCCAGTCTGAACATGGCAAAACTTGCATCTAATATTCCTCTTTATTTCCAGTCTCGCCTTTAAATCTCCATCTATGGCCACTTAAGATACAGCGCAACGGCTCTTCTTACCACAGGCCATGCTAAGGCATGAAGATTCACTTTGTGGGTGTACCTGTTCTACTCATGACAATCGCAAGTGATTAAAGAATTACTGGGTTTTTTAAGTATTTCTTGCTCTTCTTACTACAGGCCATGCTAAGGCATGAAGATTCACTTTGTGGGTGTACCTGTTCTACTCATGACAATCGCAAGTGATTAAAGAATTACTGGGTTTTTTAAGTATTTCTTGCTCTTCTTACTACAGGCCATGCTAAGGCATGAAGATTCACTTTGTGGGTGTACCTGTTCTACTCATGACAATCGCAAGTGATTAAAGAATTACTGGGTTTTTTAAGTATTTCTTGCTAGGGGAGAGAGAAAGAAGTAGAAAAGAGAGCTACAACAGCATCTGGAAGCAGAGTGCAAATGTTTGCTGCCACAAGTTTCGCCACCGCTTAGAATCCTAGAATGGTTTGGGTTGGAAGGGGCCTTAAAGATCATCTGCTTGCAGCCCCCAGCCATGGGCAGGGACACCTCCACCAGACCAGGTTGCTCAGAGCCCCATCCAAACTGGCCTTGAAAGATGCGAGTTACTGTGGTAGCCAACGGTGCTGGGAAAAGCAGCTCACCTCGAGTCATGCACAGCCATGCAAAATCTCAGAGTCTTTTTAGTTTTGATACATCTCTAGCAAAACCTAGAGCAATAGGGATTGGTACTGTAGAAAATATTTTAGAAGCCCAAAGATACAGTAATTAGGCTGATATAAGACTTTATCAGGGAGAGCCATAATCAAATATTTTAATATAGTGGGCCTCACTTGGGGTCTTTAAACACAGTCTGAAATGATGACAGAGCTAAAGGCAGTTTAAGAAATAAAGCAAGAACAAAACCTGCACAGCTTTCTTTGCAAGAGATTAATTTCCACTGGGAGTAGAAAGGCTGGGTTTGAGTTATCCTAATCCTCTTGAGCCACTACATGCCTTTAATGAAGTGTGGACAAAGCCAGACAGTGCTTAAGAAGCCACAGAAAAGACTTTGTAAAACAGTTTCAAGTCCACAGAGGATGGCACATTTCTTGTTAGAGCAAACAGGTTTAAAAACTCTGAAAAATTAATCAAATCTAAATGGGATTTATATTTGCCATGAGCAAAAAGTCTGATGACTTTGGCTTGGCTACATGGTGACAAGGGCTAACCTTAACTAGAGTTTGATGAAGCCTAATAACCCAGGATTTGCAACTATTTGATTATCTTGGGACCAAAGCCAGCTAAGTAATATATTCCTAGGGAAGTGTGGATGTAAGTGTGTTTGATACCAGTTGACCATTACCACCTATGTTTGACACCATCTGGAAGCAGGTTGACAGCTTTAAAAAAATAATAAAAATCCCCAAATCTTCAATAAAAGGAAGAAAAGCTGTTAAGTAAGAAAAACTGATCTCAGTATGTGCACTAAACAATGCAAGAGGTTTGTTTAAAAACCTCTTGTTTGTTTTATTATGAGCTGACTCTACATGAAAATATTTTGGGGGTTGGGGCAAAAGTAGTAACTTTTTACAGTCAGAGGCTTTGGTTTGTTTCAGAACAAGCAGATTATGTAAGGTAAAAACATAATCACGATGGAGAGAAGCTGGATGCCACCAGTATCATTTTAGGACTAAACCAGCAAGGAAAATGTAGGCATCATGCTCCAGTGCCTAAATAGTGAGGTACCCTGCCACCCACAAAATCCTGAGCTGGGATCAGAGTGCCCAGTGCCTCAGAGACATGGGAGTGGTCAAGGAGCTCACAAACAGGATTTACATAAATATGTGGGCCAGGAAGACCACAGCCAGTGCACAGGCCCCACACAAACTTTTAGACCTTGTAAATAATTAAGCATCAAAGTCCACACTAATAGAGAAACACGTATTTCCTCTCCAGGACCAAGATGCTCTTCCCCCTGCTCCCACTCCACCAGAGGAGTGCGATAAAGGAAGTCAAGCTGAGTTGTACCTCACTCCTCAAGAAATCAGTGAGACCACTCAAAGACCACAGTGCTACTAAATGTTAGAAAGCACGACAGAATGTCCGTAAATCTGAAAACCTCCTTCAAATATATTGTTATAAACCAAATTCATCCGCAAGTAATTTAATTTAGTTATTTGCAAACAGTGTAGAAGTGCTCTGCACAGCGTTAGGTGTCTGAGGCCTATCACAAAAGCAATCAGATCACTCTGGAGACCAGCTGTGCATCAACTAGATTGCTTTTATCTGAGTGATAAAAACCTTGTAGACTGTGAACAATACTGGGCATAAAACGTAACATTTTTAATGAGCAACATAAAAGATGAATAGAACGAGCACGAAAAACGGCAATTTAGTCAGAAGATGGGGAAAAGGAGCCTCCAGAACATGACATTTTATAGCAAGTGGGGTTTGCAGTAAGCAGAATTTAGAGGGGGAAACAGTATTTTTCTCCTCTGATTAATCCAGTTGGGGTACCTTGCAAATCAATCACAAGTGTTCAAGCATCAGCTGAGTGAATCTAAAGAACAAGTATTAACATATTTTGGACCTGTTTCAGATCCAAAATAAGTTGTTGAAACTCCATTAATTTCACTGAAGATGCAAAATTGGCCTTTTTACTGTAATCTTCTACATCAACATGAAAGAAAAAGCATAAACCATTAAGCATTAAACTGCCTTTCTATTTTATTTCTTTTATGAGGCTCCTAGCAGGACATTAACAGCAGATTACACCTTTTGTGAGCCATCTAACAGGGTATTGACGACAGAAGGGTGCCCAATAAATAAAATGATTGTTATTACTACTATTTATAGTTGGCTTGTCAGTACCAAGCAATAAAAGTTTAACATTTGGAAAGTCAGGAGCTACTCCAGCACTCTGCATTTCCAACCACCCTGTTCAACAGCATTTTTTTTTTCGGCCCAACTTGAACACAACTAAAACTTTATTTCAGCGCCTCAATTTCTTTTTAATTTCAGGTGCTAAAGATGCACAGCAGAGATCTGAGGGCTGCAATAACAGTCAGTGCAGGCACATCCTAGTCCACAATAGCTACAGGTGGGAAGGAAATAACCTGGAGTTTCAATTCAGTCTGACTGAAGCATAACTGGATGTAGACCTGGAAAACACGTGCACAAATATTTCATGTCCCCCTCAACACTCTTTTTTCATCTATGGTGCCTTTCTACATTCTGTTGTGCTTTCTCATCACGCCTTACATACCATAAGACCATTTCAATTTGTCTTGCTTACAGACAATTACAAGCATTTTGTAGTTCATTACAAAAAGAAAGCCAACTGTAAACTTGGAATAAAAGCTTATTTTTCCTAGAATATCTTATTCAGCAATAAAAGCTCTAGCCATCAAAAAGTCAATCATTTCCAAGAGTGAGAGTTCCACATCTAAAACTAAAGTACAAGTAGATATACACTCATCTGCACACAGACACACCCTTTTAAGAGTTTCAGCTTTCTAGAATCAGTCTACAGGTCTGGGTTGCAGGGGAAAAAAAATTAACCAAACAACTTTTAAAAAATTTTCTCCTTGTCCCCAACATTAACTTTCTTGTACCTTTAAGGTAAAAAAAAAAATCCACAAACTTGACAATGCTCTACCATCAGTTACATCTGGGTAATCTTATTGTGTGTACAGAGACTGCACAGGAACAAAAGATCATTTGGCTGCAGAAACATCACCATTTGTCTTGGTTTCAAAATTCTGAAAAGCACGTATTAGTCCTGATGTACCAGCATTGTGTCCCTAGTCTACTCCCAAACTTGTTAAAATTCTTGCTATGAGAGGACAATCTTATATATTTTTGGCTTGGAAAACCTTTTCATTTAATGCATTTTAAAAGCCCAGAAAAGATTCAAAGTAAAATGTTCAAACAAAACATCACACTTATATAAAATTTCTTTTAAAACACAGATATTAAAAAGCTTAAAAGGTTAATGTTTGCTCGCAGTCTAAAACTGTATCTTGAGTATTTATTATCACTTAAGCTCCCTTTCCTTTTCCTCTTACTCTCTTTTTATACCTTATTGGCTTATCTTTCTTTGCCCCTTCCAGACCCAGAGTCAATTTTCTGTCTAAAAATAAGGGAAATATTTCAGGCCTGACTTCTTCTCAAGACAGTTGTTTTAGTAGGTCTTTAAAAAATCTGGGATTAGTCCTAATAAAGTATACTAACCTCTGAGCTCTTGGAGAGCAAGACCTACTCACCCATGGTAGAGCAGCAAAGCCAATTTTCCAAGAACTCTCTCAGATCAGTTTTTCCACTGCAGAAAAAATTTATTTTTGAGAAAATAGCTCAAGTTTCCATATACAACTGCTTCTTGGCTGAGGAAGACAAACTATTGGCAAAAAAATAAAATCCTAAGAGTGCTACCAAAGAGCAGACAGGGAAGAGAACCAGATCTACCACGCAGGAGAGGGCACACTGTGTTTGCAACCAACTCCTTCCACAAGCCAAAAGAGATCATCTTGTGGTGCCTGTTTACTTCAGCTGAAGGCATCAAGAGATGCAACTCTCTGGATCATTAAGAAGTTTCCCAGGAACTCTCACAGAGCATCCTGCATGTAAGGCACAGGTCAGAAGGACATCCAAACCAGCAGATGTCCCATGGGGTAATGCCTCTGACCTGGCAGCACAGGGGGTGGTGTGCCCCAGCCAGAGGAATTCATGAAACAGCTCAGGGCCATACAGAAATTCAATTTGTTGGTTTAGTTTTTTGTTTCCATTGCCCTCCTCACCTTTTCCTTTCCCCCTCTGTATTTTATAAAAGTGTTGTTCTTCAGTGTACTTGCTTCTATGGATACCTTTCTTTACAAAGATGCAGAAAGCCAACAGTTCTGACTCATGGTTTAGAACAACAAAGATTCCTGACGACTTTCGCTTGGTGTTTACTACAGACAGAAGGACATATAACAGCCCTGCCAAATACCTTCTTGTTTTTCCTTCTACCTTAAGGGCTTGTGCTTATGTTCTGTCTCTCTCTGTATAAACTGTGCCACAGAAGCAGCTAGAAGCCAACAGAAGCAGAGTTTTTGATCCAAATTACTTCTAAAAGACTTCCATTGGCTTCAACAAACTGAAAAGGTGAAAGAGGCTATGAAGAGAGGCATATTTTCTACATGTAGTATCCAAATATGTGCCCTCCACTCTGGATTAAGTGTGCCAGTGGAGCTAGTCCTGGAGCATGAAATCTTTCCAGCAAATGTCCTTCTACAAAAGCAATAGTGTTTTTCTGCACCTGCACTTACAACAGAGTGGGGAAATTTGGAATGGGGTGCACTTCTAGGAACTCTGGCTCTCGGGCACAGAACACTAAGCCAGGACACGTAGGTACATTGCTGGATGATGTGTTTCCATGGGTTAGTTAGGTAGAGGTGAGAGGTGGCCTGCATCTGCAGGGGACCAAGTTTTCAAACCTTTTTGACTGGATAGTGATTATTTCCACTGATCATCACAAACACAAACCTCTGCTACGTCGGAAAGCTGACAAAAGAACTTCTGTGCCAGAGCTGATGGAGACAGACTCTGGAAAACATGAAGAAAAAGGCAGGGGGCGAGGGGATAAACTTTTGAGGCATATACATTAATAATCCTGTGCCTGTGGCCGCAAAGGAGCAGGAGGGGGTACGAGAGGCAGGCAGTGGTGTCCCAGAAGGCATCCATCATACACAGCTCTGGTGGCTCTGACCCACTGCTGGTGGCAGCGCCCTGATTTGCACACAGCGTTTGTGACTGCGCGCCCATCTACGGCCCCTGCACGCACCGGATCTAGAACACAGAGCTGTCCGGGATGCCTTGGATGGCAATGAGCCCAGGGACCACTGGAGATACAGCTCCAAGGCTCCCATGAGTCACCAACCTTGGCAGACCTACCAGCGCTCATCTGTTAAACCATAAAGTATTAAGAATCACACGTGGACAGCTTCCAGAATCTGACGCTGTCCAGAAATGTTTGTGCTGTTTCTGCATGTCTTTTCAGGTCATAGTACAGATCCCATACCCAAAATAGAAAATTTACCACTGACAGCTCACATTCTGGCTGATTAATGGCCTCAAAGACGCTGTAAATATGTGTCAAAAAACTATCAAAGCACAGTGGTATCTGCTTCCTAGCTTGCTAGCTATGGTCTTCTAGTATTAGAAAGCAGATGAAATATAGTTGTTTAACACAGCAATCTGAGGATTATAGACACAGAGATAAACATAGTGACAATTTTGCATGTGTTTATGGTCTTATAATTCCTTTTTTTCTGCTCAGGATGAAGTTTTCTTTTTGTTTTCTCTTGTCCTGCAATCCAAAGCAAGCCAAACTATGGCAGTATGCTCATGTAGGGGGACAACTATGGACAGTGAAAGGCAATAGGTCTCTATTCCTTTTCTATGACTTCCACTGCAGGGTTGGGAATAGGACAAGCAACCCAGGGAAAAGCTAGACCATCTCATAAAATACACTGCCTAAACACAAACAACCACATAATCAAATACAGCCTTGTTTATGCAGAGTATCTGACACTAGTCTTGACCTGAGCTACAGATCAGCAGCTATGGCATCAAGGTTTCTGCACCAAAGCTTTGGTTTAAAGCCACTAGTTTTCCTGATGGAGGACCATATGAGCACAATAAATATCAACTCCAGCAGATTGCTGAGTCAGATTGATATGGTTTTTTACGTATGCTGTCAAATTACAGAATTCTACCCACAGTGTAGAGGCTATCAGATTCTTCCATCTTTTGCAGCAGAAAAACATATACAAAAAAATTATTTTGGGGAACCTACATCAAAATTACTGAAGATAAAGATATAATAAAACTTTCTGCTCGATTTAGAGTCCCAGAAGGGGCCCTTGTTTCATTAAAGCACTGCTGTGCCCACTTTGAGAGAAAACAATGACCGTGAAATTCAGCCATGCCCAAATGGTAGCTGTTAAGCTGTTGCCAAGGATGGGAAGTTTCTCCAAAACAATACATAACAGTTTTTCCAATCCCTTGTAACTTGGTAAGACACTGTAATTAATTATTTTTGTTAAAAAATAAACAAACAAAGTTCTGAATCTAAATCATTGTCACAGGTAGAACTGCTGAATTCAAGGATGTAATGGTGCAAACATGCCTATAGTGCTGTCTCACACATCTTGGGAAGACAGTCCACAACACAAGACATCTTGCAAACTGGAAAACTTAGAACTGCACAAAAGTTATGCAATTCAAAACAATGATTCTGACATTCTTCAAAACAAACTAAAAATCCTCACCAAACTCAAGGGAACGTGATACCTGAGATCTGATTGTTGTTCAGTTAGGCTTAACAAAAAGATGCTTCAGGCAGATTCATCATTAAGAAGTTTTTCCAAGAGTGAAATTCTTTACAACACTGACCCATTTGACAAGACTTGGATATTGAACCGAGCCTGTTCCATTTCCAATCAGTATTGAACAAAAATAAAGCTACATGCTTTGCTGTTGTAAGATTCTGCAGGAACTGGATGAAAAACATTTGACTTCTCTAGACATTGACATACTATGTCCAGTACCTAAAAATGTATTGGTTTGATGGCCAGCAAAACTTTGAATTAGAAAAATGAAAAAAAAATAAAAAAAAGTTGTGTGTTGAAGGTGACCCAAATGTAAGGAAATCTTCTGTATCACTGGGATAGTTAGAAAGAAAAACTGCCTGATTATTTGCTGCTACTCCCCACAGCATGCAATGCTGCAGCATGGATAGCCTCTGTAGAAAGGAGATTCACATACCCGAGAGCATAAAATATTAGTAAGGAGGTACGAGGAGTTCACATCTTAGCAGTTATGGAAGGCAGGAGATGGAAACAATTCTGAACACCACAGATTAATAGCCAGTTTGATACACCCTGCTAACAAATTAGCATGAATATTTCAAGTGAAAAGTGGTTTTCTAGGTTTGAGACAATCTACAAGTTCCTTCTCCCATTAGTGCTTTTGACCAGCTTTGCTTATTCCCTTTCTATCATTATTTAGATCCTATTTGTCACCATTTTTTGCTGGTCCTCACTACTCAGTGGAAATTAGCTTTCCAAAATAAAGTAAGTGCTCTCACAGACTAGACTGAATGCAAACTGAATAGCAGAATGAACCATTTTTGTCTGATAATGTGGCTTCCTCCTGATCATTAAACAAATTTTTCTTTTCAGACTTTATGAATAAGAACTGCTCTCTCTTTTATAGTTTTCATTTGTGGATAATTTACAAGTAGGTGATTATGTTTATTTGACAGCTAAAATTTAAGATGTGCTTTATTGTTTATTTGTCAGGAAAAATTACCAGGCAACCAATTTTTACTGTTTTTATGTGTTGCCAGTACACAGAATATGCAGGCAAACCAAAATTTCATTTCTGGAAGAGGTCTGTATGAAAATACAAATTTTAATTTTCTGTAAACATTTACCCTACTAAAATTTACTCATTTTCATCAAAGTGCAACACTTAGAAGATACAACTAACTAAATCCAAGCTCTCCTTATGGTGAATTTTTTTCACTACCAGTTAATGTGCCCCAACTTGAGATTTATTTGTACGTTTAAAAATGTGTCATTCTGTACTAAAAATTTATCATAAGAAATTCTGGAAGTCCAGAAGATAATATAATCCATTGTTTGGACTAGGAGTGGATCAATTATC
Organism: Callaeas wilsoni; assembly: GCA_013398955.1. Lineage (NCBI taxonomy): Eukaryota > Metazoa > Chordata > Aves > Passeriformes > Callaeidae > Callaeas > Callaeas wilsoni. The sequence goes on along the minus strand of VWPU01015707.1, from coordinate 164,303 downwards.
TCACACAATTTTTGTAGTTGTTCTCTTCTCTGTGTGCATGTGTTAACCAAATGGATTTTATAAACACACATTTACAAAAGCTAAATTTCATTTAAAACCCTGGAATGAACAAAAGAAGAGAAAGGTTTTAGGCCTTTAATTTCTCTTTTGGTGTTATTAAATTAATTTGTCCTTCTCTTCTAAGGAAGTCTTTTAAAGCCAGTTTTCTGCAAAGAGAGAGACTGCCAGACCAGGCTCATTTCCTATATTTTCATTCCTAATGATGGTTTCCTTTTTAAAAAAGTCATAGAAAAACTAAGGCAAAACTGCACAGGAAAAGGAGCTTCAAGGAAAGCATGCCTTAAGGAAGAGAAAACACTGAACAACTCAAGTCTGGATTCTGCACGAGGGTTGGGGAGAAGGTAAACAGGGAAAGTTTAGATATGTGATTTGAAGCAAAGACACACCGAATCGTTCCCTGCCTCTGCCCTACAAGCTTTTGAAAGCTGTGGTTAACTTGGCACCTGCAGTCTGGGGCAGAGTTATGTCTGACCACAGAAGCCTCACGCCCTCCAGAGGAGTTCTCTTTATGGAAATAACAAGTGAGGAAAAGTATGTCACCATTTTATCAAGGTATTGGTACACTAGGCGCAAACATACCATAAAGTTGCAACAAACGTATTATTTAAAAAGTTAAAAAAACCCAACAAACAAAACACAAACAAAAAACCCCCATAGGATGGTTTCAGAGAAACACCGTAGAATGTAATAAGATCGTTAAAAGATGTCTGGATGTTTTGGAAGAAGACTGATCCACCAGGAAAACCAGGTGATAAGGGCAGATCAGAGATGGTGCTGAAGATGCAGTTAAAATTGATGAGGACAGCAGGGACCTGAAAGGCCCCTTCACCTCCAGGCCCTGCAGGGCAGCAGGGTCAACCCACCCCACAAGCAAAGACATTTCAATCATACACATGGAGACAGAAGAACTTTTAAAAGATTTTTATTACTTTTTGCTAACTGTCAGGAAGATGTCCTGGTCATTATCAGACCCCAAATTTAGCTGTAAATGCCTCAGAAATGCCTCGGTACTGTTTGCCTTAGCATCGGCTCCTTCCCAAGAGCCGTAGGTGTATTTGAGCTTGGCACTTTTTCTTCCCAGCTCTCCAGAGAGAGAAACCTCCTGGACACACAGCACACTTGCCAGAAACACAGGCAGTCAGATCTTGACAAGGAACAACATATCCTCCACATTTGTTCAAGTGACACTAGGGAAATAGTGTGTGCTACAGTATTTGCACTGCAGTCAATAAAGAACACACTGCGAACATGGAAAACCCCAACCAGTTTTCCTTTTTGACCTGTGAGAAGAAAATTTCCTGTAAATTTTAATAAATACCAAGTTTTTGTTATATACTAAAGGATCTGCCTCCAGCCTACTGTTCACGCTGTGCCGCTTTGCATGGAATAATTAAAAAGTCAGGGGATCAGAAAAGTGAAAATGTATCCTACTGGTGAAGGTACTTCTCTGAAAGGAGGATTTCTTTCCCTCTATTTCAAGAAGCAGTTTAGGTATTCAATGCAGCAAGTGCTCACTGTGCCTTTTTAAGTTCTTCCACAGTGTTAAACTACAAGATGAACCATTCTTCTGAGAAGGAATACATATGGGCTTACTTCTTCTGGGAAAGGAAAGGACTTAGCAAGGACTGTGCAATATAACACTGGAGGGGATGAATACAACCTCCATCTCCAGTTGTTCTCCACAAGAAAAAAAAGAAAAGACAAACCTAAATCCTTTGCAGTTTTTGGAAGAACATGCATTTCTGTCCCTCTTGCCTTTAAAGGTTTAGGGCCTTGAACTACGGTGAGAGATTTCATCAGCCCAGAGTTGATCATACAGGTTCCTGAAATGAGGATTTACCTGAAATCATCAAGCTTGGTATTTTCTTCTAGCAGCCTGAAATAATCTTGTGCTCAGCCTCCTGGCTGAGAATGCCATCATAAATCTCTTTATTCCTCTCCCTGTGACTGTGGGAAGCATGAGTACCACATATCCATCAGACTAGAATTCCAGTGTGATTCTGGAGCAGTTAGAAGTTACAGAGGTCTTCAGTGTTATCCACTCATGAGGCCAACCTGCAGTCTCGCAGGAGAGAGATCACAGATTTTTTTCAAAACGTTAACACTGACAAATTTGTGGCAGCCATTTTGAAATAAGCTCAGAAGTTCAGGTTGAAAGTAGCTTTTGTCCTTGTACTTTAAGTGAACCAAGCTAAGAATTAATAATTTGTCTCTCAAGATGAGCAAACCCACTAATCTCCATGACAACAGTTTTCCAATGTAGACATTGAAGTGTCCAGCCATGAGTAGTGTTTAGGAATTTGACACTGCCTATGCATATTGAATCATGTTCAATTTGACACAAAGCAAGAAATACCAAGACATCATTTACTGTAGCAGGTTCCTTCTTCTCTTTCTCTAACCTGCAGCAAAGGAAGACTGGGTGCTATAAAAGAATATAATGAGTAGTATTCAAGGCTCTTAGAGATGTAAACTAACATGCAGGCAAGGTTAAAGACTTGGAGAAGTGTGAATTTCATGGCAGAGAAAGGAGTCACCATCAAGAACCTGGTTACAACTACCACAACAGTCATCAACTTAGCCAACAGGGAGCCTGCCTGACAAATTTCAAGAAGAAACTCTTCCAATGCAGCTTGAACGTGACCTGTCATCACACAGATTATCTCAGCTGGCTTCTGCAGGATGCTGAGCACGCTCACATTCAGCACAGAGTGTAAGCAGATCCTTTGTCACAGCTTCAAGAAGTGAAGTTAGTCCCATTTGCTCTGTTTTCTGGTTGAAACAATTCACACATTTTTGATTAGTCTGTAAAGTGCTGTATTTTGAAGGACTAACACCGGAATTTAAATCTCCTTCAGGAAATCACATTAGAACGGTGTACATTAGACTGTAATCTGTCTATAGCAACAAGTTTCTTACTTGAAACAGAGAAAGGAGACTGAAGTGGGTGAAGTTATACCATTGTCAGTTTGCTCTACTGGAGAAGAGTATTCACTATGTGGTTTAAAATTGCTCTCATCAAAAAATAAAAATCATTGTTTCCAGTGGGAAGCTGTTCTCCTGTTGGAATTATTATGGTTTCCAGTTATATTTTCATGGATTAGAAGATTTTAATTATGCATGAATTATTTCTCTTGGAATTAAACTAGAAAACTAAGCTGTTGTGAATTTTTTTTAATGTTCCAAGCAATGCGAGAGACTGTTGGACTAAATATCCTTGTGCCCAGCAAAAATTTACATCAGTGTGTAGAAGAATGGCTCTCTGAGCAAGGACATACAGAGCTAAGCTACGTGCACAACCCAGGTTTCAGTAATTGTTGAGCAGTTTCTCAGAGAAAATGGAAACTGAGAGCAGTTTCTCATGGGAGCTGCTCCTTGGAATGTGCACAACCCAGGCCTCAGCAACCTTGATTATCCTGAATAAGCAAGAAAGAAGAAACAAAGTCACTGGTAGGAAAGTAACAAGATGGGAAGACAGGATGAGAAAACAAGAGCATGTAACCACAAGAAAAGAATAGAGAAAAGGCATGATTGTTTAGCTAGAGCCAATCCACATTAATTACTATACACGTGATAACAGCTATTATCCAATCCTAAGTTGCTAAGTGGCTCGTGAACAAGTTGACAAATGTGTATGACCAGGCCTATAATAATCAATAAATGGAGTTCCACCAATAACTCTATGAGTATGTGTGGTTCAGCCCGGCAACTCTCCACATCAGTGCAATTAGCAAAATTGACAGAAAAGTGTATTGTAAACGGAAAAAAAAGACAACAAAACTCCTTTGATCTGCCTTCTCAGGTAAGTGTTTGAGTGGTGCCCATCTTCTCAGAACTGTCTTATGCCAAATCAAAATAATTAACTTGCACTGCTGTAAGTCTCTTTCATCTATGGATTTCAAAGCATCATTAGCAAGAATTAGGGTTGCAATTAAAGTCAGCTTCTCTGTGCCCCTAGGACTGCATAAGGAGTTAGGGTTGCTTGGACTGCCAGTACTGCAGTTTTGTGCTCTTGGATCTGCAATCGCATCCCCTTCCTTCTGCCATGGAAACAACGCTGTTTACAGCCTGCACAAAGGCTCCAAGCCAATCCTGCACTGCAAACCAACTACTGGCTGAAGACCAGCCAGAAACATCCAGCCAAAAGAGGGCTGTTCCTCAGTTTTCACATTTCTTCAGAGTGATCCCAGCGAGAGCTCCTCCTAAGCATCCTCCAGTGGCAAAGCTCCGCACGGTCCCATCCTACGAGAACAGGCTTTTCTGAACTTGGTGTTTCTTGTAAGCTCAGCTCCCAAAGCCTCACACTACAAACAGCTACTCGTCTGCTTATTTAATGAACAATTCACAGTCACAACATTGGGGTTGTCTGCTTAGCTCCTCTGCTTGGAAAAGAAAAATATCAAGGGCAAGGACAATAGTTCTTTTTTTGGTGAAATTTCACAGCTTTAACTTTGAACTTCAGATTTAAAAAACAAAACAAAACCCAAGAAGCAAAAAATTGATCAGCATTCTTAAAGTGAATACAAATCCTTGAGGTGCTTTGAAGTTTTAGCCAAGGAAAGTAGTTAGTTCTGATTTCTGTTGTACTAACTTTACTCACTAATCTGAATGAATCCTTATGACAAGCATGGTAAACCATTTCAAGGAAACATTTAAAGCAAAAGAGCTATTTTGGAGACCTTAGTCTTAGATATCTCAAGTTAGGCATAAAAAAAGAACTCTGCTGAGCCAGCTGCAGACAACTACATCCTGGTCTGATCTGGTTGTCTAGACTTCCTTCAGTCAAGTGAAAGAAACAGACAGTTTAGGATTGGAATCCTGGCATGCAAATGTAAACACGGTCTTGTGCTCATTGAGAACAGAGAGAATCCAATCTCTGCCTCCACCACAGGAAAACACAAAGCAGAATGCTAATTCAGGCAAGATGAATCTCCCAGCTAACACTTACATAGGATTTTTTTCTTCCAGTTCACACACATCCACTTGAAATATTCAAGTGTGCAGCATTTCTGTAAAGGCCTTAGAGCATTTCAGTCTAGAAATTACCACAAAAGCAAGCACTTAAACAGATGTAATCAACTGATATTTTTGAAAAGTTCTGGTTTAGCTTTAGAGTGGAATATACAGTGGACCCTTCCTGATTTAGGCACAGAACAGACTTTTCCCTCCTGAAGTTCAGGCTACTCAGGTGGACAGGTTTTTTCACTTGTTTTCGACTATGCTGTAGTTGGCTTGATGCTCACTTGTAGTTGGGGCTCTATTCAGCACTTCTTTCCAACTGCGAGTGGTCAGAAGGAATTAAAAATTTGAAGTTATCCTACGCCAAATTAACATCACAGCAGATGCTCATAAGATCCAGTCTAAAAAATCTTGAAACAACTTATACCACCTATATTATTAAAATATTTAAACACTTATTTCCTAGAAAAACTTCTTACCGTTTGTTTTGAGGTTTGAATTTGTCTAACATTGAATGCAATGAAGGCTAATTTTCCCTAATTTATTTCTTTAGATGATTGGTTTCATGCTCTCTCATTTTCTTCCATACATGCCTTGAAATCATTTATTTGAGATTTATAGAGATGAACTAAGAATTTATGCTTTTGGTACTTTCATAGTTCCTAAACTTCCCCTAGAACTGTGCAAATAACTGAGATCAGACTCTAGAAAAGAATTTCTCTGTTGCATAACTGTTTCCTGACTTTTGTTTAGTCAGTGTTTAGAGAATTTGAAGAGAGTTGGTATTTGTTCCTTTTTCAAACTTGTGATGATCTCAGTTTCTCAAAATTCCTTGTAAGTTTTTAATCAGAGAAATTAAACACACAAATACCCTTTAACTTACTAATCTCTGCTACCTCATTTTAAAGCAACTTTATCTACAGAATATAAAAAGTTAAGATTAAGTATTAAATTCTATAATAAAACCACTTAGCTGCATGTTTTATGTATCACGCATATGTAGATTTAACTAATGGAAGTCACTAGGGATATGTTCACTCTTCAGGAAGTGGAATAGAAACCATCAGCCATGGTGCTGCCGCTGCAAAGACAGACATACAGTACTATAAATTGACAGAAGAGAAATATTTCCCCTCATTTGATCTTGCTATTCTTTCTTCACAGTGCAAGGCTGCAGTGAAATATATTTAAGTAAATTCCAAGAAGTCTCATAAGCACCAACTTCATTCATCTCCCCCGTGCAATGCAAGAAACAGCACACAGGCCCCAAAATTGTCTATGGAGCAAAATATTCTCTTTCCATGACATTCACCTCAAACATCCTGTATTCTGAAGGTATTAATTTTGCAAACTAAAACCTGCATTAAAAACATTCTCAAGCCAGACAAGTATTGACTTCCCCCCCCTCCTTAAGAACAAAAAGTCATTGAGAAAGTCTGGTGAACACTGAGCCCAGGACCTGAGCCTGAGAAAGGTCAAGTCTGTTCTAAATGCAGAGCCAGCGATGTTCCAAAAGAGTTCAAAAATCCACATCCTCTGCTCTCCCACTCCCAATATAAACGCTGAATTATTTAGATAAGCTTTTTGGGACAAAGGTTAATGAGCCTTTAGGTCAAAACCCAATAGTAATCAGCATTATCGAATAAAACAACTATTATTTTTGTTGTGGTCCCCACTTTTTCCCCCAGGGGAAAAAAAAAAAATTGTTAATCCAAATTAGAAACAAGCAAAACAAAACAAGAAAAAGTCCTTTCCCAAGAATTTTTCCTAAGCCTGAATGCTATATCCACACTGAACAATCCCTTTATAATCACAGACCTTTTTGTCAGATACATTTCTGTTTGATTTTTCCAAACTATGATCAAAATGTTAATTTGTTATATACTTATGAAAGACACAATCTTTCTTGCCTCAAAAAAGAGCTTTGCAGCTAAAATGAAAAGATAGTGCTTGTGATGGAATAGATGTGATTAAAACATATACAGAAAATAAACTGAGTACTTATAAATCTGAAATTAAGTAGAAGAACAATAGGTACAAGAGTTCAGGATTCCTGGCAGTAAGTGTACTAATGACCATCACAGTTAACAGACACATTCTTCACAGAACTTAGGTAATTGTTCAGATCTGCTGAGATTATTTGTGAAATGCCTGCATCACAAACACAACTATTTTCAGTCGTCTTCTATTGCTCTGCAGCATTAAATTATGCTACAGGGGATGGGACAGCAGAAGATTTAATAAAAAGGCCTGGGAGTGCCAGGCAGCTATGAATTTCTGTGCCCAGTTCACAGCGACAAGGAGACATCTCTCAGGAAAAGCTTTCTGTGGAACTGCAAGGGCAATAATCCTGGAATAAACCCTGCCAGACGTGACCGTGTTAGCACCGTGAGTTTGTAACCCAGACTGAATTAGGCAAGCTAGCACCTGGCACGGGACACTGGGTCACACCTCACACTTCCAGCCAGGCCTGGAGGTGAACGTCTGAAATCTCCTGCTTAGGCTCCTCTAACAGGCAGAAGATCCAGCATTACTTCTGCTGGCCACAAATCTCCACTTACAAAATCCTGTCTTCAGTTCTAACAAAACTTTTCCGCACTATCCATTTTGGTTCATGTTTTCCAGGTATTTGCCTTTCTGGTTTTTTAAGTGCCTTCTTCACAGTTTCAAATAAGGAAATGAGAAAAGGGAAAAACAAAACCAAAAACATACAAACAAAAACCCAAAGAAAACCAAACCAAAAGCACCAAGTGAAAACATTTTAATGGGGGCTATGAAGATGCCGTGCTATCAAAGAGGGATTTAAGTTCGGCTGGAGGCAGCAAAGGCCGCCACTTCAGAAGGAGAGTTTTGCTCCCATTCAACTTTCTACAGATCTGAATTATAGTTCCGCCCTCTTTCAAAGTCTGTTCAATCTGACCCTGCACAGCTGGTTTTGTGATTGTATATCTAAGATGATTTTAGAATTTATAGCGGCAGATAACTTGATAGCCAGCCCTGTGGAAGACACTTGTCTAATTTACTTCCTCTTGCCACATCTATTACCAGCATCTATTAACAGATGCTGTTACTTTGAAAACCGACAAACATGTTCAGAGATGCATTAACATCTTCAAATTATTTTATAAAATACACCAGACATTATGGTTGTGCCTTAGACACATTCAATTTGCTGCTTCAATGTTTTGCTCTTATCATCGTGTGGCAGGAAAAGGTGTATGAAGGCTGGTCATTACATATATGTTAAAGAAAAGCTATGAAACGTTTGGATATTTTGCAAAAAGCTAAAGAAGGTGATTCTGATTTCACGTGAACTACTGTAAGTTAGGAGAAACTCCATTGTTACCTCAATGCCAAAAGTTGCATGGAACCAGCATCCAACCTTAAATGTCTCTAACTCTTCTAAAGGGAAAAGTTCAGAAAATACCAAACTGCTGGAAATGCACAACAGATTTTCTGTGTATTTTAATAGCAACCTTTAGGATTAGAAGTACTGAAGTATCAAACATTAAAATACTTTCTTTGCCTCCTTTGCATCTTCTGATCAACTCTCATCCATGAATTGTAAAGTCTCATGAAGGCATTGTAATTAACATGCTTCCTTCCTTTCTGGAACCATGCTGATTTTTTAAAGGGAAGTGAAAGACATTCTTCCACTTACAATCGAATGTAAATTGTATAATTTATTAATTATTTCAGTAGCACTTGATATTTATTTTAATTAATCTTTAAGTCAGACATTAACACCGGGGAGTAACAGCAGGACATCAGAAGCAGCAAAAGGTTTTTTTCTTTTGCTTGAATGCATTTTTAATGAAAAAAGTAGATAATGCACTTTAAAAAAAAAAAAAAAGTATGAAAAATAAAGTTTGATGAAATTAAACCAGTGTAATGGATGTTTCCAAACAAAATATTAAGCTCCTGAATGGGATACCAGTATGAGCAGGCCAAGAAACAAAAGCCATCAGCCCCACGTCACCTCAGCCTTCCCTGCAGAGCTGTGCAGGGCATGCCAGGATCAGCAGTGTGAACCTGTGGCGGGACTCGGAAGTTTGATTAGGCTCTTGCTTCCTCAGGCTGGGCTTGGAGGTAAAAGCTCTCCACAGCACTGTGCCGGTTTGGACACAAATCCAGGAGGAAACAACCCGAGAGGGGCGTCTCTCTCTCTCTCTCTCTCCTGCCTGCCAGGCAAGCAGGCCCCGGCAGCACCTCCCCCATGGGTTTGGGAAAAGAATTTCTTGAGTGAAAGTGAAAAAAAATATTTATTTAACAAACAGAGTCCCCTGCTGTCACGGGGAAAAAAGGATATTGAAACCCCCTGTCCCCTNTGAAACCCCCTCCCCTGTCCCCTAAAAGAGGACTATGGATTTTAGAGTTCTTTCTGTAGGTAAAACCTGCAGTCCTGAGCTGGGCCGGGCCAGGCAGGGTCCGACGATCCCCCTTGGAGGGTCCCGCCGAGCAGGTCCGGAGATGGGAGCTGGTCTGGGATGAAAAGCAAGCCAAAAACAGTCCAAAAAGGAAAAGAAGCCACCGAGGCAGATCACAGTCCCTTCTCCGCTGATAGCCGAAGAGACTAGAGAGCAAAAGTCCTCTAACCAACCAAATGTTGTCAGAATCGGGAGAGAAAAGAATGCAAACATTCTAGATGCAAGGTCAAGCTGGCCGCTTCGAAGAGTTCTCTCGGCTTCTCTCTCCCCTTTGCAATTTAAAGGTACACTAGAAATCAAGCAGGCGATGGGGAATACAGTATGGTCATAGAATCACCCCAAGACAAGCACCCAGCGGAGTTCCTGGGCTCTGTGTGCTGACCCAGGCAAAACTCCTTCCCCTTGTTGTGTCTGTAATCGAGAGATCAACCTCACACATACGCCAGAAGCGTTGTTTTGGAGCTGATCCTGACTTGAGAGAGCTTGAGGCATTTATGCAGAGCTCTGAAACACCTCCCTGGCGCATGAGAACTCCCGCTGGAGATAAAGCAGCAATGCTTCCCATGTCCTGCAGGGTTGGTGGGAAGAGCAGGTGGTGACAACCACAAAGGTTGTTCTCTCTCCATCTCGTGCAAGCCACAGCAAAAAGCTCTTGTCTATCCCAGGAATGTGTAGCTGAAACACAAAGGAACTTTTTCCATAGCACTGATAACTTGAAGTGGCAATAGGAATGCACAATATTTTTTTGTTCAGTTTTTGCTTTGTTTTTAAATTAATAAGCATTTTTTCGTAGTCAAGCTGAACTTCAGCAACCTGACATTCTGCTGAATCTTTTATTGCAACAGAAAAATGGGAATTACTGTGGCCTCTTAAAACACTATGTACAAGATGCTTAACTTTTAACTCCATTTTTACCTAAGCATTATTCCTTACTAAACTGCCTTAGGATTTACATGGACACATCCAGCACTAGCTGCTTTATTTCTCTGAATTTGGCCTCTACAGATACCAGATATATATCAACAGAAATGTAATTTCTGGCAAAACACAGGCCCTCATTTCTTAAAAAAAAAAATCAGAATCAGATTAAAATAGTAGACAGACCTGTCTAAAAATACTGTGAGTTTCAATGTTTTGGTTTTTCTAAGATGATAATAAATCTGCTCAAAAATTTTGGCTGTTCATGCCCCTAAATAAATCACTTAGCGTGTCATTTTTCTTCATCCATCTAATTGCAGCTGGAATTGGGAAGGAAAAGAGAAAAAGAAAAGCAATTTTTGGCATGGCTTTTGTGCCAGGGTCATTCAGGAACATGTTTGGTCCATCGCATGGACAGGATTAGCTCTGTGCTGGCTTGGAACTCCAGTTCACAGGAGGGCTGCATGGTGCTCAGCACATCAGTTCCTTGTCCTCCTGACACCACTTCCTTCCCTGTGCCCACACGCTGTTATGCCCAGCTCTGGAAGCAAGGCAGACATGGAGTTTTTATCCTGCTTTGCTTAGAATTGCATCAGACAACTACCCTCTGGAAGAAAGTTCTACTGTATGCTGCCAAACTGTAAAAAAAAAAAGAAGGGAGAAAAGAAAGAACCACAACTCTCATCCCTTGCAGCTGTTTCACTTCAGAAAAAAATTATGTCATTCCACCTATTTTAACCGACTCAAATCTGCACTTAACAAGATAGCTGTTGTATTTTAGGAAGGAATTACTTCTCAGTATTTTACATAGCTTCAGATGCTAAATATTTTCATGACTCCCACAGGTCCATCCTCCAAAAACCTCTCTCCACCAAAGGAACACATAATCCAAGAATAAATACTTTAATGTAGTGTAAAACAGATGAGAAAATCTCCATGCTGAAGTAATCAGAGACATGTGCTAAAACTTCATAGAGGATGCTCTGCAAATCCCACCCCTTCTTTTTCTAATCAGTGCACGGAGAAATGCGGTGGGGAAAGCAGCTGCTTTCCACAGGCAGGCAGCACAAATGCAACTTTCAAGGTCACAGTCCAGATAAGAAGTCTCAGAGCAGAAACAACATAACTTTCCTTTTCATAATTGTTTTCTGAATCTGTCTGGTCACTCTGAGTTCATGCCATCATTGCCCTTTTTTATATGCCTTGCTGCTTTGCACATTTCAGTGAATCTTCACACACAATATCAAGTACAGACAATATAATGGGAATTAAAGCTCTTTGAAAGCCTGTGCCACAAATTCAATTAGCAGTATCAAGAATCCAGTAGTTAGCAGCAAGTCCAAAAAACATAATAGGATTACTTGGGGGTTTAGTGATGAATCAGGTCCTACCCAAATACCTTCTTTTTTGGCTTTCCTCTCCTCCAGAAGTGAGCATATAGACTGCTCTTTGTAATAATGTCCAGCATGTCGCCTTTGGTTAGTCTTTGAAAGATCTACTTCACTTCAAAGTCCATGAGCATTGTAACAAGTATCATGAACAGGCAAGGAATTTTGTTTCAGTGTTTACAGTTTAAATAAACAAAACTAATCTGTATTAACAGAATATATATTACTTTTATTTGTTGCCACTTCCATTCAGGACACAATCTCTGCCCAGAAACACGGGGAAAGGGGGGAATAAAATTCAATACTCTGCCACTATACAAAAGAGTTCCTTCCAAGCCAGAAATTATGACTCCCAACCTTAAAAGCAATCAGTTCCAGGCACAGAACTACAGAGCAGTGGAGCCACCCACCAAACTGGAGTCAATCCCAGGAGAACTGGTGAGCTACACTGTGAGAGAAGCAAGTTTTAAATAACTGCTCCAGGAATTAGCTCAAACCAAACCACATCCAGCAGAGGCCTGTGTCTGGGCTATGAGAAAGCCCATAGCCAGGCATTTATCTACCATGTAAGTAAATTGCCACTATTCAATTTAGAGGAGTCAACTTTTCCATCTCCTTTTTGCTCTGGCTTCAGCAAAATTGTTTCAGGGCTCTTTATTGCCTACACCACGTTAAGAAGTTGGTTATGATGACCTATATGCATCTGAGAATGCTCTTACTGTGTCTAGAAGTTTCCCAGGGGGGCAAGTGGAATACACACTACTCTTTGATACACAGGAAAGTCAGTCATCTCCTGCTAGAAATCTCCTCACAATTTTGATGCACTCGAGAAAAATTCACCTCTTTGGCTGGAAAGAATTCATAAAACTCTGCTGTATTAGCACAGTAGAAGGGGCAAAAAGCTTTGATGTAATTATTACCAGTAGGTGGTATGCATTAACTATTATTTTCAAGCCAGCAGGTTATTCAGCAGCTTTAGAAACAATAAAAGCCTCAAGACTTGAAGGAAAAAAAAATAAAATATTTTAAAAAATCATTAACCAATCTTATTATAAGCAGGCATTCATGCTGGGAATAATTAGCAACATACCTCAACATTATTGAATGTCAATGAAGTCAAGAATACTCTTCATGAAAGAACAATACAGAGGAGGTGGCCAAGTTGTATTTAAAAGGAGGCATGAGCAATTTTGTTAATTGCAGGGCAAAATGCCAGCTGTAAACAGAAAAGGCTCTCAGTTTGTAGCATTTCTTCAAAATCAGGAACCAAACAGATTGAAGGGCAAAATTTTTTTGCTAAAGTTTAAGAGAGGATAGGGTGCTTGCTGGACAGTTTGTTAAAAAATACTTCTTGATAATAAGGTATTGTTACTCTANTGGACAGTTTGTTAAAAAATACTTTAAGATATTGTTATTCTGAATTAGATCTCTGGTGAGTATTTTGAGTTCTGTCATCCACAGGATGGAGTCTCCCAAGACTGTAAAGTGTACATCTAAGGGAAGCATTAGCTTAACATAAAACACACCTCTAAGAAGCAGAAACACAAATACAAAATGAACATCTCAGATGTTCATTATCATAACATCTAAGATGTTATCTGCCCATCTTATGTNAAGGGAAGCATTAGCTTAACATAAGACACACCTCTAAGAAGCAGTAACACGAACACAAAATGAACATTTCAGTGCAACACGGGCAGATAAGGGAGCCTGCTCAGCTCCTGCTCAGTACAGCAGCTCTGGTAGTTTTGGACAATTGTTCCCCTACTTTTGGTAACACCGAAGTCAAGTTTCATTTCTTAAGCGTGCATTTGTGAATAAAAGCATTTCTTACCAAAATTGTCTATGACAGTGTCTCAGTAGTGGTTCAGGCTGGGTTTCTTTTTCTCTCATATCAGTATTCTGTTGTCTGATTTTAATGAAAATGGCAGGAGAATTATTCTTTAAACAAGACTCAAGCAGTTGAAGCAAACAAAAATCCATACAAACATGTAAACCTCCAGATCTGCAGCACCTTGACTCTAAATTAATTGCCTCAGACTAACCAAGAGTAGGAGCCAGGGCTTGCAGACTTCTTAGTATCTAAGTTTATGCTACTATAACTTGGCTGGAAAATGTACAATTTATGAGCAACCAGAAGAATTTCTAGCTATATGGAAATTCCTATGTGAAAATATTTTTCAGGAAGCAGAGAAGGCAAAAGATTTTTCTGGTATGCTTGGAGAGAAGCAGGATGGTGGCTTGGTATCACAACAAGATGATAAAATACTTTGTAGTCCATTAGTAACTAAGGAGTATGTCAAACAACACCTACAAAAATAAACACAATATTAATATTCTTGGGTAACTCACAGAGAATACTTGAAATATATTTGCAGATTATTTCTCTGGCCTACCTGTATGCAATTATAATGCAATTTATGCCTTATTGCAACCTTCCAGTACTTAAAGGGGGCTTATGAGAAAGATGGGGACAGATTTTTCAGTAGGACAAGCGGTTGTTCTAAACTAAAAGGTGCAGATTTAGACTAAATACAAGGAAGAAATTTTTTACGATGAGGGTGCAGAAACACCGGAACATGTTGCCCAAAGAGGCTGTAGATGGCCCATCCCTGGAAACATTCTAGGTCAGACTGAAGAAGGCTCTGAGCAATCTTATCTTGTAAAAGAAGTCCCTGCTCATTGCAAGGTGGCTGGACTAGAGGATCTTTAAAGGTTCCTTCCAGCCGAACCAATTCTATGATTTAAACTGAATATCATTTACTTCCATACTACATTTGAATTAGTACCCCAGGGTATTCTGATCAGCACTCTTTAAAAATGATAGTATTCTTAAATAAAAATATGATTATTTTTAAAGCGATTTTAAAGACATATAAACTTTGTAAAAGAACTTTGAATTAGATTGTGTTCAGAAGAACCACGAACTGAAAAAAAGCCCTCTTCTACTAAAAGCCTTGAAGTCTTTTTAGATCCTCACCATGCAAACATTTCCACAGACTGAAGTTACTAAGTTGACCTTTAACAAAGGCTTTGTTTACACGGGCAGGAGGCAGCACGGCCCCATTAGGAAAGGCTCTGCAGGGCGCCTGATGCCCTGCCATGAGAGGGTTGTGGGAGGGGAGGAGGTGAAGGCAGGGATATTCCATCCCCGTGGTGCCCCACTTGCCCAGCCCCAGATGTGTCTCCGCAGCTGGAGCGCATTAGCCACGCTCCCGCTGCCGGGATGAGAAGGAATCTGCTGGCTCAAGGACCCCGACTGACGTGAGGGGGATTTGGGGTTTGGGGGGATGGAAAAGGATCAGCAAACCTGCTTCAAAACCCACTCCCGTTCAGCACTGACACGCTAATGCAGACGCTCCCAAAATCCTCCCAGGAATCAACCACTGGAAGTGAAGACAGTCAGGTTCAGCCTGGAGTGAATGCATAATTATTGCTGTTTAACTCTGAAGATTTGTTTATTTGAGCCAGCTAATCACGTAAATACTCGACAGCTCCATTTCTGGCCATCTCCAAACCAAGGCAGAAACCCTTTCTGGGAGAAGGGAAGAGCTTTGTTTGACTAAGGCTGAGGTTAGCAGAAGTCAGGGAACCTAAGGGGACGAGTAAGCAATGTCAAACTGAGGGCATTATTGCATCATTTATGTGAAAAACGCAATTTACTCTCTTGTTAGGATTTAAAAGTTTTTAATAAAAAGACAATAAAGAACAAGACAATAAAGCGAAAGTTACGGCGCCGGGCGGCCGGGTAGTTTTTGTCTTACCAATGGCGTGCCCCCATCGCAGCACTTATCTCTGTATTTATTCTTTAAAGTCTTACATATGCATTAGACTTCTCAATGCGTCTGTACATATTCATGACTTNCATATTCATGACTTATCCTCCCTTTGTATTATAATGAACTTAAAGGTTATTTGCATCTGCGCAGTGCATCCTGGTGGTCGTGGGTTGGGGTCTTCCTCTCAGTTGAACTTTTTACTTTTCTTTGTCACGCATGCTCTTTAGGCTCTTGGATTCGGCCCGCGTTATGAACCTAGCTTCAGCCGGTTCAGGGGTTTTGGAGAGCAGAGACCAGGTCAGATCACTTTCTTTTTTACAATAAATCTACCTCTTCTTATCTTACTTTTGACAAGCACCAGCGATAACAAGGGGCTCTGGATGAATCATTCCTTAACCCCCCTCGAACTTTTTTGTATCTTATTTACAGGAATTCTTTTCACTCAAGGATGGATTGGTTCTCTCTCACGTATAACTACATCCACTATTAACAGAACAAGCTACAGTCATATTCTTATAGTGAAACTATTTTAACATTATACATTTAACATTCTTTTATATCTGCAGAAAGCCAATATTATAATATATATCTATAACAGTTTCTAAACCATGTATTGATGGGACTGTGCAAACCAAAGGACCCTTTCTGGTTTTGAATGCCCTGAAATCATGGAAGCTCTCACAGAACTGATACTGAAAAACTGCAAATCCAATTGAATTTGACAGAAATGGAGGCCACTTCGACACCAGAGAGAGTAAGATGAAAAATATCAATTGACTTCAGGCAAGTTGTGGTTTATATATTTATCTAGTAAAAAAGAGGGACACTTCCTATGGATTTATAAAGTGTTTCTATAACAAGTGTTTGTCCATAGAGTTATTTACCTACACATCTTCTAAATTTCTTGTATATGAATGGTATTCACCTGAGTTTGGAAGGTAGACAAGACTCAAAAGAAAGTGTAAAATACAAATTGGGTAAACGCATTTGTTTACTGTATAAAAAGAGAGTATTACTGTTACGATGCACAAATTGGAAATAAACACAATTTCTGTGCATTTCTTCTAACATGAGCAACAGCACAAACACAAATCCAAGCTCTGTACATATATGTATTATGAGAAGGGAAGAGAGATATGACGTCCATGGAAAAGCAAAATAGCACTGACTTCCTAGGTTTAATTCTCTTCCTTAGAAGGAACTTGAAGGTGTCTGTCTTCACTCCTAAACTGTGACGATACTTCAGCTTTATTGAAGTCGTGTCCCTGCTCATAAACAAATTATTTTAGCGGGAAGCTCATGGGACCACATTGTCCTCATTGTACCTATTCAGAAGAACTTTGAGTCAAACACAGTCGGATTGCAGCACAGAGAAGGGGATGAGTCATTATGAACTGCTAAAAGAAGGCCTTTTGCAGAACAACTTCAAACATAAAATTTTCTGATTACATGAAAGAGCTTCTCAAGGCTTGTGCAATTCTGTAAGAGCATTCAGGACG
Organism: Callaeas wilsoni; assembly: GCA_013398955.1. Taxonomy (NCBI): domain Eukaryota; kingdom Metazoa; phylum Chordata; class Aves; order Passeriformes; family Callaeidae; genus Callaeas; species Callaeas wilsoni. The sequence goes on along the minus strand of VWPU01015707.1, from coordinate 147,273 downwards.
TACATCAGTTTTGTGCACACCTCACAGCCAATGTTTTCACTTACACACGACTACATAGACATTATCTTTCTTTGACAAAGTGAGTCAACAAGCACCTTCTGCTACGAGGCTGCCCCTCAATCATGAGCTGTTTTCTGAAAGATTCAGGGGTTCTTTCGGCAAAAGGAGCAACCATTGGATTTCTACTACTGCAGGGGCATAGAGGCAGAGCTAAGGTTCATATCTCATTAACTTGAATACTTCCATACATTCCAGTGGCTTGGCTTGTTTGTTTTCCCTAATGGGGGATGGGAGAGGGTTTTGTTTTCCCTACTGGGTTTTTTGGTTTTGGGTTTGTTTTTTTTTTAAGACCTGGACATTTCTAGAAAATAGGTTTAATTACTTGTACCAAGAAATCTGAGCTATGCCCGAGCAGCAAAATAGTAATGGTTTTTTGGATTTAATTCATTGATCTCTATACACACATGGTTCAGTTTTACTTTATGTTTCCGCTCAGACTTTTTTACGTAACTGGAAAGAGATCACAGTTCCTGAAGAAACCACACTACGCAACTCAAAACGAAAGGAAAGCTGCATCCATGTGAACAATCTTACATAATTTGAAAAGAGCAAATCTCTTAACTTTTTAAAAAGGTGAGCACTTTGACGGATACCAAAAACTTCCAATTCCTGACACTGGCACTTGAAGGTAGGAACAAAAAAAAATAAAAGGTAAATTAAACCCAATGAATTAAAAATAAAAGCCTCAAAAAGAGTAATTTTGAATTCGCTGGGCAAGGCACTAAACAGAAAGGTTTGAAACCAACCTGCACCCTGAGAGTGGTGTTCTTGAAGGCTGAAACTTTTCCGTAATTTTTTCTCATGCAGAAATGATGGCAGGAACAAACCTCCAGGTCTTCACAATTACCACTGTCTCCAAGACAGTGCAGCAGCTCCTTTGCACAGAAATTTCCTACTTCTCTTCAGCTTCTTACTCTCCAGCCTTCTACCTGCCTCTCACGTCCTCTATTCCATTCTTTGTCCCATCCAGCATCTCACAAAAATGTCCCTTACCTGTGCATGCTCAGTCATTCTCTGGGGAGGAGCAATCTTCCCCTGCCCTTCAAAGGCATATCAGAGACCAAGGATGAAGAAAGAGATCAGCAAGCAGCTTCTCCCCTATCTAGCCAGACTCTCCTTTAAAAAAAGTCCCACCTGCAGGTTAACAAACTCACTAAACAGTTCTGCAACCAACAGAAGAAAGGAAGAACTCTAGAGATGAAAGCAAACAGCAATATTTTTGTGACCTTTCATTGAATTTGAGGAATAAAGAACTCCAAACCTAGAGAAAGCATGACAAAAGTGTCCTGCAGTAAAAGTCTGACGAGCTTTTGTGGCATCCAAGGAGTTCAGTTGAGTTCAAGGAGTGTAATGTATGCTCACACTTACAGAAGAATCATTAGTGCCTGGCTGCCCTTAAAAATAGCTACAGTTTCAGACAGCAGACTTCCATCAAACATTATCCAACATGCATGGTATGTGTGGTGTAAAGCATGGCAGAAATCAGCAAGCCACATCAAGATTATGAGGTCAGGGTTAGATTAAGACACAGATATGACAAGCCAGCATCTGCTGAAGACCCACCTGCAATTAACATTAAGATCTCTTAAATAATAAGCTGAATTACCTCTCCAATCCATATTCCTGATCTTGGTGAACCCTTGAGACCAAACAAGGAATTTCATGATCTGGAAGAAGTCACCTCTTTGAGAAGTGGCTTCAGAAGTCTTAAACTGACCTTGAAATCATTACTTTTATCATAAAAAGCAAGCAGTTTTGAAAACTGTATTTTGTAATGAAGACAATTTAGGCTGTAGCCCCAGATTAAAATAATGTGAAAACATTAAATCCTTCTCACGGCAGAAGTTAAGGATTAAAGTGTAGGTGCAACTAGGAGCAAGATATAAAAGTGGCCCTTACTTCCCCGATATATCTCCTTATCTCTGCAAGTCATGTCTGTTTGCTGTCCTAACAAATAAATTTTTCCTGGAGCAGCTTTCAGCCCCCAGAGCTAGGACAGGCATAGGAAGGCAGGCTGGATTCAGCTATGCATCAGTGGCATGTCAACCGAGTCCTAAATGCTGAATCTTCTGCAGACTGAAGCAGAAGTAACAGTTTTGATTTTCCTGACTGAGGCTGACTTTGCAGTTCTGGAAGTCAATAAAATATGTTTGACTTGTAAACTGAGCAGATTTGGTCTGGATGTCACTGAGAAAAAATAAGTGTAGGGCTTTCAGCATGTCAGCTTGACAGGGTCACTTTGCTTTTCTGACCACAATTCTGCTTTAAAACTAACCTTTCAGCAGCTGCTCAGTTCCAGTCATCAATCCTACTACTGCTGAAAAGCCATGGCAAAAACAGCCATTGACTTCAGCAGGAACAGGATGAGGCTCTTATCTTATAAATGATAGTCTTATGACACACAAAGTGAACATAAAAAATCTCACTATGATTTAGACAGGCAGAAAATATCCCCATTGACCCAGCTCAGATCACTAGACACCTACATCCATTTGTTTTCTGTTCAACAAACAGGAGAGTTTATGATTTTTTCTTAATAAATCAAGGCAAGGATATGATAGAAAACAAAACCTACTCTATCTCTGATGGAATCTGCAGATCAGTTTCATAATAAAATAGAAAACCTCTGGCTTTTAACCATATCTAGAAGGTAAGCACAGCCTCCTGACTAAGGCTGCATTTTATAAATTGTGATAGAGCCACACTCACAACACTCGTGGCTTACCAAACTCAAGACTTTTACACTGAACATATTTGAGCCCTTTACAGGGAGCAGCAACATTGTAATGCAAATCATCAAGTTGCAGGACCATTAAAATTCTCCTATTTCATTGCCCTCTGGGCAACAATTGATTCTGAGACACCAGCAGGCCTCCAAAGGGAAACAGAACAAAAAGACAAGCAAAGACATAATCCAGCCGTATGTGAGTTTCAAATCCAAAATTCATTACCTTCACTGCGGCATTTTTACCACAAAGAGTTGTCCCCAGCAGAACATGCTAAAATGGATGTCTTTTCCCCTGTTCGGTTTGTCTGCTTTTGCAAATCCATTCAGTAACAATCTGCTTGGTTCCTGGCTTTCTGTGCATCTTTTTCAAATTGTTTAGCTCTATTGGAAACAGACATTCTTCCCACCCCACACACTGAGCTGTCATCCCTATATAAGTGTGTTCTGAGCAGTTACAGTTTTCTGTACACTAATTAAAGCTTCATATAGAACCTCAGCTAATTAAAAATCCAACAAACTAATTCTGAAATAAACTGCCTGCCACTGGGTATTTACATGAAAATACCTGCTGATGAACGTGTTTCTATTCTTCTTTTCCCTCCTGCTTCTTTCAGCAGCAGTCAACAGCTGTGGCACACAAAGCATCTAAAACAATTCAAGATTCAGATGTTAAACCCTGAGGTATTTTTTCCTCACAGTCATAATCCCCATTAGTGCCTCTACAATATGCTCTGTAGTGTTATGTACCTGGGGTTTGTTTCTATTCCTGAATTCCAGAATCCTACAGCTACCTTTGATTATTTTTTTTTTTTACCATTATGCTCACTATGTGCATGAAAATAAAATCATTTATAAATTTCTTCTAAGAGCCTGTCTGCAGGAACTTCTCACAGTCAAAGAAGGTCCAAAGAATGTCAGCAATAAATTTACACATTGCCCTCAAGAAAAGAAAACAAACAAAATACCAAACCAAACCAAACCAACTAAATACAACCCAAACCCAAAAGCTTTTTGTGAACATGTTGTGTTTTTCTGTTTATAAGCCAGAAAGGTGCAAGATCTCCTATGCTGTAAATAGGTCCTTTCCAGAGCCACTTTTACCGTCATAAAATAAAGACAAAGTTGAGTCCGACCAGCTCCTACTGGATTTAAGACCAAGAAAAATATTCCATGCCTTTTGTTTTATTTCTAATGGCAGTGCCTCTAAATTAGCAATTCTAGCCCTGAATTGTTTGCATTATCTACTGCACGAAGCAAAACACAACCCTTAGTGAGAACCTGAAAATAACACTGGCCATATTCAACTGTAACAATTTCCGATGCCCAAACAGAAAAGTTCAAAAAGTACATAAACAATATAATCATTAGTAGGAATTTGGATGATAAAAATCACTTCAAAATCTCAGTTTTTATCTATACGAAAAAAATATAATCAAAATATCTACTATTTACCATTTTTATCTGCAGTAGAACTCTATGTCTGAATACTTGGATTATAAGCACCTTATTCTGATGAAACTGCACTTAGTAAAACATTAAGTAGTATTAAATGAAAATATGATGCATTTATTTAGAAAAACTGACCATGAAAATTTAAGCCAAATCATAGCTCTAGTGTCAGAGGCTTATTAAAAACCCTCAGGGCTGTAAGTGCCGGTTTTCCAAGTGCAGTTCTACTCGGAGCCACCGGAGTGTTCTCACTGGAGTGACACACTCCAATACACTAATAAATAACTCTAATTATACTCTACCTGCAAATTCTCTGGGACTATTTCAAAAGAGTACAAGCCCATTACAGAATGTAAGCAAAATCACATGGTGTGTTATGAATTGCCTGTTCTGGCTGATGGGTTTTGGAGTGCTCAGCACCTTTCCACGTGGATTATATCTTGCAATAACAATACCTTAAAGAACTTCCAAGATCTTTTAAAGATGTTTTTTGTGGCTCAGTCATAAAGGAAGTGGGAATGGACTTAAAAGGACATTCAACTAAATTTACCATCAAATAAGGGTACGGCAAGATAATCTGTCCTATTATCCAGATTCTGATTGAGGATATTAGACAATAGTGGCCTCATTATTGATGACTGGGGTACACCACCAGTGACTGAACCTCTTCTGGACTTTGTGACACTGATCACAACCCTTCTAATAGTCCAGTTTTGAGTTCATGTCACTGGTCATTTATCTAGCCAGTCTATGAGGATGGGCAATCTGTTAGGCTGTCTGATTGTCCTTATGGTAGGTAGGATTTCCCTTATATCCAGTCTGGAACTCTTCCTTTTTAATCTGAGCCTGCTATTTCTTGTACTCCCACCATGTACCACTGTCAAGAGCCTGGATTCAACCTCTCAATAAGCTCCTCATATGTGCTGGAGGGCTGAAAGGTCCCTCTCCTCACAGGGCAAGTGCTCTCTTATCATCTTGGCAGTCTTTGCTGCACTTACTCCAGTCACTCAGCATTCTCCCATGGGGAAAGGGATGGCAAAAGCAAAAGCAGTTTTCCAGGCACGGTCTAACAAATGCTGAGGAGAGAGGATCCCTTCCCATAGGCTACTGTCCCTTCTGTGCTTTTCCTGAGGATGGGTGCAAAACACATCTTTTCCCAATCATCAAAGACTCCATGACATCAATCTCCATGATCTTTCAAAGACAGAGAACAATTTCAGAAAGCTAGGATGCAGAAAAGCTGGTCCCAGAGACTTGTTTAGCTAAAAATTTGCCCAACTCTTCTAAAGCCATTCCAACTGCAGGTGACTTTTGAGAGCTGCAGCTGTGTCCCTCATCCTGCTCATGGTTACATATTCCCACATCCTTCTCTATCCCACTATTTGTGATACAGTGTCAGGTCAGTTCAGTGATTCAAGATACAACCAAATGCAAAACCTTTTTTTGGGTTTATTTTTATAACACATCAGCAAACTGATCCATTCAATCAAGGGGCTACAAGACCATAAGGTTGAATTCTATGGAAATCACAAGAATCCACAGGAAGAAACAGAGGGTAGAGTTGGATGTAAATAACTTTTTATCAGCTTAAGATGAACATTAAATCTTTTCTTGAGTGTTTTCCTGGATCTAAACCATGGCAACCACAGAGCTAGAAACAGATCTATATTTTCCTGCAATGTTTAGATTCTGATATGTTTAGCATATTGTATTTGGAGAGTGAACATCTCCTACAAAGCAACAAGTTATGAATAAATATTGACAATTTTCATTTTCTACTTCATTTTTCTAATATGTATTGGCCATAACACAACTTCTGCACTCTGAACTTCACTATACTAATCTGCTAACCTACAGAAATTAAGAGTTTAGTAATTGCTTATTTATGCTGTGACCTAATAAAAGCCTAATCTAAAATATACTGGCATGATATGCCATATAATGCGCAGACAAACATTTTAACACATATAACACAGGCAAACAACAAAAAATACATTAAATACATAGTAAGAAAACGTAAAATCTTTAAAAGGATGCTGTGTCCCTCCTTCTCACATCCTATAATGATTCAAGTAATGGATTTATAGCAAGATAAGACTTGCTGGGAAAAAAACCCCCATCCTCTGCTTCATATATACTGTTCAAAGACACGGATTTTTCAGAATATATCTACAATCAAAAAATGCACAAGATCTGATTTTGAGAGTGAGGAGAATTGACAACGACAAGGAACATGCTCAGCTGGAGTCTCCCTTCACCTCTGAACCGATGGAAGGAACCTCAAGCCTCTCCTAACTATCAGAAGAGCTGACATTAAACTTGAAGGGCCCCAAGCAGAGGGCAAGACATTATAGCTCAGCATCCCCAGCTAAAGCACTGTGCAGAAGGACCTGAGTTCCCCTGGGGATCAGCATGTCTCACATGTTCACTTGAGATAAGAACATGTGTGCCAGCATGTGGAGAGTTGCCGGGATGAACCACACGTACTCATAGAGTTATTGGTGGAACTCCATTTATTGATTATTATAGGCCTGGTTATATACATTAGTCAGCTTGTTCATGAGCCACTTAGCAACTTAGGATTGGATAATAGCTATTATTACGTGTATAATAGTTAATACAGATTGGCTATAGGTAAGCAATCATGCTTTTTCTCTATTCTTTTCTTGTGGTTACATGCTCCTGTTTTCCCATCCTGTCTTCCCATCTCATTACTTTCCTACCAGTGACTTTGTTTCTTCTTTCTTGCTTATTCAGGATAATCAAGGTTGCTGAGGCCTGGGTTGTGCACATTCCAGTGAGCAGCTCCCGTGAGAAACTGCTCTCAGTTTCCATTTTCTCTGAGAAACTGCTCAACAATTACTGAACCCTGGGTTGTGCACGTAGCTTAGCGCTGTATGTCCTTGCTCAGAGAGCCATTCTTCTACACAGCATTTTATTGCAGAACGGTTAAAGTGCTGCCACCTCCAACACTGGTTTATCTCCCTGTAACTTATTTAAGAACTTTCAGCAGGGCTTCCATCATGATGCAGACTTAACAAACGTCAGTGATCACTAAAAAGTGTTCACCATCACAGCAGAAATAGGTTGGGTGTCATTTTCGGCCCTAAACTTTAACAGTGACTGGCTCTTCAGTCCATTTCAAAGTTCATTATGGTCTGTTTTTCCTACTTCACAGTCAGCAGATCAGAAGAAAACTTCTGCTCTAATGCTTTCCTTGTATCATCTGTTTCCAGGCCCTTATTCTTTTCACATATTTTAGGCAAAAGCCAACAATTGTAGTTCCCACAATTTTTTGTGTATGGGACACTTGTTTTTAGACTGTAGGAAAAAATACATACATGCAGTTTGCATTAATTTTCTAATATACTAAATCCTCTTCATATCACATTCACAACTCCCCATGTTTTTTTTCTAATTGAAAAAATAAAGACATGAATTAAATTAAGCCCTATAATTTTATTCTTCCCTAAAAGAAGTCAAGTCTTAATTGCCTGTAGAATGCAGGTTCACAGGTTTTTTCTCCAATCGATGGAAATGTTATAATTTTTTCATTAGGTATTTTTGTGAGTGTCATTTTTCTGACAGCTCAGTAGATTTTGCCTTTTTTTTTCCTATTCTTTTCTCTTTTTCTTAAATTACCCTTTTTCACATGTGAACATCCAAACGGGCAAATCACCAGAAATCATGTTTGGTCATAATTTTTGTCAAATCAGAGATGGAAATTTAAGCAAGGAAAAAAAAAACCAAAAAAACAATGTACCAAATTATCTGGTGGCAAAGGTTAATCTTTCCTGAAATGTCATGGTTTCTTGCAGCACTTTTTACCACAGCTGGTTTTGGTTTGTGATGTTTTTTGGGGGGTTTTGTTTGTTTCTTTTTAATTTCTTGTATAAATAACATCAGTGACAGAGAATAAAAACCGGTTTCATCCCTTAAGAGTTTTGCAATCACCTGGAATGTAAGAAACAGAATTTTAAATTGTTGTTTGATTCAAGTACCTGAGCCTGGTTTTTTTAAAACTTAGATAAATATTTCTCTATCACAAGACTGTTTAATTACTTTAAGATGATATTTCTGTCTTCTTTTAAAACTTTTGCAAAGCATGTCTGGAAAGCAACTATTTTTCTTCCAATGTCAAAAGAGGGGAAAAAATATTCAACACTTAGAATTCTCTCAATAAGCAATATTCCTTTCTGGAAAATTCCATTACAGAAAGAGATTTCCTTTTTTTATTAATTTCTACTGAGATTATCAATAACTTCCTCTGTATACTGTGCTTAATTTCTAATGTAAATTACAAAAAATAAATTTTAGTACAGAACATAATTAAATAACACAATAAATTGTGTTCTGTTGCAAATACAGCTCTGTAACTTGAGATAACATTCCTCTAGGTGCTAAAAATAAAAATTGCCTTCTTTATGTTGGGATTTGGGTACAAGCACCCTCTGCAAGCATTTATCCTTGCAACTCACATTTTTCTGAACTTGGATTAGGTTAAATGTTTAAGGATTTCTGTTTTCTGGGAAAAGTCTCTTATATGAGACTCAAGCAAAGCAGAACTCTGTCTAAAATTAGAGTGCACAATAATTATATATAAGGAAGATATATACCATTTAAAATCCCTTGCCTCTTGTCATTAACACCTTAATTATTCAGGAAGGATTTTTTTAAAGCTTTCATATGGCAGTCCAAGCCATATGATGAGACTATTTTAATGCTGTAATATTTGCATTGCAGTGAAATGTAGAGGTCTTTATCATGTGCTAGTCCCTTCACGGCTATACATTGAAAAGATAATCTGTGTCCTAAAGTTTGTGTAGAACAGATGTCAAAAAAATGGGTCAGGTACGTACTTAAAGTAAGAAACCTAAAATCAACTTGACGCTTTACCTTGTGCTCTAAGAGTAATTTATCATTGAGCAAATTTGTAATTTCTGCTACAAAAACCCCAAACCAAGAACTTTCCTGTGGCCAGCAAGATAAAATTTTGATCCCTTAATAAAGCAACCTACCTTTAGGAGTGGTTCAGCATTTTCAGAAGAAAATGGCAGTTCTCATCTATTCCATTGCACCACACAAAGAGAAGTAACTGGGATTATTTTCTATCATGTTTTCTTTCTGTCTTGAATAAATACCTCTGCGTATTCCACTGAGGAATGCATCCAAGCCTATAGATGTTGAAAACACCAAATCTGGCTGAAAAATCCTGTTCTTCTAGTTTTGTTAGTTTTGCTGTTGTTTTAGACAATTAGTTGGCCAGCTTGTGTGCTCATATTAGAGTAGGAGATGTAAAATTTAAAGCACTCCACCTGGAGATTTGATGGAAAGTGGGCTTTAAAAGATCTTACCTGGAAGACTGTGGCTGGCACAAACCTTTCCCATGAGAATTTTTCTTCTCTTCCTTCTGTGTTCTATAAATAAAGATAAAGTTTGAATGTTATTAAAAACAGTTCCTCAGGTTAGGACAGTTCAGGCCTGGCCAATTAGGCCTAGGGGGAGGGTTTGAACTGGCCAATCTGGGCGACCTGTCAAACACCTATATAAGCTGGGAACAAATAATCAAGACACCTTTTTCCCTATGCTATGCGGAGAGTAAGTCTTCATTTCTCAACAGCGGCTCACAGCGACATCAGACATTGCTCCATAAGCCAAAAGGGGACTGCTTCTGCAGGGACACAGACCTCACCAAGTTATGGAAATTCTGTGCCACACCGAGCAAACAGCAGGCACCTGCTTCAGCCAGTGGTTCCCAAGTGAGCTTTTTGGATTGAAGCATTATTGCTGTTCACAGAGCACAGTTAGCTATACACTCCCAATTCCACCTTCTTTCCAGCAGCCAAGCTGCATGAAAAAGGTTAAAAATGGGAAGTAAACGTTTTTCTGATATTAATTTTCTCCACAAGCAGTTTTGACTCTCAGAGGTCTTGGCATCAAACCATAGACATCCCAATCTACAAAACTGGGGCTGAAATGAAAAGTGATCCCATTTGACTTCCAGAATACTGAAAACTTTTAGCCTGAACAATTCAAAATCAATCCCCTACCATGTTCACTGAAAAAAGTAATTTCTTTTGTTAATCATTTATTTTCATTTTATCTCTTAGAAGCCTACTGTTTTCACAGCAGAGATTTACACATGTAAACAAAGTTTACTCACTCGTCGCTTGAGAAGCACAAATTTAACTCAATTTTGACCACCAGCCCTGAAACTCACATGTAATCTTCTGCTCACTGGGGAGATGAACTGTTTTCTGGGCACCTCTAACCTTACACAGATATTTACACCATATTCATGGGTAATGAAGGTAAAACCATTCCAGAACAGACAGATTTGGTAATAGAAGGAACAGAAAGTGTTTATTGTACAAGTCACAGGTAAGGACAGTAAACACTCAAAGAAAGCAAGCAGCTAAGGCAATTTAAACAGGCATTACTACATCCACCACAAACTTCTACATAAAAGAACAAATCTAGGCAAAAAATTCATAAAAATGTACCTTCACTTTGCAGCATTTCTTCTAGCAATCGATACCTTCCCTCAAGCTTCACGTTAATCAAAACTTTTCAATAAGCTGATCAGCAAAAGTGTTCATTGCAACTTGAAATGTCAAAACTGGTGTTGCTTAGATGGGTGAGCAACTTTCGCTATGAAGTTTCGTGTGGGTGTTGATGTAGAATAAATTTGAGACTTGCCCTCCATGTGTGAAGAAATAAAAAAATGCTCTGTATATACCCTTGTAAAATGCAAATGCTACAGCAATAATAGAAAATGGACAGAAAAGTGGATATTGAGGAGTTCCTTCCATTATAAATTTTCTCAATTAAACTCAGTTCTGAGAAGGGCTGGAGAAAAATAGTCTTTCAGAAAGAAATGTTCACATTGCTTAATCTTCGATTAAACTTGATTTCTCTAATGCTTTAAGTTATATGCATAACAAATACACACAACAAATCAGTCTTCTTAACACTTTTTTTTTTGTTTTACTAAAAGAAATAAAAGTCCCAGGCAGTACATTCTTTAACATGTGCAACACCCTAATTTGGTCATCATATCTGCTGTTTAAGCAAGGGATGTGTTTATATAGTTAAGTTGAAATAATGGCAACAGAGAACTGGATTCTGTTCTTCCCTTTGCAGAGGATATGAAATAGGAGTTTGGACAATTCACATCTCAAGTACAACATTTAGTACCACAGCATTTGATTTTTAGCAAGCTGCCATAGCCTCAATATCGATGCTAAGCTTTCTGTAAAGTCTCTCTGTCTTGTTGCAGTGGCTTCAATGTATATGAAATAGCAAAATATCAAGTTGTGCCTGTTACACTAATATTGACTCAAGCCTAGTGATCTCAGCATCCTGCTATTTCAAAAGCAAATCTTAAAATAGACAAAAAACTCAGCCTAAAGTTCTTTTAGACACTAGTAACTTTTGGCTTGTGAGCAAGCAATAGCAGAACAGGACAAGGGGAAATGGTTTCAAACTGAAAATTAGAGATTAGGAAGAAATTCTTTACTGTGAGGGTGGTGAGGCCCTGGCACAGGTTGCCCAGAGAAGCTGTGGATCTCCCATCCCTGGAAATGTTCAAGGACAGGCTGAATGGGGCTCTGAGCAACCTGATCTAGTGGAAGTGTCTCTGCCCAAGGCAAGGGGGTTGGAACCAGATGATCTTTAAGGTCCCTTCCAACCCAGGCCATTCTATGATTCTGTGAACAAACCTCCACAAGCAAAGTAAATGTATCCTCTGATCACACCTCCAGCCATTAGCAACTTTTAAGCAGGGACTTCAGAGCCAAGTTGCATCTGCCTGTTTATTTTGAAATACATTTTCCCGCAGTAAGCATTTCCAGCAGCTGTAACAAACATACATTCAAATACCTCGCCTGCCTGTTTTCTGGAGCTCATGTAAATCTCTTGTACCTGTAATACCCCCTAGCAAGCACACTGAAGCAGTGCTTTATTGAATGATTTATGTGATGCACAGCAGTTCCATCAGAAGAGAGTAAAAATATCCGAATAAGTATACTAAAGTTATATAAACCAAATAAAATAAATACGAACAGAACAAGTATAAAAATGCAATCAACCTGGATGTTAAAGCAATCTCCTATTTACCAGTGGACTAAGTAAACTGCACAGATGTATTTTGTGTACTTTCAGAACCAAACAGACAATTGAGAGAACTTGAGGAACCTCAAAATAAAGAGGCACAGCAGTCACAGGGTGTCTTTCCAATGGGGTAAGCCCCTTCTACCTCGCCTTCCACATCTGGAGTATTTTGCTATTTCACATTTTCCCTCTTCACAGGTGTACTGCAAGTCTTAGCTGAGCACCTTGCACCACAGAACTTCAAATTTAAATTCAATAAAAATATTTTCAGGCATAAAAAGGCAGGCCCACAGAAGTTTTTTTACAAGATTATAGCTTTAGTGCGAGTTAGATGAGAGTTTTGAAACCTGGGGTCGAGAACACCAGGGAAGTGCAAATCACTTTGGTTTTGGTTTTTTGGTTGTTTTTGTTTATCTTTCTTTTGGTTTGTTTCTTGTTTGTTTGTTTGGTTTGTTTTGGTTTTTTTTTTTTTATAGCAAGTTACACCCAAAAGCACTCAAAAAAACCCTAGAAAAACAAACCAAAATCCAAACCCACTAGTTTCTTCACTTTCATATTCCTGGTATAAAATGATGACAAGCCTGCAAAACAAACAGAAGCAAAACCAAACACACACACACACACACAGAGAGAGAGAGAGAGTTTCTTTTTTTTCCTTTTTCTTTTGTTTTTCTTGTTTTCCTTTTTCCCTAGTTCCTGAGCGCACTGAGGAGAGGAGGAGGCGAGGGACCCGGCAGCCCGCCCGGGGCGGCGGCAGGAAGGCGACCCGCAGAAAGTTTGCGCGGCGGGGGGCGACACTGGGGGCACTTGTGGGGAGGAGGATGAGGAGGAAGGCGCCTCTCAGAAGCTGAAAAGGCCGGGCCCCGCCGCGGGGAGCTGCAGCTCCCTCGGCGCCGGCGGGCGGGGAGCCGGGAGGAGGCGGGATGAGGGATGCGGGATGCGGGGCGGTGTCGCCCGAGGCGCTTTAAAGGCTCGGAGGCGGCGGGGGCGGCGTGGCGGCGGAATGACCGAGGTGAAGGTGGCCGTGCTGGGCGGCAGCGGAGCCGGCAAGTCGGGTAAGGGGGAAAGCAGGGGAATGCCTGGGGTTTGGTGGAGGGGAAGGCGCGGCCCCGCTAAACCTGGCTCTGCTTCCCTCCCGCAGCGCTGGCCGTGCGGTTCCTGACCCGGCGGTTCATCGGAGAGTACGCGTCCAGCGCCGGTGAGCGCCGCGGCTCCCGCGGGGCCGGACGAGGGAGGGACGGAGGGATGGAGGGATGGAGCGATGGAGCGATGGAGGGATGGAAGGAGGGATGGAAGGAGGGATGGAGGGATGGAGGGATGGAGGGATGGAGTGATGGAGGGATGGAGGGATGGAGGGATGGAGGGATGGAGGGAGGGTTCCCCGGGGAGCGCAAGATGCGACGCCTCAAGCTCTTAATTGATGGAGAAATGGGGTAAAAGCGCGGTGTCGCAGAACTTTGCGGGAAGATTTGGTTTCCGCTCGGTTATCGGCGAGAGGTCCTGGCGGAGTGTAAGCCCTGGGGAGGGGTAAGAGATGGCTCCGAAGCGCAGAGCGCGCCCGGGCACGGGGCTGGAGCGGCGCTCCTCGCAGGGCGGCTGTGGAGCGGCTGGGGACGGGAGGGGAACCGGGCGGCGAGTGCCGAGCAAGGGCGGGTTATGGTCAGCTCGATCACAGACGAGATGCTGAAAGTAAGGGAATAGACTAGGAAAAAAACCAGCACCTGCTCTACTGAATATCCCCACCTCGGCTCCAGGGGAGAGGGGAAACATTGTTTATCTGGCACTGGTGGTTAATCGAAGCGTAACGCGAGGCCCCCAGTGCAGCAGGAGCGCGCTGGTTTGATGGCTTCGTGGAATGTCTCGCTGTACGTAGGTTAGAATGTTACATTCATGCCAGAATGAATATGCTGATCCTTAAGACGCTTCTAAGTCTTGGAAGGTGGCAAAGCAGGGCTTGGACTTTTACATGCCTGGTGGAAATACTGTTCAGCTGATACACAAATAACTTTGGAAGTGTGCTGCCACCTCGGCTGATGTGGCATAAGTCCCAAAACTTAACGAGGCACAGAGATTGCCATCTACCTCACTCTCCCTGCTAAAGTGAAGGACTCTCTCCACACTTTTTCCCCCCCACAGAAATCAGAGTAGCTTCTAGTGATCTGTAAATAACAACAACAAAAAAAGAAGTACTAAGCTGAATTGAATTGAATATATCCAAATTAACTTATTCTGGAGGAAGAGCTACAATTGTTGATGTGTGCTCTACCATTGCTTGTTCTTATACAAACACAAACTGAGCAGTTTGTGTCCCAGCTGGCTGCTCTAGGTCTAAGCTGTCACATGTAAATGATGTAGTGCTCTTTGTGCTCCATGTGTGTTCCAAGCCACCTTCAACCAAAACCAGGTTTCCCTGTTCTGAGCTGCCAGTACTGCAAGTCCTAGAAAAGGCAAGTCAAACCCCCAGAACATTTTCATTTGTTAACAAATGTTTGTTGGAAGATGAGTTTAGCACTATTTCTAGAGATGAGGAAATCAGAAATAGGGGTGGTAAATAAAGATCAGGCCACTCCATTAGTGGAGCCAAAATATTAATTAAATTTTTGTTTAATTAAGGAAACAAAGAAGAGGCTGTAGATCTAATACTCTGAGGTGCTTGGGACTGATAGTTTATCATCAGACAGACTCTTAAGATGAGCATGAAGAATGCTGGAGATGCTGAGTCCCAGAGATCACAGAGCTATCCTTCATTACACAGTTTTAAGTGTGTTTTCTGTAGTGTCAACATCAATCCTTGTCCCTGTAGTTCAGGAAATGACAAATTATAGTGTAGAAAGCCTGTTGGCAACCACAAACTGGTTACACTTGCTTAGAACATCCTGCTGCTGAAAATAGTGATGGTCTGCAGTAGAGTTCCCAGTGTTCGCAGTGCTGGTGAACTGTCCTAAATCTGAGAACTGATGCTACAGAAATATTTTTGGACTAGAGCCTAAGGACATGATCCTGTAAACACTCTTGATCTAATGCTGCCTGTTATGAGAACTGTTAAAGCACCAGATGCCATGGTAAATAAACACTATTGCTAAATAACGA
This sequence comes from Callaeas wilsoni, assembly GCA_013398955.1. NCBI lineage: Eukaryota > Metazoa > Chordata > Aves > Passeriformes > Callaeidae > Callaeas > Callaeas wilsoni. The sequence continues at coordinate 131,834 of VWPU01015707.1, read as the reverse complement.
TTTTTGTGCAGAATCAGAACTGCGCATAGTTTGGCTGACTACTTTTATAACCCTGAGCCCTGATATCAAGCTGAGTGATCATCAACATTTAGGTGATTGTGAGTATTGTGAATTCCCTTCGCCTCCATTTTGGAAGAGGAAAAGCAGGGTCTGAAATTTTTCATTCACCAAGACTTCGATGGGAACACCACAGTGGAACGGTGTTGGCCTAAGGGGTTGATTGGTGCAAAATTAAATAGGTTTGTTTCCAGTGTGTGTTCAAAACAAAAAAAAAAAAAAAAACAACAGCCAGTCAACAACACCACAAAACCAACACCACCACCACCAAAACCACAAAACAAACATACAAAAAACCCCTCCCTAAAGGCCCTCCTCACCTGCAAAAAACCCAGATTAGAGACAAAATATTCTGAACCCCTTGAAAAACCATTCAGATAACTAGTACGCAAGGAATCCTCAGTATTATCAAACTTCACTGTTGCCTTTCCTTTTCACAGTCATCCCCAGTCAGTAACACTGATTTTCTTTGGATAATATCTGTCTTTCAGAATGCATCTACACTAAACACTTGTGCCTGGATGGGAGGCAGATACACCTGGAAATTTATGACCCTTGTTCACAGGTAAGAATTTACCAGGAGGAGGGTAAAGAAAAGCCGTTTTTCATTACCTGTGTATATGGTAAAAACAGTAAAGAGGTTACAAATTTTGTTTGTTGGAATTTGTGCCTGCTGCTTTTTCTTTTTTTTTTTAAAAAAAGACTGAAATTTTGTAGTTGCTGGGATTTTCTTTCATCAAAGAAATCCTTCACTGCTGAAACTTTCAGGAAGTGCTTTTGTATTTTGGAATAATACTAGCAGAAACACCTTACCACTTTTGCTTTACATAGGAAAATACAAAAATAAGTTATTTGACTACATGCAGTTTTCTTAAATACCCTAAACGAATGAAATTTAGCTTATAAAGTGAGCAGTTTATTAAATGGCTGTAGAAATGGTCAAAGTAGACAGGCCTGGAAGTAAGGCTTGCATTCACAGAACAATTTCCTTTTCCAAAGAAAGCCATCAATGCAGGTTGTACACATTGACAGTTAAAATTTAATCACAGCAAAGCACTCCGAAATAAAGTTTTGTATTAATTTATTTAATTTTCAGGAATTGAGAAACTTAGGTACTGTGTAATGTGTGCAGGTCTAGTCTGTCTGGCTGATCACACCGGCTCTCCAGGTCCCCTTTTGGGCAGCTATCTTGCCACTTACCAGCTGGGGTAAGGAATGCTGATAGGAAAGCCAAAGCACTGAAAGTCTGACTCACACGTGAAGTCAAGGACTTAAAAAGTGAACCAGTGTAAAGACAAAAAGCATCGCTTGTCCCAGGGCAGTGAGGATCCTGAAACAGCCACTGTGTCACGGCACACGACGGAGTCTTCCCTTGCCATGCTCCTCTTAGAGGCTGCTCTTCCATGGCCTTGCTTCCACCTGTCTGAGACCCCTTTCCTACAGCTTCCACCTCCTGTCAGACTAAATTCTGTGGCATGGGGGTAACTCTTTATTAAGATATTGAAACGTTGGGAGCGGCAGCTGGGTAGGGTTAAACAGATTAGGCCTGAATTACGAGGAGAGACTTTGGTTGTTACAGTATGGGCACATGTTTGTGCTAGCACTCTCTGAGCTGTCTTGTACTAATTTTTCCTTAGGAACAAGGCCTAACTTTAGCTGTTTACTGCTTTATTCCCAACCTCTTCTTAGTTCCTGCACAGGAGCAGGTAGAGGTGGTATTGTTTTCTGTCTGATAGGACTGGATGGGTTTTGGGGGTCCTGTATCCCGTGAGAACTGGAGAAGAAAACAGAACCAGACAGTGGGAGGAAGACCTGGCATTTTTGTTACTGCTTCCCAACATGTTCCTGCCTTCTGAGGCTTTCCTTTGGTAGCTGGATTCCTGTTCTGCAAAGCTCACTGTCCCTTCATTCACCTGGGAAACAGCTGTGACACACAGACACACACGAGCCACCCTTCCTGCCTCTAAACCTGCTCCACAGTCCCTGCAGCATTAAAAGGCTTCCGCTGAAAATGCTGAAGTCTTTAGACAGTTTGGGGAACTTGTTTCACCTTTTCTTTTTCATGCATCCCCTTTAATTGCCAGCATTCAGTGACCATGCCTCGTGGTAAATGATGGCCTTTCCAGTCCAGATGTTCATGGTGCTACAGTGCTGCCCTGATGCTGAGCTAACCAAGGCAGCCAGGGTGGGATGGCAGTGGAGATTATACATTACAAGCAGCAAAGTGCTAAACTAGTAAGGGACCAACTTAAACAGTCCTCAGTTTACTAGTCAAGATGGGTTTTCCGCAGAGCAGAAGTAATTTTTTTTAATTTTTTTTTTTCCTGATCAGCTTCCAGTATTTTATCTATTTTAGGTCATATGGTCTTGCTAGCTGCTGCCAAATCATGTGCAGAGATAAGCTAATTTTAAATAGTTTTGAAATTACATTCCTTTGCTTAATGGGACAGCTTACAGCTGTTGCTTTCTGGAAATTAGAAGTGCGACAGTTTCTTGGTGTGAAGATAGTCAAGGATTAGTATAACCCTGTTATCACTCAAGTGACTTGTGCCACTAGTTTTATTAAACTCAACTGCTGATTGAAAGAAGGTTTTTTTCCTAGCTCTTCAGAAATTTAACATATGGGTAATTAGTGTTTGAAACTTGAACAATTCAAAGAAGAAAGAAAACAAATGAAGAAAATCATTAAGCTTACTGTAGTCAGAATATTAGGAACATGCAGACCAGAGCTACAACCAGAAAACACACAAATGTTGATGGCTCCTGTATGTTTCATTCTCGTGTAACCCTGCAGAATATTAAGCATAAGCAATGGCAGTACAGGTTACAGAATTTCACTGCTTAAACGAAGTGTAAATGTTTCATAATGAACTTGTCGGTGATCCAAAGGGCCATCTTTAATGCTGGTTATTTATTAGGCTTTTGGAGCAGTATTCACCTGAATTCAATGCCAGCACCTAGACCTATTATATATCTTTCGCAATGAAAGCTATGATGTTCTCACATTCACAGTGACAAAGAAAATGCTCTGAAGTGACAAGAGTAACATTTTTTTTCCATGTGCATTTGAACTTCTTTCAGCCACAGCGGGGAAAGCTCTCCCTCACAGATGAACTCCACTGGGCTGATGGATTTATCATTGTTTACGACATCAGCGACAGAGCATCATTTGCATTTGCAAAAGCACTGCTGTACAGGATCCGGGAGTCTCACATAGGAGTTTGTAAAAAGTAAGTGGCATTATTATTTTTTTTTTCCCTCAGCAGACATACAGAAAAGCTGAGAACATTTTTGTGAGCTTGAAGGCCATCCTCATAGCAATTAAAATCCAGCAGCATCAAAGTGACATAACACAATGCCAACAACAAGGTACCTGAAGGTAAAATGTGTGGCAAATTGCAATCTATTTTACTATATTGAAATCCAAGTACATCAGGATTTTTGTTCCTATTTCTTACAGAACTAATATGTAAATGATTGCCATAAATGTTTCTGCTGTGATTTACACGGGTAAAAAAGCCTGGCATAGTCAGTCTGTGCCTTTACTCGGCCACTCAATTACCAATGGAGATGCACCAATATGGGGGTTGAAGAAAGCATTTCCCAGAGTAAGGGAAAGTAATACCACAAATGTCTCCTGAACTGCCTTTAGCAGTGATTCCAACATCGTTTGTGCACATGGGTGGCCACATGGTAAGAAAGAAAGAAAGTACTTTAAAAAAAAGAATTACCAGAACCGCAGACATGAGTGTGGATGGTAGTGTGTGTTCCTGCATCAGTCAGCTGAGATGCTTTCTAAATAAAAGAGTGAAATCCTTGACTTATACCAGAAGTGGTGTAAAGACCCCACTTTCCCGTCTGTTTTGCTGCTGAACTTTCTTAATTAAGGTTAATCTCTGAAAGGAATAATTTTAGCAGAAGCTTGGAATTAGATTTCCTGTGTTTCCTTCTGGGTTATGCCACTGACACTGATGTATCTCTTGGACTCTGTTCTAATACCTACAAATGGAGATAATGATCAGGTTGCTTCTTCATGAAGTCCAGGGACTGACAACATACTCAGCAGCATGGAGCACGAAATCAGCAGTGGATTAAAAATACATTAATTCATTGAGTACAGGAAAAATGAAAATCTACTGGTAGAGAATACCTTGTCCCGAAGATCCTTTGCCAAATGGAAATCTAGAATTCTTCTTGGCAAACTGAGAAAGCTGGTTAGTTCATTTGGGATTTTTTTTTGCAATGACTGTTTTTTTGAACATATATGCTTTTCATACAACTGAATATAGCACAGCATATGACGCAGAATTGTACATATCTTTTCTCTAACTGGAACCTTTTTCATTTCAGAATGGTCGAGCCATCAATATTTTTGGTTGGCAATAAACAGGATTTATGCCACATGAGGGAAGTTGGCTGGGATGAAGGACAGAAGCTGGCAATAGATAACAGGTGCCAATTCTGTGAACTGTCTGCAGCAGAGCATTATCAGGAAGTTGTGGCAATGTTCACCAAAGTCCTGAGGAATATCACTTCCAATTTCAAAGTGAAGGAGAAGAGACGACCAAGTGGATCCAAGTCAATGGCCAAGTTAATCAACAATGTTTTTGGAAAGAGGAGGAAATCTGTGTAAGACGTGGTTAGTCTTGAAGTTGGAACAAGCTGAAATAATGGAGCAGAGGCAGCTCTTGGGATTCAGTGAATTTCCTCCAAAGGTCACTATCTGGAGGAGTAAGACAGTAGAAACCAAAGGTGGGAGATAGTATGGTCAAGTGGATGGTCTAGACCTAGAAGACCTGACCTTCTATTTCAAGCTCTGCTACAGCTTTACTGTTTAGGGCTGTGCCACTTAAACTCTAAGCTGCTCCAGAGGAGAGGTTTAGTCTGTATTTATTCAGCACCAACATGGTCTTGGATAGAGCTTCTAGGTGCAACTGAAGTATAAACAGTTATTTCACACAACCACTTATATTGGAAAAGACCCTTAAGATTATCAAATCCAACCATTAACCAAACACTACCAAGTCTACCACTAAACCATGTCCCTAAGTGCCACATAATATCCAGTAAACTCAGCCTTGCTGATCAAAATCTTACTTCAGAATTCTGAGTAGGTTTTTTTTGGTTGGTTGGTTGGGGTTTTTTCGGTTTGGTGGTTTTTTTTTTTTTTGTTTTTGTTTTTTTTTGTTTTTTTTTTTTTGTGTGTGCAAGAGCATTTGCACTAAAGAAAAGTGAAATACTGTGGGTTTATGTGGTAATGTATTTGTATTTAACTCAGGTCCTTGTGTGCCTTACACTTGCTGAAATTCATATGAATTTAATGCTTAGGCACCAAATCTACAAAAGGTATTTACCTGCAAAGCTGCCTTGCAGAGGCACCAGAAGTAGGGGAGCAGATATATAAAGCATTATTGTCTCCTGTTTCAGTGTCTTTTTTTTTATTTTTTCTTCCAAGAGTGATGAAAGAAAGTAGAGAGGGTTGAGGAGTGTGAGAACTGAAATGTTAGTGAAATGTTAGTCAGCGAGCACTGGACTGTTTTGGCAAGGTCGTTGTTGAGTGAAATAATTTTACAGCAAGGGCCAGCATAAGGCCTAGGTCGATTCCTTTCACAGAACAGTTTTTGTAAGCTTTAACAAAAGTTTCATTAGCTGTGAGGTGGATGTGACTGTTCAGTCTCAGATGGCAGCAGAGGCTTGGAAAGCACATGGACTGGTAAAGAGCACAAGTTGTTTAGGATGCCTGCCTGGATTTAAAGGTCAGCCTGCTGGTGAGACCTGTGCTCAGAGAGTCTTTTTCCTAATAACCAATGTCCTTACAACTAGTCATCGCTGTGGTATTGAAATGCCACTGGAGAGAGCACTAGCTAATGTTAGCTGAGCTTTCCAGATGTGGATATTAAACATCACATGGGTGTAAATATGTTGTCAGTTGACATTCAGAGCTCTTACTCTGGACAGCTAAATAAGGGCTTAAGCTCAGCGTGTTTGAAAGTGCTGTGCTCATACAGAAATTATGAAAGGAAAGAGAAGTGATCTGAAGATGAATTGCTGCCTCCTACCCATTCCAGGGGACAGCTAGGATTCAGTCTTTGTAGGATGCTGAGCTGAAGCCTACCTCTGCTCTGAAATTTTACCTGCATTGAAACTAGAAAGGCTACTTTCAGTTTTTGAGTGTTCACCCATAAGACAACGTAAAAAAGTTACATATAATCTTAGCAGTAAGCCTGTAAAAGAGTACTAAAGCACATTTTATTGTGTTGACCAAAGATCGCATTCTTTTTTTAAGCAAAAGATGACCTTTATTTCACTTATTATAAGACTACAGATATTGGAACATAGTTCTCAGTTGACAGGCACAGGGTTGCTTTGTTTTTCTGCAGATGCTGCTCTGCCATATCAGGAGCATTGTATTTTAACTGAATGGTCAATATCTATGAGATTGAATGTGCAGATTACTCATGTACACCCTTCAGCTTCCCAGCCCACACAGGATTCCAGAACTACTAACAGACTGTTGTAGCTGTATCTTGCTCTGGCACTGCCAGATTCCAGAACTCTTATTTGTATTTACTGCTCTGGTATTAAATAAACTGGATATAAGATGGATGTATTAATGAGCTGGTTTTGTTTTTCCTTTACTCTGAGATACCTACAGATTTTTGTTTTAACCACTGTAAAAGTGAAGTACTGTGCAGATCTGAAATTCAAATTGGAGAAGGTAAATCTGGGAGTCAGCCACTTACACTAAAGAGAACCTCTGGCTGTGTTGCCTGAGCACAATGAAGAAACCCTCATGTACCTTAAGAAGTGAAGAGAGCCTTTTAAAAAAAATGCTTTATCCTTTAAAAATTAGTCCAAACAGCTACAGAGAAGCCAATTAGTTTTGTTCACATTACTGGGAATGGGGGCTTTCAGATGGATGGAACCTGTAGTATACCCCATAGTCTTTTTGTCTGCGTGCAGTGAGTGTTGGAACAGAAGCAGCTGTCATCTGGGCCGTGTCCTGGGCTGTGCCCACCTGAAAACCAGCTGAAACAGCTCAGCTACGGGATGCAGTTAGACTTAAGCACACTAAAGCACCTAGCACAGACATAATTTGATGTTCTCGGCATCAGGATTTCACTTGTCTTTTATTGCAGCTAAGTGCACATGTACAAGGATGCAGAATTTTAAAGCAGATACACATTCTCTCATTCTAAATGTATTTTTCTAATATATTTTAAAAATTAAGGCCTTTAAAAATACTTAAAAGAATGAGACAGATACATACATATATATGTTTTGCTAAGTGTCCTTGGGGTCTAACAAGGAAGGATATATATTAACTGGCACAGCCACATTGCAAACAAGAAATTAGCAAGAACTCTGCTTATATAACACAGTAAATGATGTAAATGGCGTCTGGTGCTCAGCCTTGACAGTGACACTGTCACCTAGAGAATATCAGACTCATTGAAGAGTGTGGAAATGGAGATATTTGCGTTGTCACATATTGCTTCAGCATACAATCCCATCCTTTCTCACCAAAAGATTTTGAAGTTGCTGTACAAGAATGAAAAGTTTCTTGCTGTCATGCCTGGAAGTCCTTGCTTATATGAACTTTCTAGTTTCAGTAAAATTTTGCCTGAGAAAGGCACTCAGAATTGATGTTCTTTCTCCCTGTCTTCAACTCGTTTTTACTTCGGAAACAGTGACATAAAAGCAAAGAGATTCTACTGAATTATAAAGGTAATAGCCCCTGGCTCCCAAATGCTGTCTCTCAGAGCACTTTCAGGGCTTTTTGAAGCTCTTTCTCACTACAGTTTTGAAATAAACAATTTAGACTAACACCACCTCAGCTCCTTTTCCTGCTGTCTTGTCTGTATGCATTAAACTCTTCTAGAAAATCCCACTACGGTCATGTTCACAACAGGGCAGAGGGGATAATGTCACAGGAAAACTTAGAGCATCATACTCCTGGAAAAAAAGGAATAATTACGTGCAGTATCGAGTAGACCAACCAAATATGCTGTACTCTGAAGACAAAAGTGACTACCATGGGTTTTTTTAGCCCATTGCTAGAAGCTGATTTCTGAAGTGATGGACAGGAGAACATTGATGCACAAAGACCTTGTGAGTCATGTGGGGAATGTTGTTGCTTTTCTTTCTATCTGACCACGCTGCTTGAAGATGATATTTGAAGATGTCTGATCCTGGCACTCTCTCCATCTCTGAGGCAGAGAGAGATGGATGCTGTGGCCATTGGCCTGAATAGTTGTGATCCTTTCATCAACAGTCAGACCCAACAGAGAGTACACTAAAATGAAGAGGGATGTGAAAACCACTCAAAGCAGGATTAAAGTGCAGTAAGTATCCAAGAACACGTTCATTTTGCATCAGGATGCCTGTTGAGGTTAATGAAGTTTCATACATTGCTTATGGATAGAGGAACAAACTCCAGTTGTGGTTCAGATGCTGGGAAGGAATCCTTACCTATCCACTCTGAAGCAAGAAATACCTATTAAAAAAAAAAAAAATAAAAAAGAGAGACAGAGAGAGAGATAGACTACCAGACTACTAGAATAATCTAAAGCAATGTTAAGCTGTATGTTAAAAAAACCTGTGAACCCTCTACCTCCTGTCCACAGGAACACAGGCCTCTTCATATCCTTAACGTGCCCATGGGGAATGAAAACAAGGGGAAGCTAAGTTTAGATGTGCTCTTCAGCCAGTTTGAAAAGCAAAGCCTTTGTTTACATGCCTAAAAGTGCACCTGGGCACCTAACTGTCAACTTCCATTGTTTTAAAACCTGGGTTTGATATTTCCATAAAGAAGCAGGGTCGTAAATGCCAGAGTCTTCTGTTGTGTTGGTTTGGTTTTCCCCCTCTCTCCCCCATAATTGATATTATGTGAGACAGGCAGACTATTCTGGGTAGAAAGTTATTTTTAAACAGGCATTACTCTTTTCCAGAAACAGACTGTAAATTTCTGTCTTCTTTTAATTGCTTTACAAAGTAAATTAAGTCCCTCTGGTTATATAATTAATATCCACATTTAGCCCTATATATTTGACATGACTTGAGCCATTTACTGCTACATTCATTTTTGAAGACTGGCTAGGAGTTCAGATAAGCATTTAATTACTGCTGAACTCTGGGAAATATCCAAAGTTTTTTCCAGGGATGTGTCTTAACAGTAGTGAGGAATATGTACCACAAACAAGGTAATTGAGAAACAGTGATCTGCCTAAGCAGGTTTGTTTCCTTGTACACTCCTCTGCTCATATTCAGCACTAAAATGTTGTCATATCTATACTATATAATGCATTTTACCACTTGAAATAAACATAAAAGAAGTGGAAATTAAAACATCTGACCTTAAAATGACAGGCATTGTGGTATCTGGTGAAGATTTTGTTTTTAATAAACACAACTTTTTAAATAGGCTTCACGCAGGTTTTTGGTTGCAGTGTGTTCTGTTTGTTTGTTTGTTTGTTTTCTTCCGGAAGCGATTTCTAGCTTTCCAGAAAAATTCCCTCCCAGAATAAGCTTTATTTTAAAGATGCCATGAACTCCCTGGAAGTTTAGCAATCTTTTGTGAAGTGCCTTTTAAAAGTAACCCGCTGTGTAAGGCTGAGAAACCCGACAGCTTTCCTGCTTCCAACATCTCCCTCTCGTGGCGTTTTCCTCGCACTTCATCCCTCCTCGGCTGAAACATCCCTGTTAATAAATCCAGGAGCACTGAGCAAAAAGTCGAGGTGAAACCCCTCCTGCCTTCCAATACTATAAAATTTTGCAATCGATTTTTCTGTGTTTAGCAACGTGACATCTCATAGGCTTCATTTGGCAGGATCCTTATCAAAAAAACTGCAGATTTGGTAAGGTTTTTTCACAACTGATGCTTCTGAATTCAGCTGTTTCTCTGAAATAATGTTCAGCTCTCTCATCGAAGGCTCTGAAAGGTTTCCTGTTAACACACCCTCCATGACTATTAATATCCTCAAGGAGGGCTCCAAAGCTTCTATCCTGTTTCCAGACACACCTATTGGTCTGATAAGAGGTTTGACTTCCACCTTGTGCTACTACAGCTTCCTGAAGGTGTTATCCCCAGACCATGACAGAGAGACATGGCAGGGAGCAAAGCCAGACTTAGGCAAGAGTGTTTCTTCTCTTATCTGAAAGCTGCAGCACAGATACACTGCATCAACCTTTAAATAAGCAAGGTCACTTCCTGAAAAGACCCCGAGGTTGGGTTTGCCCAGCCCAGTATGGAGATCTGCTTCTGGATTCCCCCCTCGTCCATATGCCTTTCTACCAAACAATTCACTTCATCAAGGTGATGCCTCAAATCATGCAGATGAATCACTCTCCAAAAGGCATAAAAGTCTCCACCAACTCTAAAGGTAATTAGGGTTGGGGATCTCTAAAGTTAGGTGAGATGAATCATATTCCAAATAAGGCCTCTTGGGGCTCTTTGCTAGTTATTTTGTCCTTCATCTCCTGCACTACAGAGCCCATCTGTCCTATTTTACAAAGTCAATTGAGTCCCTATGGTTAGACAATTAACGTCTAACTTGAGATGACCACTGGGTCATTTAATGCTAAATTTATTTCATATGATTGATCAGAGTGCTGGATTATATTTGATCCTTGCTGAACTTCACGAAACACCCTGAAATCCAACTGTCACAAGTTAAATTAATGGATGAACTGGAAATGAAGCTGAGGATAAGTTAACTGAGTACTGCTACAGACTGCTTCCAAGCTAGCTCATTAAAAACTAACTAGCAGACCTTGATGCTTCACTGCAGTCTGCTGCAAAGCCATATTTTAAATGCTTGGCTGTGGTAACTCCAAGAACCTAAGGTGGAGCAGAAAGTTGAGACTTCCAAGCTCATGATTCAACTAATCGGTTGTTTTCTGACTTGGAAAATATGTTTCCACAATTTGTGTGTGAGCAAAGCCATTAGCTCACTTTGTGACTTATTCTGATAGCAATTACCAGCCATATGGAGTGAACCAAGCTCATTACTGGCAAACAGACAGCATAAAATCTCTGCACCACTTATGCCTTCGTTTGCTGTTGCATGTCCTTCTCTTTGCAGCTGGAGGATTTTGCACCAAATGGCTCTGATTCGCATTATTTCGTTAAACAGGAAGTTTAACTGTACAACAAAGTGGTTCAGTGAGTTCTTTCCTTCAGGCCACCGAGGTGAGGCCACGTCACACCAGTTTCTGAACACATCCCCAGCTATTACAGCACTACAGCACCCAAATACCAGAATGAGAAGCCCAGCAGATGCATGCTGCTGATTGCCTAAATAAAAGTGCGAATCAGGATTTCTGCCTTATATTCTAAGAGTTTGTTTCAATAATTTTAGAGAAAAAAAATACACTTTGAAACTTTACTTCCTCTTTCAAATTTGACTCACAAGTTCTGAAATAGTTGGGAGAGAATGTACTGACAGGGCAGTTTAGAAAAGGTTCAGTGGGTATCTAGGCTGAAATATTATTTTTCTATTTTTTTCCACCCCTACAAATTGGTAAACTGTGACAGAAATTGCTTCATAGTTTCTTTCACATAGGATATCATGAGTAGCATCTTTTACTTTTCAATGAGGTGTCTGCATACAAAAAAAAAGAATTTAAAAATAATCCTCATCTACAACAATGGATAATTAATAATGTCTAATGCTGACACATAGCTAGGCCTTATTCTTCAAATTCTCTGCCTGAGAATGCCCTCTGAGTGAGCTTTCCTACTTATTAACCACGAGTCACATAGGTAAAGGTACTTGTGGATAAGGGTTCTTTTGATTGCTGGGCTGATCTAAATGGATGCACAATTATATGATTAAATACAACAACATTTTTTACTAACTACATATAATTTTGGCTGTCACTCAGAATTCAATTGCATTAGATGATTCACTAAATGACTGAGGCAGTCTGGGATCTGTCCTATATAGACCTTAGGGAATACTGCAAATACTGAACTAAATAACATAACTTATCTTAAATGCAAATGTGAAGGCTTTACAAAGAAACTAATCTATACTCATCTTTTACTGTATTTGACATCTGCTTCTGTTTGCTTACATTTTGCATCATTAATACAGATTTACAAACCAATACTATTGTCCATGGAGCTTTTTCTCTTTCTAAGCATGCAGTTAGGCCTATGTTAAAAAGGTGGCCAGTATGTGCAAGTTGGTCTGTCCTGAATGGTTCAGTCTGGGTTCATAAAACAAGATAAAGTAATTTTTTTTCCCATATCACCTTTTAAACAGTGCCTTCAAAGAGATTTTGCCCGTTTTCTACTGTAAATCTCCTGGGAGTCACACCAGCTCTGCTCAGCTTAGCAAGTCACTCTTCCTCCTTTCTGTTGTTTCCTCTCAGTCCTGCTTGAACCTCTGGATCTTATTGCAAAGATGTTTAGTAGCAAACTCTGATTATTAACACATAAAACAGACATGGTACAGTTTACGATCATGTCCTGACCCATGTTTGACATAATGCACTGATACGTGTCTGGGGCAGTGGGGTGGCATGGGAGAAACATCTCCCTCTCTCTTCTCTTACCATACTCACATGCAATAAATCTGTTGTGCATTTGGAAATCCGTTCTAAAACATTCCAATATAGATATACCCACACAGGGGTTCAATTAGGACGATATATACAACACTCTATATGTGTATGCTGGCACTTGTGAGGCTCAGCTCACAGGCTGCAGAGATAACAGACCGTGCTTTGGAACTTCTGCATTTCCAGTTCTGTCTCACTGCCTCTGCCCTACTTTCCTGAAGTTGCCATTTCTCCAGACCCACAGAGTTACCCTGTACCTTTGGAAGGAATATGCACAGAGCCTTTAGTCCAAAGCTTCTTTTTCCTCAGCTAACTCCCTCCCTTTAAGCAGCTGATTAGAGGAGATGGAAGTCTTTGTTTTCAATTTGATTTAACTCGGGGTCAAATCCTGCTTGCTGTTATTCTGGAACAAACACAGGATGACTCCAGGTTTACAGTGCTACAAGTGAGAATTAAATTATACCCTGAGAATTCATTTAAAAATCTTTCAGACACTTAAACAGATGGATAAATCAAGCACAGATTCTCAGGTCACCCTCTACCAGAAGGCATCTCTCATCTGACTTACGGTAGAAGTAAGATGCTGTGATAGCAGCTAACAATAGAAAGGGAGTTACAGTAAGGGCGGGGAATATTTTTCCTTACCAAATTCACTTGATTTAATACAGGGCATGCAAAATTAATGGTGGCTTTGAGTGATACCTGTATGTTTTATAGGTTTATAAATTGATTGTAGTAAAATCTTATACGTCCTATATCACTAGGTATTGTTTCAGCCTATTACAGGAGATATCTATCTAGAGTTGACTGAATTGTATTAATCTGATCCTAGTTTAATGATGCCTTAACATTTTTATGGGAGAATTTAATGTTTGCAATATCCATGTTCCTTATTTGAAAGTGTGACTTATAGGTTCTCATCTCCCTTAAATTATGAAATCCTTCAGCTAATAAAGGAAAATGATTATGGTTTGCAAAAAAGGCAAAGTCATTTAACAATCCATATAACTGTCTATTGTAGGTCTTTGCATAATAATTGTAATTTAGCTATTAGAAGTTCTAAAGGCAGTTATCAGTCATATGCCGCAATTCTAAGGAATAAGTGAAAACTCAAATTATTTAAGGACTTTGTACTTTCCAAAGGGAGGAAAAAGCCTAACAGAAATCAATAATGCTTTTAATAATGAAAAAAAAATGTTCTATTGAAATAGCCAGTTGTTGATGGCAATTTTTCTAACTATTCAATATTAAAATTTTCAACATGTCTTCATTTCACTGTCACAAAGCATCTTCATTTTATACAGATATTTCTGTGAGAAAAGAAGGCCAAGGTAGGAATGGAACCTGCAATTCTTAATGCCCAAGATTTCTCATTTTCCTCCTGGGCACTCGAAAAGAAGTGAACAAAGAAATCGCATGGGCTGTAAACCTGGAGGATATATTTTTTTTAATTTTAAATGACAGTCTAAAGCTGACTTCGTATCTAGTGTATACCCTGACTATTTCCTTCAAGGGTGATGACACTGCACACTTGAATCCAGCTTACCAAACTGGTCGGCCATCCCGTGGGTGAAGAACCTTTTCCTGATATCCAACCTAAACCTCCCCTGACTCAGCTTCATGCCATTTCGAGTCCTGTCACTGGTTGTGAGAGTTGCAATTCTCCATTTCAGGATTCCAACCTTCCTCCAACTCCCAGACGTTGCCGATGAGAGCTGTAGGCCGCTGTCTGAGGTGGCCACTTTCACCTCAGCCCCTGTGAAGGTGAGAGGGCAGCTGTGCAGGAGAGGAATTGGCGGTCCTGCTGGGCAAGTTGAGTCAACAGTGTGCTCTTGTCACCGTGAGGGCCAAGAGCATCCTGGAGTGTGACAGTGAGGGCACAGGCAGCAGATTAAAGAGAGGGCACATTGCCCTCTGCGTGCCGCTCATGTGGCTGCTTCTGGAAGGCTGTGCGCTTCGTGTCCCTCCAGAGAAACAGGCTGGAGTTAGTTCAACACAGGGCTATGAAGATGATTAATAAAGACACATGACATGTGAGAAGAGGCTGATGGAAATATTTAGCCTGAAGAAGAGAAGAGTAAGAGAAGAAAAAGAGATTTAATTGCCCATTTCAGCTACCAACTAGGGGGCTACAGAGAGTCAGCATATTCTGAGATGCACAGTGAAAGGATATGGGCCAACAAATACAAGTGACAGTAAGGAAAATTCCAGCTGGAAGTATGGAAATAAGTTGAGAGCAGTTTAAGCATTGAACCAAGTTTTCCAGGAAGGTTGGAACCTCTGCTCTTGGAAGCATTCAAAACTTGGCTGTAAAAAGCTCTAAGCAACTTGATCTAACTCTGAGCAACCTGGTCTAGTGGAAGGTGTGCCTGCCCATGAAAGAGGGGTTTGGAACTACGTGATCTCCAACCTAGGCCATTCTATGATTCCAAATTAATCTCAGATGGAGTAGGGGTTGGACTAGATGACTTCCATCTTTCCTGTCCAACCTATCCTCTCCTGTCCTGTATGATTCTGTTCCATACATTGGCTTCCTTTACCTACCTCTCAGAGCTGCCGTGGGGATGGCACAGCTTCCAAGCTCCGGCCTGCTGGGAAGATTCTGCCTCTCTAAAAGAAAGCCAGTCATAGAAGGATACTTTCTGTGCACCACCTGGTTGGACAACACTGACAAAAATTGCCAAGTCCTTAGAATAGTCCTGGAGATGTGTCTGGCCATATGACAGCTACAAATTTCTTCGTCTTCCTTGCAGTATCGTGTTGCAAGGATACTTATAAAGAATTTCAGCTCTTAATGGAAGCTAAGGTGACCAGATGAAAATTATCAAAGTGAATATTTCTTAAACAGTACAAAAATAGGAGTAGCTATCTATTATTGTATGATATTCAAAAT
Organism: Callaeas wilsoni; assembly: GCA_013398955.1. Taxonomy (NCBI): domain Eukaryota; kingdom Metazoa; phylum Chordata; class Aves; order Passeriformes; family Callaeidae; genus Callaeas; species Callaeas wilsoni. Next base: position 116,317 of record VWPU01015707.1, on the reverse strand, counting down.
CCATTGTGGTAGGATAACTCTGCTTTTACTTCAACTCTGACATTTGTCCCATCCCACTTACATTTGGCATACAGCATATTTTTGTAGCAGACCCAGAGGTCAAGACACAAATATGGCAGAAGTGCCAAGCACACAGCTATAAACAGGCGCTGTAGCATGAAGTACCTAGAATGAAAGCAAATCTTGATATTCACACAAAGCACCATCTAACAGACCCAGATACAGTGCAATGACATACTTTCAGTGCCTCCTTTAAACCCTGTATTTACTGTAGTTCTAACTAGCTGCTGTCAGTAAATGCTGACCACCTTGCACACCGATTGATTTCTGTAATGACATCTTTAGATGAATCTGCAGAACATGCTGAGAAAACAAGTGGTAATGGCCTGACAGAAAATGCATTACTTCTGTGAGTTGCTCATCTTTAATTCACTTAAAATAGGTGTAAAACACACAGGCAAGTTACAATGAAAGAGATGCCAGGTTACTAAAGGTGAAGGAAAAAAAAAAGCTTTTTTCATACATCCTGTGGATGTTAACTCCTTTGAGAAAAGTGGCTTTGAGGAGTCAATTAGTTCCTCACCTCTTAAGAATTATTTCACTTATTGTTACAAAAGGGTCTGATCTATCTCTTTCAACAATATTCTCTGCTTACATCAAATCCAGATATATCTTCTGTAAATTGTTCTGGATGTTATATGCCCTTAAAAAACCCCAAACATCAACAACAAAAAACCTCCCAAACAACAGAAAACTTTTGACTTTGAAATTAACATTTAAACTATTTAAAAGAACCAGTTAATGCTGTCTGTGCAAGTATTAAGAAATAAAACAGTTTCTAAGGAAAGCCTTTGATAAAAGCATGATTGCAGTTTAAAAAGAAAAAAGGGCTCTTAAAATGTCACATTTCTTTTCAGAAAAAGCATTCCCAGTGACTTCTTAAAGCACATCAGCCCTTGCTGTATCAAAAGAGCTTTTGTAGGATTCTCAGACAATTTAAAATGACACGAAGTTCTCGAGTCCCCAGCAGATGTGGCAAGGACACAGACAGGCACTTCTGCCCACCACTCCTTTCTGAGAGGGCTCTTCCAAATTGTCCTTTGCTGTACTCATTTTCCATAAGCCTCTGCTCACCTGCATTATTCTTGTTGCTTTGAATCTCATTTTTTCCCCCTCTCGGATGGCTAAAAGCAGGATTCTCAGCAAAGATGTCTGCACTAAAGAAGAAATTATTGGTGGCCCAACATCTAGAGAAGGTGTTATGCGAAGTTTGGGTGGTGAGATACTCAATCCCAAGGTGCTGTGATGACTGAAAATCTATTAACTATTATCTGATCTATTAATATTAATCTATTTAATCTCTCAAAGGTGCTGTGCCTTGGCTTGCACAATTCAGGTTCAATGAAGGTTCACAAACAGCCACAGTCCTTCCTTCAGCCTTATGGAAAACTGAATTTCAATGGGGCTTTCCATTAGCGACTGCTGAGTAACTTCGGGTAAACCATGTTCAGATTTATTTTTTTCCTTATTTACAGCATAATAATACTTAGTTAGAGAGAGGTACTGAATGCACATCACCCAACTGTTCTGTGATTTAGGCTAATATAATACACAATTGGAAGTTGATTACTTTAAATAGTTAAGCCATAAAGCTCCATTTAAATATGACTAGTAAGAAACTGGGCTATTAATAATAATTATTGCAAATGTCACTGATTTCAGATTATAAAACTTAATAGCCTATCACCATTAAGCATGTGCTCTCCATAATTGCACTGTGTACCAACTTGCTCTTGATTCTGTGCCTGTGAATCACTTCAAGACTCTTTTCAAAGCTCTTCCTTAGAGAAGAAAACATATTTTCCATGCAGCTGGGGAGAGGCTGAAGGGAAGAATCCTTTTTCTTTTCAGGACTTTAGGACAGAAACAGAAGTCTAAATATTTTCTTCCTCGTAAATATTTGTGTTAAGCCTTGATGTGTTATTTTTCTTTATCAGACAAGTTTTATGAAGCAAAGCATAAAGCATTTTATGAGAAATGTCTTGACCAGTCCTTATGTCAAGATTTAAAAGCTTGATAGCCTGAGAATGCAAGATGATGATGGCATTTGGACTACATTTCACTTCAAATCACAGCAAAGGAATTGGTCTGATCAGGTTCCATCGACTGACCCTTTCTCCTCTTCCTAATTCCTTCTTCCAGCTTCCTCTAAGTCTCGCAGATGGGTAGGTAAAGGTGAGCCAAAATACAACAAAAGAACGTTAAATTATTAACTCGGTGGTTATCCCAGCTTCAGACTCAGAACACCTCTTGCAGAATCAAAAGTTACAGCAGGAAGATTTTTCTTCTGCTTTCTAACTACTTACAGAAGAAATACGTAGGAGCTCTAGCAATGTGCAGAGAAAGAGATGAGGGAAATACACATAAGTGGGACTGTAGATCTAGGTTCTGGAAATCAGGAAGCACATATTCCATATAGAAAATAAGTGTTTCAGAAATCCTGACTACCTGTAAGCCCAACACCCACTCTGTAAGTGACTAAGTCCTTTATGAAAAGGGGGATTTTATCTGCTGTGAAAACCTGTTACAGTGAATCCCTTACAATTTTATGCCTCGGTTTCCCAGTCTGCAAAATTTGTGTGCTAATTAAAATGTTTCTTTAAACAAGGCTTGGAAATGTTCAGCTCACAACATACCTCATATATACCAACACTTGCTGTGTTATTGCTCACAAAATTGGCAAGTTGTTCATATAAAATAAATGAGGCTCAGAATTATTCTATAAAGCCAGAAGTACCTAAAACCAAAGTGACATTTTAACATGGAACAGATGCCTCGAGGATGAGCAAAGCATCTAGAAATCAATCTGAGGGGCCTTTGAACAAATAGCTGAGTTTGTCAAGTTAGAACATTAGTTCACCTAGCAAATCATAGCTGCTAATGTTAACATATCATCCTGGTGCAGGGGACATACAACAATAAATGAGATGGTAAATATTTTCTGAGGAGAGGTCAATATTTGCTATGCTTGATGCTGTTTAATTCCTCAAATCCATTAGTGCTTAAGTGGCCAGAATGCAGAGGTGGTCTAAAGCCCTTGCAGCTTCTTGCTGACTTTGGATGGAGCTCAGGTATAGAGCACCCAGCAAAAGCATTCTTTGTTGTCTCATACAACAGGCATACCTTTATAAACCCAAAGTGATTTATAATACATAATGAATATTATTATAATATCTATTATAATAAAATGTTATTATAATATGTATTATAATATTTCATAATTGTTATTATTATACATAATATTTATGTAGAAGGGCTGAAGGCATGACCTGGGGACCATTTATGATCACTTTTGAGGGTTTATTTATAGTCACAATAGATTTTGTGCTGGACAATCTCTGTCCACAGGGAGGAATCTTCAAAATAAATGATGAATTGCATATATATGATAATGTCACTAGATGAGAACATTTATAGTTGGGAGAGTTTTTTGTTTGTTTGTTTGTTTTTTAATCACGGGTTATCTTTAAAATTCCCACCTGTAGAAAGTTATGTGCAATTGAAAGAGAAACGGAGTATATTATCTGGATAGGATTATGTGACATCTTTCCTTTTAGGATATTTTGTGGGGTTAGGGAGTATTAGTATCTAATTAATAAAACTTCCAGGAAACTAAGATTGATAAAAAAGATCAAGTTTTTCTCAAACCACATTTTCCAGTTCATATCCAAATATTAGTTGCCTCAAATTATCAGTACGTTCATATTTACAAGCATGAGCCCATGTCCCTTTTATAATCTGTTATATTAGCAAAAGAAATTCAGATTTACAGGTTTTTTTCAGGTAGTTTTCTTTTCCCAGCCCAAATACAGTTATTAATGATAAAAAGACACAAAAAGTCAGCAGTTGTGCCTATGTAGCACCTCAGATCTTGAAAGAGCTGGTGATAAAACTATGGGTTTCTAAACAGGGGTTTAGAGATGCAGCGAGGCAGGAGTTTAGAGTGAGGAATGAATTATTTATTAAATTTATAATACTATTTATATATTCTAGTTCTATAAAGCAATTGAACAGTGTTCACACTTCTCCTAGGGTGATTGGTTAAAGTCCCAGACACCCACTTAGAAATGTTTTTTCTTAATATAATGTACATAAGGTCAGAAGATGCTAGATATGAATGCTATTTATAAAAACTCTATCTATTGTTTACATAGCTTATACAGCAAAGGAAAAGTTCTCACAGAATGAATGCAAGAAGAGAAAATTTCCCGGCTAGCAGCATTTCAGCATCCACAATACAACTTCCATGTGTCTACTTTTTCAGGGGGGGAAGGAGGCTGATATATGATTTGCTATACTTTTCAAGAGGTTTGGTTTGCCAAAGTACCACACACTCCTGTGCTCTAAAAATCTGTCTGAAACTGGATAATCATTATCTCCAGTAACTTGAGAAAAATACAGCTCAGTGTCAGGCATGAAAGTCCAATCTAAAACTCATCATGTTTTCATACATTCACTTGCCGGCTATCCACAATCTCATATTTCCTTCTGAGTTACTCCCTTCGCCAGCAAACGCCACCAGTCATGTTGGGTAACACGGCAGGATGTTTTCCTGACTGCTAAAAGGCAGACAAGACTCTTACAGGAGGGGAGATGAGCAGGCTCCTGTGGGCTGGTACAATGCGCCAGCTTTGTCACTTCTAGTTGTTGGCGTGTAACAACTCAGACTTCCCAGGAGAACTCAGAGAATGTTAATACTCAGTGCAACAGCTCAACACCGTAATCTCCTCAGAGAAGTAAACAAATTAAACTGAAACAGCGAGAGAGTGACCTTGGGTAAGTCACTTCAGCAACCTGTGCCACTCTACTCTCGATCTCAGCTGCTTTGCCTGTTCTTTTTCTGGCAGCCCAGGGCCAGGTACTCAGCTCTCCACAGGACTAACTCGGAGCCTTCAGCTGTAAGGATGGTGCAAGTGATAACATGGGGTTAAAATGTTCCTAAAATCATGGTAGCTAAAATGGGCCTTGGAAACGGGAGTGGGCATTGCTTTTACTAGAACCTTGCGAACGTACACCTGCGTACCCACCTGTACAGTAGATGATGTTAAATGCGATAATTACTTAGTAAATATCAAGCATTGTCTTTACTAGAACCCTGCGAACCTACACCTGTGTACCCTCCTCTACAATAGATATGAAATGCTGGGGGGAGAGGGGGCTTAAAGCCATGCTTGAGCAAAAACAATACACACAATAGAACAATATCAAGTTAATAATCAACTTATGATTATGTAAAGAAAGAGTATAAAATGTGTCCATCCCGAATCCATGTCAAAGTCATATATGGGTGTGTCTGTACCCCTGATTCCCAGAGCGCTTCAATAAAAGCACCTGCATATAAGCATCCAGTGATTATGTGTTTCCATGCTAACACAAGGATTAAAAAGGGATGGAAGGTCCTGAACACCCTTTCTCTACAATTTCAATACAACTTTATCAAAGTGGCAGCAAATCTCTAACACGGCATAAGCACAGCAATATAAATGTCCCAAATTTACAGGTGTATCTAGAAAGGGAAAGAGGACTTGGGACCAAGGAAGTGAAGGTGCCTGAACTGTAAAGAGTCAGGACATATCAGTTGGGATGGTTGTTGAGATGGTGAAATTCTTCATTGGGCCTTAATGCCCACAGAAATATCTGCAGAATTATTCACTGCAGTGTCAAAGCTGGATTGTTTATACTTTTCCACAACAACTTAAATTCTGTGCTAAAAACTTGGTCTCTCTGTTAAATTATTCGACCACTTCAGACAAACTTGGTTTTAAATACAAATCTGACTGACCATCTTCAATAGTTTTCAAATAAATTAAATTTATTGTCTGCTGTCAGCAACAACCCCATACAACACTACAGATCAATCTTTTTCTTCTGCCTGCAGTTATGTATGACTTGATATCCACAATTTTTTTTTCCCTTTTAACAAAGTGTTTCTGGGAAACAGGTCCTACAGTTAGGATATTTTTCTCTCTCTTTTTGACAGGCCTATACAAGAAGATAAGAACCTTGTTGGGATGCTGAATAGCCTACTTGTGTACAGTGTTGCTCTAAACATATGGCTCTAAAATTCAGAACAGATATATCATTGGTGAAGTCCAGATAATTGATTCATAAGTCAGCTGCATCAGGCAGGTTTTTGATGGTATCTTTGTAAATAGGTTGGTGCTTTCAAAGTGCCTGATGGTATCTCTCATATTGACATGAAAGGCATTTGGAGGTTGGAATATGCTAGTTATACAATTTGTATTCTCGGTGCGGTTCATGGGAGTTATCAGGTTCTTGGAACACTAATACAAATATTTGGGTAAATATCTTTTGTATATTTATACTCTCTAGTATTTCACCTTCTTAGTTACTGCATTTTAAAAAATAATTTCAAGATCTGCACTTCCTCATTGTAAAGAAAAACCATGGTTATTCTTCAAAACTGGCATGACTGCATGCAGTTTATGACTTAAAATTAAAAAATCACAAGTCAATTCAAAAGAATGTCTTTCAGACTCTGATTTTCAAAACCCCCAAAACAGATGACCAAGTCCTTCAGCAACAACAGTTGAATGGAGCCACACATTTCCAATTCAGTGAAATCTTGGGCCAAGCCATAGAGACAAAAAAGCCAACACACAAACATGTGGTTGGGTTCACTCCAAGCACACAGAAGTACTGGGCAAGACGCATGATTTGGTTTACAAACTTTAAAAGTGAAAGCAAGATCAGCAGCTGAAAGAATCCTTGAAAGAATTTACAGGTGGAATTGCCTTCCAGGAGCTGTGTGTGCAACATCAGCACGCTACTTTGAAAACCTCTTAATCTGTATTTTTCATTTTAGGAGAGGGGATGTCATTGGTAAAACTGATGAAGATATTCTTCCTTCTTCTTAAATATAGGCATTTAAAAGTTGATAACTGTTATGTACTCTCTCTGCTGTATGTATATTTGCCTGCATATAAGGCATAAGTATATTGAAGCTGTCCTGTATTGTAACAGGAAAAAAAAAGGTATTAAAGAGAAGAGGAGCTAATAAAAATGAGGTATATCCACATCTTGTTGGTTGATTACCTGAAAAAATGCACATCTTTTAAAAAAAAGTTATTCCCTAAATGTCCTGACGACCCCCATCACATACATCACATCAATGGCATTTTTGTTACTCTGTGACAAAAATAAAATGAGAATATCTGGTACACACTGAGATATCTTTCCAAAGACTTTTTGCACATGCAAATGCTCACTATTTGAATTGTTTAGCTATGGTGTGTTCTGAACATAAACAAACAATTCACAAGTCCAGAGGGCTGATTTGTCTCTCACACCTCACTGTGTGCTGGAACACGGCCATGGACACCAAGAAAATAGAATCCTGGATATTTGGAGGAGCAAGATGTGGTAAAAATCACTGGTGAAAGGCCTAGTGGTGTGAAACTCTGCCCAGGGGAAGTGTTTTGTGACGCTGTTGAGGAACCTCAGCAATGCTTCAGGTGGAAGCAAGCAGTACATATCTCCTCAGTTAATCTGCCTGTTTTTCTAAATTAGAGTTGCAGAGAGAATGTTTGCTCAAGATGAAAATTCATTTTTCAGTTTACTTGTAAACAGAGCCTTATAAGGAAAGCTTAACCCTATTATATCAAAACTGCAGAGGCTAAAACATCTTGTGTTTTACTATATTTCTCTTTTCAGCACCCAGTGGGGTCCAGGCACCCAAGCAAGCGCACACACACAGAGTTGAACATCTTTCTGAGCAACCTCTTACTGGCTCTCCTACCTTGCATTTATCATATGCGTAGAAAAACACACGAATTTTAACTCAGAAGTATTGATGTAACTATTGAAATGTTTTCATAATATAATGAAATGAAACCACTCTTGACATGCAGAAAAAAAAACTTTTGAAAGTGTCAGTTCCCATTTCCACACAAGCTTAGGAACAGTGAGAGAGGGCACATGCTCTGGCCACCTGTGCTGCATAGGGCTTGATGGGCTCTCACTGCACATTCCCAAAGCCTTTCCAAAGTGCCAGTATACGAACTATTTACCCCTGCAATCATTCAGACTGAATCTTTCTGCTTGGATTTCCCACCTGAGTAAAACTTTATGGCTGAAATCTGCTTTGAGCAACCTGGTCTAGCAAGAGATGCCCATGGCAGGGGGGCTGGAATTAGATGATCTTTAATGTCCCTTCCAGCCCAAACCCTTCCATGATTCTGTGATAAAATAGAGTGAGGATTGCCAGGCTTTCCATTGCTGCTGCAGGGGGATGGAGAGCAACACCAAACCCCTTACAAGAAGCAGGTGCCTTTGTTAGTGACTTGAAATTCTTTCCCCCTCTCTCCCTTGCCAACACTTTAGAAGTAAGTCTGCCTCTTCAAACCTCCACTTAAAAGGATTATCCTCAGAGCTGGAGACAGGCAGGAGAGCAGAGCCCCAGCATTCAGCTGCCCCAGCAGGGAGTGAGAGCCAGAACAGCAGTGTACTTCAGCAGAGTTTCCATTTTGATACGAACAATAAAGAGAAGGCAGAGACAGAAATTTGATTTACACAGATCAGATCCAGATATGTAGTTATGTAATTAAGAATGGGCAGCTGAAGAATATAAGAAAATGAGAAGAAAATAAGGACAAGTGAGAAGATCGTTAAGGGTCAGACCTCCTCAGCGGTGTACTCAAGCAGACTTTCCATTTTGATACAAACAATAAAGAGAAGGCAGAGACAGAAATTTGATTTACACAGATCAGATCCAGATATGTAGTTATGTAATTAAGAATGGGCAGCTGAAGAATATAAGAAAATGAGAAGAAAATAAGGACAAGTGAGAAGATCGTTAAGGGTCAGGCCTCCTCACAATGTGAGTTTACATTTTTTTTATCTTTAGGTCCACTAAGACCACTGAATGGTGCAAAAGACAGCTTATTTATATTCTGTTTTATCAGTGTCTCGGAGATTTTTCCTTTCTGTAACAGTTGTTGTTTATTAATTTTAAAATATTTCAAACCAAATTCAAGCAGAAAATCCTTAGCCACTCCAAAACCTTAAAACTAGGGCAAGTCCCAAATCTNTTAAAATATTTCAAACCAAATTCAAGCAGAAAATCCAAAACCTTAAAATTAGGGCAAGTCCCAAATCCTGATGAAGTCTCATGGAGTGACAACATCAGAGAAGAACAGGCTACGTTAAAGTTTATGTGCTCCTGCTTTCTCATCTGCCTCTAATAATCCCAGATACACATGTGACACAGAGTGCTTTATTCTGCAGCACCACGGCAGAGTAGAACAGCTTCCCAAAGAGAAGTGCCATCGGCCAACATCCTCATCTAACTGCGTTATCAAGCCAGGTCTCTGAAGGGAGAGAAAATTAGGGGCAAACGAGTTATATGTCATAGTGGGGGATTTGCATGTAGCAACAAACTGTTCATTTTGGTGAACACTATGGAGAGGTTAATCATCTCACCCACTCTGTCTATTCCAACCTCAAATTTCTTCTGCCTTCCAACCTTCCCTCCATCCCTTGTCTGGCCCCTCACCTCCCAAGGTCCTGAGTGGTTGCCTCACCTCATCAAGAGAAGAGGAAACCTTTCCCCCTTCTTTCAGTGTTGTTACAATCAGAATGGTGGCGTTCCCTATCTTTCGGATCTGTTTGTTAGTGGCATGCTCAGCCAAGGCCCCCAGGGATACACACTGTTATCTCTGTGGTCTCTCTGTATCTCTTCTGAATTTACGCATCATGAATTACTGGAGTTCCTGTGGGAAACTTTTCACTGCAGTATCCAAAGGCCTGGGAAGCCTTTCAGTCACTAAGACTTACATTTGTCTTTAGAATATCCCTCTATTAAAGAATATCCTTCTAAAGCTTTTTATACTTCCTTATAGGTCATCCAGCTCATATGTCAATCAGGAATTACTCTACTCTCTCCCTCACCCTCTTTAAGAATTTAAATGAAAGCATCAGATACAAGTGGAAGCCAATCCCAACTTTCTTTCTGCTCCACTCTCCAAAGTCTGCAAAAGGATTCAAAGCTGGGAAAAGTCTCATAAAAACTGGGCCAGTAACACCAAGGCTCAGTCTGAGCTGAGCTGGTCGCATTCCGTGAGTTTGACATGCCATGCTGGAGCCATGATTTACAGAGGCACACATTTTTCCTGCTCTGTCCCTTATCGTACTTCCAGGACTACATTACAATACCTGAGTGCCTCACAGTCTATAATGCATTTAATCCTAATGACATCTCTGTGAGGGATGGAGGTGCCATAATTTTCATTTCATAGATGGGTAACTGGGGCACATTAGAGACTCTCTTCTTGTCTAGGAGTTTTACTGGCAGGTAAGATTCCAGGTGGAGTCTGCTACAGCAGAATAAGGATATCCACAGAGAGGATTATATCGATGTTAAGGATATTAGAAAATTCCTCAGTGTAGTCACATACCCATATACAGTGGCAAAGTAGTCCTCCAAAATGTAAAGGGTGGATATTTGGGATTTTTTTTTTCCCAGAAAAAAATAAAAATCTGATAGCGGGAAAAATTATTCAGAGGGAAAAAAAAAAAAAAAGGGGTTTCCAAAATGCCTATTTTACAATGCCCTGTCGCATCTCGATGACTGAGGGCCCTAACTTCTGCAGATTCATACACCCTGAAGAGGATCCAGGTCTCAGACAACCACTCCTCTTTCGAAGGATGGTCCCTTTAGTCCCATCAGGGTCTGCTGATCTTTGCTGGCAGATATTCTCCTGCTCTGGTCCAAACCAGATTTATGCTTTGGCCAGAGATAGGGAAAATCTTCAAAGCTAATACTGCTGGCATTAGCCCTTCAAAATCCTTCCCAGTATGAATATTACATTTGCTGTTTTCCAGTCAGATGGTACCACTGCTGGCTCAAATGGTTTATTAAAACTGTTTTCCACTGGACCTGCTTGGTCATGCACCATTTCCTGTACAATTCTGGGACAGGGATTATCTAGTCCTGCTAACCTGATAGTACCTTATTCCATTCCAACCCAGATGAATTTGCACTTATTTGTCTTGTGATTGCATATTTGTAAAAGCATCCTGCCTGAAAACTGCTACAAATTATTTATTAAAATTTTGAGACAAGACAGAGAAGGTTCTGGGTTTTCTGAAAGACGTGTGATTTGAAACAATTTTAATAATTTCCTACCAATTTTCCTAGGGAGGGTCTTGTGAAATATTTTGCTAGTAAGCATCACATTAAGCACACCATCATATAGTTTATATCAACAATTACAGCTCCAAATTAATCAGAAACACAAGGCTTTCTGAATGCTTTCTTTGAAGCAGTGTCTGAGGAAAAAAGACATGAACTTTAAGCTTTTCTGTTACTCAGAAGACTAAGTTAGAAATGCTGTCATTATCATCACTCATGATCACATGATTTTGTTGTCTGTTTGTTATGTTTTCAAATTTTAAAAAGTTTGAAATATAGTTGAGAAGGGTTGAATAGCAGATTATAACCACCTGAAGCAGAAATTTGACATAGAATTAAAATTCAGCTTGGGGTTGCTATAAGCAGCCTCGCTAAATCTGTCGGCTCAATGCTTTCTAATATTGTTCAGAAGATTGGAGTATCAGATCCTCATTTTCTGAAATGAAAATATCTTTATCCTGAACAAATGTATGAACACATGCCTTGTTGGTGATATCTGTATTTAATTCAATTACTTATTCTAAATATCTGATTCAGGTAGGAAAAAAATATGTATACTTAGAAATATGCTGTAGCTTGAGGAAAACTATTGAAATAGGCTTATATTAATAAGTATTAATGGTGTGGTGTATATATGTACCATCTATAACGGTAAGGATTATATGGTATATAATCCAAGGAAAATAACTTTATAGCCAATCCTTATTTATTAAAAAAACTAAACAACAAGGCATCAAAGGCTAAGAGTCCAAAACAGTATTTGTTACACTTACACAGATGTCTTTCTTACAGAACTTTATTTTTTTTCGTTAAATAAATGCCAGTAATAAAAAAATCCCAAGTCACTGGACACCAGATTTTCTTGAGAGATTCATAATCCTCTTGTCAGATCTGATGTGAATTTCACGTTACAGATGAGAAAGAAAACTCAGAAATGTTTCATGTAGCTTCTTATTTCATCACAAACATTTCTCATAGCCCCAGCAGATAAGAACCCCTTTAGCATTAGTGTTCTTGATCAGGTTCCTACAGGCATGTTGCAATTTGTTTTTTCTGCAAGAGACTCATATATCCTCTCATCTATTTCTCTACAAGTAAACTAAGCTTTAACACTTACACCAACACCTTACATGAGCCCCCTGGATAAATAAAACTGACTAGATGTTCCAGAAAGTAAAATTAAAAATTAATGAGTCACAGAGCATCTGTATATATTAGATAAAATACAGGGGCTTTTATGAACAGAGCTTTGCTCTGTATTGCGCATTGTCTTTATTTTTAGGTGTTGCAATGTGTCTTTTACACTCTTACACAGAACTTCTATCCCCAGGAGGGACACAATAGAAACCCAGTGCTTACTATAAGCACAGCCAGGGTATTTCTAAACCTTGAAGTTGGATAGGGAAGTTGGCTACAAGCCAAGCACAACCCAGAGATGTGCAGTCACATGGAATCTTTAGTTACAGAGACAACAGTGGTGCACGAATCGTTTCAGCTGGAGCACAAACCAGGCTGTGCCCCCTCGCAAATCTGCAGGAGCAAAGCAGAAGCTTCTTTTATTGCCACCATGAAGGAAATGCAGGCAGAAGTTCAAGTGAAGCCTTGAAGTCTAAAACTGTGCAGCTCTAATACAAGCTGAGGGTTTTGTGAGCGTTCTGTCTGTCAAGGATGGTGTCCAGTTCTGCAGTGCTTGCGGTACCACACGCTGAGCCTCTGTTCGTGCACGCTGCTGTTGGTTAGAGAGACCGGGCTTCCAAGCCTGGCATGTCAATGTCTTGGGGTGATTCTATGACCATACTGTATTCCCCATCACCTGCTTGATTTCTAGTGTACCTTTAAATTGCAAAGGGGGGAGGGAGAAGCCGAGAGAACTCTTCAAAGCGGCCAGCTTGACCTCGCATCTAGAATGTTTGCGTTCTTTTCTCTCCCGATTCTGACAACATTGGTTGGTTAGAGGACTTTTGCTCTCTAGTCTCTTCAGCTTTCAGCGGAGAAGGGACTGTGATCTGCCTCAGCGGCTTCTGTTGCTTTTTGGACTGTTTTTGGCTTGCTTTTCATCCGAGACCAGCTCCCATCTCCGGACCTGCTCGGCGGGACCCTCCAAGGGGGATCGTCGGACCCTGCCTGGCCCGGCCCAGCTCAGGACTGCAGGTTTTACCTACAGAAAGAACTCTAAAATCCATAGTCCTCATTTAGGGGACAGGGGAGGGGGTTTCAGTATCCTTTTCTCCCCGTGACAGCGGGAGACTCTGTTTGTTAAATAAATATTTTTTTTCACTTTCACTCGAGAAATTATTTTCCCGAACCTGTGGGGGAGGTGCTGCCGGGGCCTGCTTGCCTGGCAGGCAGGAGAGAGAGAGAGAGAGACGCCCCTCTCGGGTTGTGTCCTCCTGGATTTGTGTCCAAACCGGCACAGTCAGTCATTCCAAGTGTAGCTCCAGTCCCCATAAACATCTCACAGATTATTCTGGAACCAATTAAAACTTTAGGCAAGCCAATTAAAACTTTAGGATCCACCTCCCAGCTAACCCAAGATATGTGGCTGGGGGAGGAAGCACACCAATAATTCAAAGTGATGCAAGAAATGCCAAAGCAGGAGAGTTTCCTTGCCACCCATTTAGACATTTTCAACTCAACAAGGCTACTAGCAGTCCAGTTTTGTTAGCTTGGATATTTTAATAAATCTGGAGAACCCAAACAAAAGCAACAGTTCTGAGTTTCATCATCATTTTGTGTAAGGGCCATGTTAAAACAGAGGATTTCCAGGATAAAAATATATAAGCAAACTAAAAAAAGTTTGGAAAAGGAACTTAGGTACAATTAAAGCAATATGTGCAATTATAGAAATCAGGTAAATCTGATCTGAGTTTTGAGGTTATAGCAGAACTATCCACACAAAACTTAGGAAAACTCTGAAGAAAAAACCTAAAGACAGATAATATCTTTATTAGAGTAAATAGCATAGGTGGAAAAACTAGATCAGCTTTTGGGCACTCAGCCCTCTTTGGAATTGAGGCATAACAACAGCTTATTCTTGCTTTACCAAAAAAGGAGGAAAAAATAATCTCAGAGATTCTTTCAAACACCTTTACATAAACTAGTCTTGCAACAGCCTCCATTTCCTTTCCTTGAATTATTTTCAGGGAGGCTTGAGACCTTGGCTGTGCCTTGAACCCATTCCATTGAGTCTTCACTGGATGGTTTGGGTTGAAATGTTAAAGATGATATAATTCCAACCCCCCTGCTATGGGCAAGGACACCTTCCACTAGACCAGGTTGCTCAAATCCAACCTGGCCTTGGACACTTCCAGGGTTGGGGCATCCACAGCTTCTCTGAACAACCTGTTCCAGTGTCTTGCCACCTTCATAGTAAAGTATTTTTTCTTAATATCTCATCTAAACCTACCTTCTTTCAGTTTAGAAGTCATCCTTCCTTGCCCTAAAAAGTCTCTCTTCAGCTCTCTTGTAGCATCCTTCAGATACTGGAAGGGGCTCAAAGGTCTCCCCAATGCCTTCTGTTCTCCAGGCTGAACTCAGCTTCCATGGCACGAGACCCTCCCTGCCAGGAAGGAAAAGCTCACCTGCTGCATGTGAGCTCTGTGGATTTACCCTCGCCAAGCAGAAGGGGTGCAACCCATGTGCCTTGGTGAACGGCTGCACGTGAAAGCAAAGATATTTTGTTTCATTAAGATAAAAACATGGAAGTTTTAGTCTTCACCTGGTTTTGCAATCCTGACCATCAAAATAGAGAAGGGATTTAGAGTAAAAATAGCAATGGTTCAGCCAGTACATTAAAAACCACAAGACCCATTAAATGGAGTTTCTAATAAAAATTCTTCCTAACTGGTTAATTGGAGTTGCTAAATGATTTCTTTTTATAGTAAAAGCTTTATAATTAACAAGCCAGACATTGATTTCTAGTCATTATCAATTTCTCTATGATTATTATTGCTTCTATAATAATCTTCACTGTATTAACATAGATTAAGAAGCTCTTTAAAATAGAGCAGCTTCATTAGCTCCTGCTATCACAGGAGGACCTGCAGAACTCGGCACTCCAGTTAACCACCACACAGAAGCTGAAAATAAATGCTGCAAGTCTCTGTTCCTGGGGGCTGACGTGCATGGAGAAGAAACCTCAGTGTTCAACTCAGAGCACTTAACTCCCAGTCAGTAAAGCTTCTAAAATCATTAACTTGTACAGCCACGCTAACAGTATTTCTTTGTTAATCTTTATTGTTCCATTAATGAAACATCTTTTATGCTACGGACCCACTACATTTGGAAAACTTTATAAATCCACGTGCAAAACCAGAGTAATATGGGCTGGGCGAATGAAAGTGGGGTAAAACAGCCTTGAAAACACAGCGATGTAATAAAACACATTTAGTAAACATGGGAGAGGGGATGAATAGCTCCTGGCTTCCAGGCGTTAGCGTGCACTGACTGAAGCAGGAATAGGGATGGGACCCACCACACTCAATTTTGCTCCTCTGAAATGTGCCTGGGAATGTTTGCAGACTAAGGTTATTTCTCATCCAAAGCGGGAGCAGCTTGCTCACTAAGGTTTGCCTGTTATTTTCCATGGATGTGTGCTGAGATTGATAGTAGTGATGACTGTCCTTTGGACACACACTGACCACTCATTTCGGCCTGCAAATAACTGTATTCATAAAGTTTTACCACACTTTGGATTTGTTTGTTTCTAAAGTTATACTGACTGCTTTGCACTTAGATTTTGGTGTTTGATTCATATGGCTGCAAAGAACTCCCAAGAAGTCTTGCAAGACCACAACATTTTCTGAGCCATGCAGAGTTTTTATTTCAGATATAGTTCCCAGATTAATTAATTTGTGACATACAGAATATCCTGTAAATATTTGTATTTTGGGTGAACTGTTATTCTCAGACAGTGCAAGGGATCTCACTCAAGCCTTCTTCATGCATTTGCAGAAGAAATCAAAACCAGGGCTCAGTGGAAAAAGGTTTTTAAAATATTGTGTGATGTTTTATACAATGGATGGAATAGGCAGAAGAAGCAGCCATATGCAAGTGTTCCATGTCAACACAAACTTACAGCCCATGAGTTCAGACTTCCCCACATTCCCAAATATGTCAAGTGTGATGATATGGTTGGTCTGTCAAGAAGTCTGATAACAGCTGGGCGACGTAGAGATTTTAAATGCTGAAACCAATCTGGGCTCAGACCTGTCCTTCTGCACTCACTCATTTTATTTAAATGTTACAATTGTGCATGAGAGAATGCGAGAAGAAACAAATTGTAAGGGAATTATATTGACGGAGTAAAAATAAGAAGTATTAAAAAGATTTCTAATGTTGGAAACATTGCCTCTATTTTTCAGCATAGTTCAAAAAGGAAATGTATTGAAGCTGCTTTCTCTTATCACCTACAAAAATGTTTTCAGCTCTCAAGAGAGTCAGTCATTGTGGGATTTTAAATCAATCTTCATAGATTTACTTTGTCAACTCCAGCCTCAACTTTGCTCAGATATCTCTGGCTTTCCCAGGAACTAGTAGCTAAGATTCCACCTACCCTGCCCCCAGGGTGGTCAAGTGCTAAAGGAAAACTTTTGTGTTTTCGTGTAATTTGTCCAAGTTCATTAAGATCTGTTAGACTGACACAGTGCTTTTTATATTAGCATAAATAACATTAAATCAATATAAATAAATATAAATATTAAATTGTATTATCCCAATCACTCCAAAAATGAATACAAAAACCTTACTCCTTTCATAGCTCTGCTCCATTCAGAGTAGCATAAATATGAAAAATTATGCAATAAGTACAAAGTGATGGAAGATGGGATCCTTGGAGAAATCACTCAAGGAAGTACCACACACATGCTTACCTTTAAGGTAAACCTGAGCTAATTACGTGGATGTGGAGAACCATTAAGGGATAAAAAGGGAAAAAAAAAGAAGGAAGCCTTCTTGAATAAAGCTTCAAGAGGGAAGAGGGTGGGACTGATCATTGACTTATCCAGAAATTTTGATTTGGAGGACAATAGAAATAAAATCATCATCATCATCACAGTATCTCACAAAGAGCGTACTATCAGATGATGATAAGGGTCAAGGAAAGCACAACCCTCTTAGTTCCTCCCCTTGTAAATTCACTCTTGATTGTCCTTTCAGGACCTGATCTTTGTGCAGAAATGCATTTCCTCATACAGGTAGATCATTCTGAGCTACCTTGGAATTTCTAATTTTTATATATATATATATATACATATATATATATATAAAATGGTGTAAATATACTTGTAGATCCTTTGCTACCTGCCTGCTCTTAAAAATTTCAAGGGGAGCTTTACTTCCCTGCCATGAGACTTGGCGTTTCATATTTCATGCTCTTTATTCATGAGGCTTAGCTGAAACTTGATTTAGGAAAAGCGAAACTTTACTATGCAACAGTACAAAACTATTAAAATTAATTGATCTGACCGTAACCATCAGTGAATAACTGGAGATGTAACCATGGAATCATCATGCTTTTTGAAAACTGTCTAGATAGATTTAATGGATATATACAGAAATGTGATCTAAGGGAATACATGCATTCATTTCCCTTTTCCATTCACCTAAGAGGGTATTGCAACTTTTATCTGATGCCACATTAAGGAATAATGTCCACTGATATGCAACAGATAAGGAATTGCCAAAACTTTCTTTGATGCCTTTCAGTCATGTTTCCATCAAATAATTCATTACACAAAGAATACACACAGAAATCACTCACTACTTTGTAACTAGCTAATTGGTTTAGACCAAAACTACCCAAGTTCTTTTGCATCTTTAATCCAAATCTTCTTTTTTTTAATCCTTATTTTATTTGTCTTATCTAGAGGGGGAAATTGCACATATTCATCTGAAAAACTTACAGAGTTAGAAATTAAACCCAAGAACGAAGTCTAACTCTTTCATCCTGCAATGCCGAGAACATCAAAGGGCCACACCTAGGAAAATATTATTTTTCCTCTAAACTTTTTGTCCCAAGGCCATCAAAAATCTCTTTGCTTATGTCTGATTTATGTTTCAACAATATTTTCAGTAACCTCTACAGCTCAATGTCTGGTGAGAAAGCACTCTGAAAGTATAGCAGAGAATTGTTTTGTTCTAGTACAGCATATATAGAATAATGAATATATTGAAATCAATCTATTTTCTCAGATATGAAGAGCATATGAATGTAATTGGTATTCTAGTTTATGATAAATATCTTCTGGGTACAGTAACAAGGGTCCTGAATGGTAACATAAAGAAGACCTAAGAGCTTTGCATCTTCCAGCACTTTGTTGGCTGGGGCTGTGCTCTGCCTTCTCTAAATTCAGTGCACAGCTGGTTTAGATACACACTACAGTACTCAGGACACAAGTATTTCTTTTAAATGTTTCAGAGCAAAGTCATCTTGGTCCAACTCTATTAATTTCTTGAGAAACATTTATGTTTCGTCAGGAAGTGGATGAAAGCAATTAAAATGTCAAGGCATATAAAGGCGTCCCCTTTATGCTGTGGTCCTACGCCCATCCTGGCTGTGATATTCCTGCTGCCACAGGTGGAAGCACTGGTGGGAGTAACATTGCTCGGATTTCTCAGTCGTAAAGTTACCACTCCTTTATAATGTTTATCACAATTGTATGAGAAGACTCAGATTGACAAGACTCTACTGGTTATCCTCAGGACACGTTCAGAATTTCTCCACAATACTCAGGAGTAGTAAGACAAATTGAGGTGAATTCCTAACTGGGTTGGGTTCAATGAGAGTTGATGGCTTCAAGTAATGATTAAAAAAGCTCACAAACCCAAAGTAGACTCAGGTTCTGATCTGGACCCCTAATACCACCTGATTCCAAGAGACAGAGACAGACAGTATCCAGACCTTAATCTAATCTTATTTCAAGTCTGTACCTCCTCTAGTATTTGTCCATCTTTCTTCAGTTCTTATTTATTCCAGACATAAGTTTTAATGCAAACCCAGACAGCAGAGTTAAAGAGAACATTTGCAGTGTTCAGTGTTTCAGACCTAGATTTGCTTTGCTAATAAAGAGCTCAAATCTAAAGTATATGTGCTTTGGGGAAGTTAGGTTCAGCTGTGGCTACAAAATTGCCCATGGTTCATGAAAGTCACTCGCCCATACTCTCCCTCTCTCCTTCCCAATCCCAAATAGAACTGCACTTTATAAGATGAAAATGAGAAATAATTTGCAAGGCCAGAAAATTAGGCCCCATGCACCAGACAATCTATGTCTCTAGGGGTTTATCTGAGAACTATCCGAGCATGCTACGATTAAGACTTGTGATAGCAAACAATAAATTATTTTATAAGTCATGAAAGTTGTATTAAATGAAGTTAATAAAAATATTCGATCAGTATATAAAAGATTATTTTGACCATGAATCTTGAAGTAGGATCAAAATCTGGGCTCGATCATTAAAAACTGTAAAGGAATGAGTAATAAGAAAGACTAATCCAAAGGGCAGGGATTCCTAAAATTTCATCCATGAATTGCGAGTTAGTGGATTTGACTTCAGAACAGCAGATCCGTAAAAGGGTAATTCTGCCAAGAAATACTTTTATGTCGGGTGCTTGTAATGTGAAATGTCTTAAGATGACTAGCCCTGTCATCTCAGTGCCTGTCAAAGTGGTGTTGCAGTAGCTTCTGGTGTGAATTAAAGCAAGGAGTGAAAGAGCAGGCATGTCACTGAGCTCTAGAACAGAGCAGCTCTACAAGCTTTTACAACTCCTCAGTGGCAAGGCACTTCGGACCTTTACTCTTTGGCAGGTTTATCCCAATTTTTCCTTTATCTCTCTCTTCCTCTTTCTATCCACCCACACTGACTATTCATCCCAGTCTTGGTTCATCTGTAAGAGATCCTAGAGGTGCCTTGAAGGACAATTTGGGATAACCATGTAAAGTCCCTTGCAGAATACATTCAGAGGCTGTGAGAAATCCAACCCTACAATATCCCCAGGCTGCAGAGACACAGATGTATGGCATAATATCTCCTTGACATTATTTATACTGATGGAAGGAAATTAATTTAAACTGCATGAAGCTAAAGTGTCTGAATTTTGCATGAGAAGGAGAATGAATCGGGAGAGTGAAGTCCGTGCTGCAGTTTGATACAAGGACTTTTCCTTTGCATTCCTGAGAGTACCTTGTGTGACACATTAAGATGGTTTGTTCATTAAAAACCGAAATTAAGATATGCGTTGTCCCTGAAAAGAACGGATTGCATACATAAGGCTTAGCATGATAGTCTGTCTGAAGTTAAGATATGTGTAGTCCTTAAAAGGGGCAGATTGCATACATAGGGCTTAACTCAAGAAACCGCAAAATATCCTGTAGAATAAACATGATGCACGTCAAAGTAGAAGCTGTGTAAGCGCATAGTCAAGTATGTAAAGTTCACAGATAAGGCACCGAGGAAGATGAGGAACCCTCATCCCCGCGACCACCAGGAAGCAGAACAAAAAAACCCCTAGCAAGATCTCGTGCAGACGCAGAGTACAGAGGAAGAACGACGGGGCACCGGAAGAAGAAGAGTATAAAACTGGGGACTTTTGGGAGGGAGGGCGCGGGCCGTTGGTGGAGCAGTGACTCCCTGGCTGCCCAGCGCTGTTTTATTTGCTGTCGCTTGCTTAATAAACTAGTTCGATCTAATTGACTTTGCCTCCGCCAATTATTTGAGGCTAACTTATAACACCTTGGATGCTCCCAGTGCCTCCTGGCTATTTGCAAAGCGTGATGGTAAAGAAGCTAACACGCTCCATCGACAGGTGGGCCCATTCCCCCAGTGCCCTGCATCCAAGGCCCCTTCCATCCCAGTCAGTGGTCACATGTGTGATTTGTTTAGACCCTGGTTCCAGAACTCCAGGGTTCCTTGTCTGGGCACGAATACCAGCTTCCATTTTCCTTGTTTATACCTTGTTGACCTCATTCACAACAGGTCATCTTGTGTCTGACCCTTTTTTTCTTCTGCTACAAAGATGTATTTAAGCTAAGGACCGTCTGAGTCCTTTTTATTTGTTAGTTAGATATCAACATCTTTTCCAATGTTAAAAATTCTAGGAAATCACACTCAGTTACCAAAATTTTGATGCATGTCTTTATTGGAGGACACTAATGCAAACCCGAATTAGCAATAATACAGCCATTTTCATAATAGAAGTGCAAAAAATGTTTCAGAAAGAGAATGGCTGTCATTTCTTAAGTTTTACAGAACTACCTTATAAAGTCCCAAAGGCATTGAAAACACATGATGTTATCAAGATGACAAGCTCATAAAAGTAAAAAAAAAAAGTTGATTCAGCCATATTTCATTTACCTTACTACCTCAACATCTTTTATTTTTGACAGCTTCACAAGGATATAGCTAAGTATTTCCAATAATCTTGTTAGACTTGGGGATTCAATATTTTCATTTCCAGTACATAAAAGTTGGTTTAAGTGAGAATATAAGAACAACACATAGTCAGTCACTACTTTTAGCATGAGCCAAACCGGATGAAACCTATGTGAAAGATATTGAAGATGAGAGGACACTTAAATGAAAAAGTAACAATATATATGTGTGTGTATATATATAGACACAGATACTCAAGTATCCAAAAATATTTTGCTGAGGTGTGCAGATCTTTTTTGAGTTTTTCTGCTCTTGTTCTGTGATATTAATTCTGAAGTAGATTTTAGAACCACGACAGAACTACTGTCATTATCTCACTAATTAGTCCCATTTCTGCTGTTAGCACTGGAAACACTGGCTTTTTTTCCCCCAGTTTGCCCCCTTCAAATGAATTCAGGCTCAGTTTGGAGACTGTAAATTAATAGCAGTATTTTGATCAAGCTGCATTTAAAATGACTATAATCACTTAAAAAGCATGTTAATTCTGAGCCACTGAAATGAATGGCTGATGCTCTTTGGCTTTCTGTTTCCAGTGGGCAGCTGGAATCAGTGCCACAAGACTATGAACAAAGACCAGAGCAATGTCATCTGTCCATAGAAATGTCAAGCAACAAATAATTTTGTTTCTGTAATATTTTTTTTTTTCTAAAGCAAACACAGAATCTGGCAGTCTGCTTTGCTTTACGTTTCTTTTCTTCATTGGCTGTAAAATACAATGAGCTCATACAATGCACATGGCACGTGGAGTCACACAGTGCTCTGCCCACACCTCAGTGTAACAAGATGAGTTATGGGTGCAGTGACAATTTCACTGAACTGAATTTCCTTTGCTTTTTCAGTCTTCAGACAGACTCTTTAGAGAGCAGTGTGTGTACGTTTGAGAGATGTACACATGTGGAAGTCATGGAAAAGGTACACATTATTTTAACTATTAAAAGCTATTAAAAGCTGGGAAAAGATGAGAACACCTACCTACCATAACAGAACAAATCTATGGCAGCAGAGCTCCCTGTTCAGTCAAACACATTGTGGCAGCTTTTTCTTTTCTTTTCTTTTCTTTTCTTTCCTTTCCTTTCCTTTCCTGTCCTTTCCTGTCCTTTCCTGTCCTTTCCTGTCCTTTCCTGTCCTTTCCTGTCCTTTCCTGTCCTTTCCTGTCCTTTCCTGTCCTTTCCTGTCCTTTCCTGTCCTTTCCTGTCCTTTCCTGTCCTTTCCTGTCCTTTCCTGTCCTTTCCTGTCCTTTCCTGTCCTTTCCTGTCCTTTCCTGTCCTTTCCTGTCCTTTCCTGTCCTTTCCTGTCCTTTCCTGTCCTTTCCTGTCCTTTCCTGTCCTTTCCTGTCCTTTCCTGTCCTTTCCTGTCCTTTCCTGTCCTTTTTTATTTTTTTTTAATAAGGGAAATGATGGAGGGAAATTTTTGAAGAAATATTTGAGATTTTCCTGTATTTTGTATTTTCCTTTTAAACAATCAGCATTTTTTTTTTCCCCAGATGATGTGATTTTTCTTCCTGCTTCTAAAGTATTCTTCTTCTTTTTTTAAAAACCAGAACTGATGAAACGATTGCCTCCTGGCTTTGCTAGACAATGCAGAATTTCTTCTGATGCTTTTGCAATATTTGATGTTGGCAGATGCTACATAGTGAGTATTGTGCTTGAGAATACACGCCAGAAAACCATGTGGAGGTGGTGGGACTTTCAGGATGTAAACACCTGTGCAAGTAAGGTATGGAAAAGAGATCTTTTCTTTAATGTGGGGTGCCATCCTCTGGTAGTGTGCTCGAGTTCCACTTGAACCCCACTTCAGTGTTCCAGGAAGATTGTTTGTGAAGCAATACCCAAGCCATCCTTCTTCTTTTCCTTCCCATGGGCTTCTCTCTAAAATTGGCTTAATCCTTCCCTGGGGTCATAAACGAAAGGAAATTCTTCCCTCCAAGAGACAAACAGATTGTGAGGGCCTGGGTTAATAACTGTACTTGTTGACTTGCTGAGAGCTAGAAATGGTTTACTTCTTTATTCTAGTGTTGTTTGTAGGGGTTGTTTTGCCTCCCATCCAGTTAAATTTCACCTACAGTTTCATTCCTCTTGCTTTCAAGTGAGTATTACTCAAATTTTTCATGTTTGAGCTAGCACTGAGTCCTAGCTTTGAGCCCTAGCACTGCCAAGCCCACCACTAAACCACATCCTCAGGTGCCACATCTACGTATCTTCTAAATCCCTTCAGGGCTGGTGACCCAAACACTTTTCTGGGGAGCCTGTTCCGCTGCTTTTCATGAAGAAATTTTTCTTAATGTCCAACTGAACCTCCTCTGGCCCCATTTTAGGCCATTTTCTCTTATCCTGTCACCTGCTACCCGGGAGAAGAAACAGCCTCCCACCTTGCTCCCCCAGCAAATAAAGGGAGCTACACCAATTTGCAGTCACCTCATGACAGAATGTAACAGCCATGAAGCTTTTATTATAGTTTGCCATAAGAGATATGCTTAGCTTGTGTATGACTTCCTAAAGAAATCACCACCTTTCTCCTTTTGGAAATGCTGGGCCTCTTTAAGAATGCTGAGATGTGGTGGTTTTTTTTTTTTTTGTTTGTTTGTTTTTTTTTCTTTTTCCTTCCTCAAATTGTTCTGAAGCTTAACAGCAGTACCACATTTCTAATTAAATGGACAGATAGGATGCCGATAACATCTGCTTTCTGTAATAAAAACTATTGATATTGTTGACCTGACAGATTATCTGGGATAGACAGAGCACAATGACCAAATCTAAAAAGCAAGGGAGGAAGAGCAGCTTAGCACAAGAATACATATATTATTATCTGTTCTTCTGCCTTTTGGAATTATTAAGAATGATTATAGAAATTATCAGTCATCTCTGCCTCTTGTTCTGGCATATGAAACAGAAACAGTGATTGAATGTCACGAAGAACTGACTTTGATCTTTTTTTTTTCTTGATGAAATGACTTTGTAAGGTGAGCTTCTTATTTTTTTATGGTAGCATCTCTTACAGGAATACCCAAGATTTATAACAGCAGCTGCCATTTTTCAAAGTTTTTCTCCATGTTGTATAGAGCAACACTTCAAACAGTCAAAAAATATCCTAATAGTAATTGACATCTACAAAGCCTTTTATTGCAAAACCTTAGCACTCCTGTCATTGCCCAAACCTGATTTCTACTAAAAGTTACTGGTTTTTCTGGGGTTCACAGTAAAAATCTGGTCCTCTGTGAATTAAGGTTGTACAATTGCCTAGCAAATACCTACTCAACAGTTTTACTACTCTGCTTAAAATCCCAACATTCAAAAATGTCACACACTTTTCTTAATTAAAGCATTTGTGTTACGGCAAAAGCACTGGTGTCTCAAGAAAAAAGATAGCTAAAATATCAACTTGACCCTTCATTCAAGGACTTAAAAAGCCCCTAGGAACTAAATTCTTCCATATGGCTTTAGATTTGCAGCTGGAGAGAAATGTCTGGACTCCACTGATTTTAGGGCAGCTTGGCTCATTTTCACCATGGAGGTGGCTTCAGTTCAACCTGTGCTTTCCTCTCCAGGGCTGCAACATCAGTGATTTACCCTTTCCAAGAGGCAGCACTGTAAGATGCCCGTGCCACTCAGTTTTGCACATGTCTGGATGTTTCAAGGTCATGGTAAAGGCAACAGCCATCTATTTATCCCTAGCTCCTGAATTTCCAGAGGTAAATAAACAAGCAAACAAAATGCTACTGTAGTAGATTTAATCTCTTCCTTTTGTTCCCAATGCCAAACAGCAGCACCTTATTTTCAGAAGCTGACCTACATCATTTGCCAAGTATTCAATATTCAGGAGTTAGTTAAATACTTTAACCTGACTGGTATCCAGGTTTTTTTACAAGAAAGGCTTAATGGAGGGTTTATCTGCATTTGCCAGTAATCACAGGAGTCAAGGAGCATGGGCTTTAAGAAAGAAACAAAACAACCAAATATCTTGATGACTGGCTATGTAGAACCCTTATCTTTGGATTACAGTTTGATTTTCTTTGTGCCGATTTTCTATGGAAAAAAGAAAAAAAAGTACTGCAGATGGAGAAGTCAAAATACAAAATTAATAAAGCCTAGAAACTCACCACATATACTTAAATTACCATGCCTTAAGAAAAAAACCCAAACAACAGAGGGCAGAAATGTAAAGAAAATATATTTAACTTTTACAAATTTTTCATTAACTCTTCCTGAAAAAATGTTCCCTTTTCACAATATGAACAAAAACCATTCATTTAAAATCAGATGGGCATTTCCAACAGCCATTTCACTTTAATTGTTCGTAATCTCACTCATATTCCACATTAGGTTCTCCTGCCACCTAAATGTATTAATTTTAACTTAAGCAGGACACTGATAAGACAGTATGCTTGGTCATGGTCTTCGGTGAGCAAGGTTTTTACCGCAGCTATTTTTAGGTGATATGATGCTGCTTCTCCTAAATTTCATCCTAAAGAGAATTTTCAGGCAATTTGTGGGCTAAAAAGATGCCTACCCAGGCTCTTCTCATTTCAGGGAGCTAAAATTCCAGTACCCTACCTCACGATTTTCTCAGCTTCCAGAATTTTGTATAACTGTTTTCTGCTTCCATTCTGATGGCTCTTCTAAGGTGAAAGTTTGCTGCCCACCCACAGTAGCCTCCTGATAAACCCCCATTTTTTTGTCTCTGGTGATGCAAAGCTATTCATGTGCTTATATAAATTTATTATATTTTCTGGTTTTTATTCAAAAGTTTTCTGTTATTTGGGTGAAAGCATCTATCAGTGGTGCAATTGCTTGATCCATACTCTTATTAGACGCTGTTCTTAGCTTATGCTCATGTCTACAAATATGAGGCCTCATATCCAACATCTCCTGTAATTCCTAAATTACAGCTAAATTTGTAGGTTGATGCCCTTTTGATGGCTGAAATCTCATCTTTTATTTTCCTCCCTGTTATCAGCCATGTGAAACGGATTCTAAAGTGAAACTTGGGGCAATAATTGAAAAAAGGCATTTGGTTAAAGAGAGGATCTCAACAGACACCTTAAAGGTCAAATTGTGGAAACAAAGAGCTCTGAGTAACTTCTGAAGGAAATAAGGGGACTTTT
Source organism: Callaeas wilsoni (assembly GCA_013398955.1). Taxonomy (NCBI): domain Eukaryota; kingdom Metazoa; phylum Chordata; class Aves; order Passeriformes; family Callaeidae; genus Callaeas; species Callaeas wilsoni. Next base: position 89,576 of record VWPU01015707.1, on the reverse strand, counting down.
ATGATATTCTGCAGCAGCTGAGAAGACATCAGATTTTACAGTTCTAACATCGTGAACATGGTAACTAATTATCACTTTTTAAAATATTGTTCTCTCATTAATACTGATTGTAATTTTCTTCCACGTCATTGATGCATTGAATTGAAGTAATTTTGAATACTCAAATACATGTATTTTTCTTGACATACCTATGTAAAAAATACTGCAAAATCAACAGAATTATACACAAATATCTGGTGAATTCCTGAACTCTGATGATCTTGATTTACTCTTTATCAGTGAGAGGCACAAAGCAGGGCAGAAGCACACAGTCCGATTCTGAGGCACGAGGTCACTTTCCAAGTGAAGACGTGGTAGAAAAAGTGATTGATGGATATATTGGTGTATAGAGTGAAAGAGGAAGAAATAGAAGGGTCAAAAGTGTACACACCAAGTAATGTGTATGTATAAATTATCAGTTTGGAGATAAGCTAAAGGAAATAACTCCTCCCTCCAGTAAGGGCTAAGTTTAATCCTTCATGCTTTTAAATTTTAAATATAGTATTGCAATTCTGAGCATTACCAACAAATTATAAGATTAATTGAAATTCTATCTGTGTGGTTTAGTTTAGATATTAGGGGAAAAGTCTTTACTGTGAGGGTGGTGAGGCACTGGAACAGGTTGCCCAGAGAAGTTGTGGATGCCCCATCCCTGGAAGTGTTCAAGGTTAGGTAGGATGGGCTTTGTAGAAACCTGGTCTAGTGGAAGGTGTCCCTGCCCATGGCAGGGGCTTGGAATTGGATGGTCTTTATGGTCCTTTCCAAGCCAAATTTTCATTATCATTCTATGATAATGAAAAAAAACAAAAACAACAAAACAAACAAAACCACAAATCCCTCCAAACAAATAAACAAACAAAACCACTCCCCAAAACAAACAATAAAAATAACTAACACACAGGTTGGTAATAAAAATATGGTATACAACACATTTTTATGTGTCCTTGAAGAATTACACTCTCAGTAACCATGATTTTATAGGTGGACATACTGGTTTTGATGGGAAACACATATCGTGTAAGACAGCCTTGAAGCACTGCTTTTGTGACTTCTAAAGACATATAAACTGACTCTCAAAAGGCATGAATCAATCTAATCACAAAAATGTAATCATGATGAAGTTTAATGAAAAAAGATCCAAAACAAATCTTCCTCACTTGGCCACAACCTCACTGTTTTTTATTTAGGGAAATCTACTGTACCAATGATAAAAACAAACACTTCTGCAACGACTATGCAAAACTTACATATGATATTCAAGTATTGGTCTTATACCAGTTTTCAGCACAAAACCTCAGCATTCTGCTCCTTCAATGCATCAATAGATGGGTGTTTTAAGAGCACAGGAGCCATCCTACTGACTTCACTGTGGATGAGGCATCCAAAAATCCTCTCCATCACACAGAGCAGCATCCCACAGTCGTGCCGCCGGCGCGGCCGCTCTGCTGCCGTCGGTAGCACTGTGCCTGAGGGTGGTTCCAGCTCACCTGGGAGAGGAGGTGGCACTTGCTCTTTTACACCTGCTCAGCTCTCTGAAAACACTACCACATTTCTCACCCAAGCACCCATTTTGCTTAAAATATTAAACGCGTTTGTTGTAGCTGAGAAATTCTGTAGCTGCATTGTTTCACAGAGTGTATAGAAATCCTTTCTTCTTGACGAAATAACATCTTCAAAATTTGGCCTTCCTATAATGATTGGGAGTATTAGAATATGGTACTTTAGAGCCTTTGCACAGCCTCACACTGTCTGAACCTGACCGTTCTTAATTCCAGTGAAAAGCAGAAGTCTGTCAAGCTTCACTGTAGGACTAGGCAATTTTTTTCTGAGGACTATTCACAGCTCTTAAATCTTACTTTTCTTAATACAGGGAATGTTTTATTAGCAGCACCTTCATCTCTGACAACTTTCTTATTACAGCTTTTGTTTTCTACTCCAAAGGCCTTGGAATATGCCTAATAACTAAACTCATGTTATACCTTTCCATCTAAATAGCAATGACTGCCATTAAGGAGCTCTGACAAGCTTCAAAGTCCTTCTAACTGAATTTTTAACCATCTAAATTTTTTGAACTTGTTTATGCAACCACACAGCTTTCCCCATAAATAATTTCTTTTCCTTATTTTTTTAAGTTACAAAGCAAATTGGCACCACGTATACAGCCCAATGCCCAAATGAATGTAAAGCTACCACGACAATAAAAAATACAAGGGAGATTTAGAAACACTTTGGATAAACCCAGATTAGTTTCCTGCTCTTGAATGCACGAGCCATCAAATTTTGTTTTGGCTTTTAAGTCCATTAAAAAAAGGCAGAAAAATCCAATACTCTTAGTAATCTAGAAGTGAGAATAAAGGCAACAATTCTGAAGTGAAGCCGGAAGGCAAAGCCACTATTTTCTTCCCTCACTATATGTTCTGTCTTGGGTCAAGAAGCTGCCTCGTGGGGGCTACAGTATGGATAAAGTCATGGAGGAAACGTCAAGATTATTATCTTCAAAATGTAGAATATGAAAGGGCAGATTTAGTTGAAGTATGTGAGTTGCCTACAGAGTAGCTCCAATTTTTGTGGTACCAGTGAAAAAAGAGAAAGGTGGAAATTTGCTCTACATTGCATGGGGAGATATTCCTGAAATCTTTTGTGGGTAAAGGTGCCCTTTTTGAAAGGCACACTAGTGGAAAATCCAGCTTTTGAATCCTCAATCATTTAATTTAGTTAGTTTTTTAAAGTTTTTAAACTTCTCAGGCTTGAAAAACATTTGCCTGATACAAAAATCGTCCCCAGGAATTCTACACAGATTTTTTTATGGGTTTAACTTTAAGGCCCAGGACTAAAAGAGTTTTGCTATTCTCTGGTTCACGTATGACTAATAGTCAGGGAATTGGAAGATTTTCTGCCACCCACATCATCTGCTCATGTTTCTGCCATTACATCATCTGTAAAAAACCCACAAAGGTAATTTCGACCAAAAGAATCTCTCTGAAAGAGAACATTCTCACACTCTGTTCTGCCTTTTGGTGCGTGGGGAATCCCAAATGGTTTGATAGAGTCATGTTAAGGCTGCTCTTTCTGCTCTAGTCAGACCAGAAGCAAAATGAAAACCAAGTCTTTCTATCTCTCACACTCATATGCACCCACTCACACAGGCATGTGAGGGTTTTTTAATGTGGCAAAAAATGAAGCTAAAAAATATTTTAGCTGTGAGATCACCTTGGATAGTGTTTGTCAAAGTTTTGAGTGCAGTGGGTTACCCACCATCCACAGCTTCAGCAGAAATTGTGGTTTGGCAGTTAGTGCTGTTCCTCTGAGAAAGTGAACAAGTCAACTCTCTCGCTTCCAGCAGAATCGGAAAGAAATTCTGATGCTGCCACACCAGCAGCAACTTCAGCAGCCCTGGTAGCCAAGCAGCCCAAATGGGCAGTGGCCAGTGTTTTGTGTGCTGTCTCACACCTTGCCCCAGGCTCCCTTCTCACCATTACTGCAGACTTTGTAGACTTGATAGGACTCATGGGACCCCACTTAATCTTTTCCTCCATTTTTCCTCTGGCAGAAGCACACACTGTAGCAGGGATAAGGTCTGCTTTGGCCCCCTTGGCTTTCAAAACCAAGCTCTCCACAGTCTGTGCCTGTGGCACTCTCAGTCACGCAGGATTGCATTAGGAGACAAGCCAAAGCTGAGTATGGATCATCGAAAGGTGGGTTTGCTGCAATCCCCACAGAAAGCAGAAGATCTCAATACCATCCCTCTTGATGGCTTACGTGTTTCTCACAGCACAGTTGCCAATCAGGGCTAGCTTAGGGGAAGGTTATTTTAATGGGACAAAAAAGATCTCATGAAACAGACAGGCAGTGCTCCCCAAGATGTTCTCAGCACAGGACAGAAACGGCAGCCCTTGATGTAGCATAAAGCTGGAGAAAACATTCACTGAACATGAAAAAGGAAAACATTTATTTCTGTAAGGAGAGGTGAAAAATCTCTTTTCCAGCAGCCAAAAGAAAGGGAAAAGAAGAAGAGGAGAAAAGAAAACCTGGAGGACAATTGAAAATTGCGTCTCTATTTGGAAATCTGTTAATCAGAAAAGTAATGGAATTGTAAAGTATATCCCCTTAGTATTGCCATCGTGATTCTTGTGATTTATGATTAAATAAGGAAAAGAATAGAACGAGAGTTGTTTTTTTAATCCCACAAATTTAATTTTCTGTAAGTACAAACCAACTCATTAGAACAACTAAACCCTCAGAAACAGATAAACAAACAGAACCCTGCAGCATTCAGAGGAAGGATCATACCAGAAATCTGTGGGGGTACATAGAAAAGGAATGGATGACTTTGTGGGCATAATGTTTACGAGCTACCATTATTAAGTGGGATAACCGCAACCCTGCAACATCATGTTTGATGAATCAAAATGGGGGAAGAAGCCAGGAAGCAATGTAGTCAATCCATACTTGTGGTGGTTACACTTTGGTAGTATAAGTAAGCTGTCATTAATATCAGTGTGTAGATACCCAGGCCCAAATTAAGCCACAGTAAACTTGGGCCTACCCTTCCTGAAGAGTTGCAAATCTTAGCATAATGACATATTATTTTTATACATATATAAAAAATATATATAAATATATATATATACATACACACACATATATGTATATGTATATAACATCCACACGCTCTGAGCATTTCTAGCCTGTGAAGAGGGCTTCTAAAGCAGCAAATCACACAGGTCTTAAATTTGCCCACTTGAGTCAATGACCCTGAGGATCAGTTTTTCATCTGATCTCCCTGCCGACACCACGTGAACAGCAGAATCCAGTACGACAAGACTGGAACAATTCAGATGGCACAGCTTATCCACAGGAGCTTTGGATCAGCTATCAGGCAGCCCTTATTTGCCATCACCACATGAATGCTTTGAAAAACAAGACTGTTCTCCTTCTCCCATTTCTGCATGGAAGAGAAGCACCATACTGCAGGAATAGAGACTGACAATATTTAAACGAGGCTTTTAGCACTTCTAGGGTGCACTCCATGATACTGTTTCAGTGTGGAGCACATTATTCCCATTTGCAATGTGTCATGCTTGAAGTGTACTTATCCTTCTGCAGAGTGCTGCACTCAGAGGGATTCTCCTGCTTCTCGGCTGTGCAGAACTTTTTTACAAGCCTTAGAGCCATACATTTTTACACCAAAAGCCTCAGATACCGTGGCCCTTTGGGGAGTCACACACCTCAGGACCTGCACTGGTCAGCCAGCAAACAGTGAGTGAGGAAAACAGGCTGTTGAGGCTGATTGCAGCATCTCCCCCCTGCTGAAATCAGTGACACTAGGACACCTGCAACTGTATTTTGTATGTGCATCAAAACCTCCCAGTTTCAGTGTGTTAAGTTGGAGGATCCTTTCTGCATCATATGTCTGTCACACTGTGGAACAGCAAGATCCCATTTTATCCAGGAGGCTGAAGCTGGACATCTGGCCCATCAGCAGCACCTGGTGCACGTGGCTGGACTGGAAAACACAATGCGCAAAGCAAGGCATAGTGAGCTCTCTAAATCCATGTTTATGCAGGAAGGAATTGTTTGGAAATGCTTCTGGAATCATTGCAATTTGTACTGGTTTGAAAGCAAAACCAGTGAGAAACTCCAAGTCAGAAGTACAATTTAATAGGAAAAACTAAAATAAATGCAACAATACCAAAAAAAGAAACCACTGACAGAGTTAGGATACAACCTGACACCCTGTCAGTCAGGGTGTTGGTAGCAGTCCCATAAAATGGTGGCTGCAGTCCTCCAGAGTTCTGTTGAAGATGGTTCTGTTGAAGCAGTGATTCTGCAGAAAAGGTCTGGTCTTCACCTGAAGGTCCAGTGGTAGCTCTTGTCCTCTGGGAATCCAGTAGGTAAGGGCTGACTCTGGTGTTCGAAATCTTAGCTTATATCCAGGATGGGATGCTTGGTTCCTCCCTCTGGGCAGAGCATCTCACAATGGGAGGATGTAATTATACCAGTCAGGTGGAGAGACTAGATGGCCCATTAACAGGAGATATCCCCCCTAGAGGGAGGATGGGTCATGGGAGAGATAAGGAACCCTGCCCCACCTGGTTTTGATAGCTGGCCTATTAACAGAAGATAGTCTAGAGAGAGGAGGCAAGGGACACAGCCCCACCTGGCTTCAACAGCTCATGAAGATGGTAATAGAATACACTGCAACCCAGGACACAATTCTTATGGATGTGACAAGTACAGAACTGGTGGCAGAGACACACAGTGTGAATTAGAAATGAGGAGATCCTTCACACAGTATAGTACCAGGTGACACGATGTGCTTTGTTTCACAGTGGAAGCTTTGCTTGATCTTCAAACAAAAGGGCATCAGGGAAGTGACCTCTTCTGTTTAGGCCTTTCTTAAGGTATGGATTTTTGTATCCTAAGTAAGAGTATTACTGTTGCTGAGAGGAATGTTACAGAGAGCTTGAAACAGGGATTACTCTTGCACTCAGAGAAAGTTCCAAGCCGTAACAAAAGTTAAAAGAAATGAAAATGTTCATAAAACATTTTCAAAAATAGACTGAAAAAGGAAGAGGTTCAGCCTGGAGAAGACAAGGTTGCGTGGAGACCTCATAGTAGCCTTCCAGTGTCTGAAGGAGGCCTACAGGGAAGATGGAGAGGGACCCTTCACCAGGAACTCTAGCAACAGGAAAAGGAGCAATGGGTACAAACTGAAAGAGGAGAAGCTGAGGTTAGACACATGGAAGAAATTCTTTACTGTGAAGGTGGTAAAACACTGGAACAGCTGCCCAGAGAAGCTGTGGATGTTCCATCCCTAGAAGAGTTCAAGGCCGGGTTTGACAGGCCTTGGAGCAACCTGCTCCAGTAGAAGGTGCCCTTGCCTACAGCAGGGTGATGTGAATGAGAGGATCTTTAAGGTCCCTTCCAACTCAAATCAGCATATGATTCTATGATTTATCTCAGTAACAATATTTGCATTCAACTGAGGTCACCGCACCTCAGATTATGATTTTTGAAGAAAAGACGATTTGGAAATAAAAAGTAATCTCAAAACAAATGAAGACTGCATTTTTGTTTAATTTAACAGAATATATCTGAATTTCCTAAACACTCTCATATTCCCAGAAAACATTTCAGTCTCATCAGTAGATGAGATAGCATTTTCCAACTAACTGTTTTGATGAAATTTTTCTAACCCTCTCTAATTATTAACTCCACAGTCTTTTTATCTTCGAGCAGTTTTCTTACCCTTAATCCCATTTAACCCCAAATCAGAGGAATAACTTTCCATTCATAATCCTATTGATGCATATAGGATTTTCAGATCATGCTTCCCATCAAGCAAGGTAAAACAGACACTGCTTAAATATTGTAATAAAGAGATTTTGTATTGAATGACAGTTTTTCTCTTTATGATCTCAGCACTGAAGAAAAAGCACTGAACTGATTATATTTCTTGTTTTAAATATTCATGTGACAATGTTGAAGAGAGAAATGAATATCAGAATGAAAAAATGACAAGAAAAAATGACTACGAGAAATCTCTAGACATTTATCACAGGCCTAGAGGATACAAACCAATCAACTTCTAAAATCTGCTCTTTGATCGAGATGCCCAGTTAAAGCCTACATTATTAATATATGATTCTGTTTAAAAAGTCTATTAATCAAGCAGGAATGAATGATTAAGTGGATAAAGCACTAGCCTTTGACCTAACAGGCAACTTTCACAAATCTCCCGTGAATTCAATTCATAAAAAAAGAAAAAGAATGCTTCAATAGCTGTATAAATTATCTGGGAACAATGATTCTCATTGTTTTTCTCTGTGTCATTAAACGATTTTCATTTGCATGCAAGACCATCTCCATTATCCGATTGCCTGGCTGATAGCTTGCTACAGGATGGGGGGTGATCAATAAAGCCTGTGGCTGGTTGTGTTTTATCTAATAATATCAGTAACAACAGCAAAAAAATCTTCTTTCAGGATTCCACCCTTGTCTTACAAGTATTCTCCAGACCTTTGGGAAGATTAACGGGAAAGACCTCGATCCCGAAGAGAGCTCTGTACACAGGAATCCTTGTTTTGGTGTTTTGGTGGGATCCTGGATGAGGAAACACAGAACAGTCTGAACACATTCATGCTTTAAGGCCTGAGGATCCTAAAGAGTTCAAATCTAAGCTCTGTCATGCACTGGCACTCTCCAGGAGCACTGGAAACCCAAATATTTCACTGACGTGTGTATTGAAGCGTGTATTAAAATAAGTAAGGAGTTGAATATATGGCTTTTTTAATAGCTGACAGATTCAAGGTGTTTCACACTCCACTAATGCTGCTTTTTTATGTATTTTTAAACATGCAACAGATTGCTCAGTGATAATCAGTGTTTCCAGCACCTTTTTGCACTGGCAGTAGAGATAAATTTACTAATTCTGGTCAAGGGCAAGAAGGAGTCTGACTCATTTAGCATCACAAGTGAAATCTTGTTGACTTTGGAAACCCAGGAGGCTGCAGTCTGTTCTTTTTCTCCTTGTTGAGAAGAAGAAAGTGATTTTTTTTAGGGCTTTGAACACTAAACTACTCAGTAACACCGGCCCTATCAGCAGTCACTGTGTGCTTGATTTGTCACCATGCAATATTTATTGAACCATACCACAAAATATTTCTCAAACTTTTTGTGTTCCACCGCAGCATTCTTCCCAAATGGGAGAAATACTGAATTTATGTTGATATACAGCAATTATGGGCTTGATGTAGGAATTCCTGATGGAGGCTTTGTACCTGTGCTATGCTGGTGGTTAGGTTGGATCATACAATGATCCTCCTGTTTTGAAATGGGGGAAGTTATAAACACTGTCTATAAAAAACATCATTGGAAATAGAGTTTGCCAAATACATCTCACAACTGAGGTCAGTGCAGCATAACTTTGTGTTTAGCATGCACATTTGTCCTTTAATGAAGCCATTTGCCTGGAGTACATAAAAAAATCCTACTTAATGTACAAAGTAAATTCTTAAATATTAGGGCTTACTATTCTTAAATATTAATAGTGACAAATAGCAACACAAATAATAAAAGTTTTGCTGAAAAAATAATGTTTTGTGTATTGTTTTTATAAATATGTTACCATAACCACACCAGTTTTCCAGGTGACGATTGATTGAAAACTAATAATCAACTTTGTTGTTGACAAAGAGGGCAAAGAAACAATGCTACCTCATGCTCTCTCCCTAGGTAAATAGATTTTGAGGGGAAAATAGCATGAAATATTTTTTAATGACATTAAAATAAGCAAGAGTGTCCCTGGACACACACGGGAAGAGCTGTGTCTTATGTTTGTGGTTTCTTTACAAAGCTGAACTATAGATCAGCTTTGCAGAGTGGGCTTTTTTGTTGCTTAGAATCGTACGGGAAACTTTCAGCCTTTTAAAAGAGTTGAATAGAAAAGAGTTTTTTGAAAGTGATACAATTTTTCTCACAATAGAACCAGTATTGCTCTTTACTCATTTTAGGATCAGACTGTTATATTGTCCCAATCCACATAAAACCTCGTTGTCTTTTTTTTCCCCATCTCTGAGGCCTAAAATGGAAGCTATTGATTTCTGATCCTATTTGTGCAATTCTGATGCATTCCAGGACCCATTTAAATATCCCAGAAACCCTAGTGGGGATGACTAGAAAATTTCCAGTGTTACATTAAAAATTCAAGTATAATTGCTTCGCTGACCCTTCAAGGCACTTCACTGAAGTGCTCTGAAGTGTCCCTGCTCCCTAGGAATGGTGTGAGGTGGATGGCAAAACAGACACATTCTCCCAACTCTCTTCCTTTTGAGCAAAGAAAAGAATGAAAAAGTCCAGCTTACAGCAGAAAGTGAGCTCAGACATTGNAAAGAATGAAAAAGTCCAGCTTACCGCAGACATCAGAAGAATTTTAAAATAATAGTAATTCCTATTCTTAACAGGTTGAGCAGAGATGTGGTGCCTGCCTTTGTTGCACAATTAAACCACGTTGTTAACATAGGAAGTTTCATGAGTTACACCGGCACACACTGCACAGACATCACATCTTTCTTAGCAAATGTCCCACAGGACTGACTTACTGGAGTTAGGTGGGCGCAGAAAATGCCAGAATATTCTAGCTTTGATATGAAGCAGAAGGTATTTGGCTCGTGTTGCATCACTGCTGAATTCTGTAATGCCATATGCAATAACCTGCTATAGAAAATATCTGGTACTGCGAGGTGTTATTGTTGGGAGGCTCGAAGTGAAAGCTGCACCTACCATTCAGGTGGGGGATTTTAATGATGCCAGAGGAAATCTGAGGACAGCAGCCATCCCCAGTGGGTTGTTTCCTCCTTCCAAAGACCTCAGTTAAGGTGCTGGAAAGGAGAAGATAACCTGGTGAGAAGGGTTACTGTCTTTGCACACCCTGGGACTGCTGGAAATGTTTTGGCCCAGATATGTGGAAGCAGAGTTCCCACAGCCTTCACCTAACAAGGTTGGTCACAGACAACCTAATTCACATGAAGGGGTAGCAGAGCACACACATGGGCTGTGAAGATTCCAGATTAGCTGTGGCCAAACCAATTTTCCTTGCATTCTTGATAAGATGAGCTAGAACTGAGCTGCTGTTTCAGCAGATAACATCACTGAGCTGCCATAGGCTAGGGATTCCAAAGATCTAAAAGCTGGGCAGCAGAGGAGGTCCAGTGTTACCAGGATGCAGGAGAAAATGAAGCAATATCAGATGACTGACCTACTTTTGCTGAGACCTTTCACTGGGTCACTTCAGTGCTGAATCCCAGTGCCCCGTGTGTTGTTTTGAGCAAGAGCTCACTGACTGTGTTACCACGTAGAGACAGATCTTTAAAAAAAATTATTTAAAGATGAAAGTCTACTAGGAGGGGTTTTGAGAGGCAATTGTGTCTGGAAGAAAAGGACTGAAACTTCAGCCAATTCTCAACTTGATCAGTTATTTTCCATTTTTCACAGCATAATGCCTATTGAATCAAGAGATTTTTGCTTGTCCCTAACTAGCTAATGTGTTCTCCCTTATTTATTGAGGAAGAAGTGGCCAATGCCTCCTCACTGGAAACAGACTATGCACCCATGCAAGGTAAAATCCTTTCTTATTGTCCATCACAAACACAAAATTTTATGTCCTTATAAACAGAAAAACTTTCTGACTGATATTTTCTCTGTAAAAATCCAACCCACATTCTTGCTTATATATCCTGCATGCCCCAGAAATGTTCATATCTGAATTAATTTTTGACCTTTCCAGCTTAGGCCTACATTTGAGCTATATCCAGATGTATTTCTGCATTGAATTGTTTGACCATACCAACTTTGTCACAATGATTAGGAGCATTTATAGTATCTGTGAAATCCATCTGTCATTGAGAGATGTACTGATAGAGCCAAAAGAGGGCTGATAACTCCCACTGGAGAGGGCAGTCCAGTTAAAGACTGGGTGTATGTTATGAACCATCCTCCAAATTTGTTATAGCCAGGGAAAAAGTCCTCCTTTTCTCTTGGAGAACAAAAATGACATTTAGAAATGAATATAAAAATGCCTTTGGTGATTTAGAAGGATGAACTAGGAGACTTTATTTCTGGTTTTTTTGGAAAAACATTGGTCTTACGGACATAATGCCTGGAATTCATTCATGTTATAGCTATTTACTGAGCATATGTAAAATTACACATGCTCCTGTACCAGGTTAAGGGTGGCCATGCATCTGGGTAGAGACTGTCCATTAATGCCTTTTGGCAGGCCAGATGACACGTCATGACTCCAATCCCCTTGTTGTCCCTACACATTCCTAAGAATTTATTTGCTCACTCTCTTGATTTATGAGAGACATTTCTAGTTAAATGTGTAAGTAGGTAAACATTTTGTAAAAGAGTACACTCAATATTCAGAATTCACAAATGCCAGGAGAGGCTAAAAGAAAAAATCCCATATTCTTTAACCATCAAAAGTCCTGAGTATATTCTTAAGCCTCTATGTAATCTTGAAAGGTCAACAGACTTGGATTTTTTCTGACTGAAGGGAATATAAGTTCCAGGGGATAGGTTTGTCTGCTTCTTGCCCACTGCCTGCAGTTTGAAAATGCTGAAACTGCAAACATGAATATCAAATTAGGGATATTATTCCTGTTAAGTAAAAGTTTAAGTTCTTTATATCTCGAATGTGAGCAGTACTTCTTACAAACTTTAAATGGATAGAGGGAAGACTCAAGCCAAAACACTTTGGCTCAGGATCCAAACTTTAAGTAACTCAAGAGAGAAAGTAATTGCAAATTGTTTTTTTGAGGACCGTATTTAACAAATTTACTAAGCTGTTTTATAGTCTTTGCACAAGACTTACCATTTAAGTGGCAAGTATAATACTGAGGCTACTTTAGCACACACAGAAACAGTTCAGAACAACTTAGAACAGGATAGAAACTGTGATGCCAGATCTAATTTAGAGCAGAGGGGCGATTAAACAGAATTGCACAGCATTGCTTTGGAAATTTTAAAATCCTTATTCTGCAAATATTGAGGAAAATTTATAAAGCAGAAGCAACAAGGAGGGACTCGAGGTTTTTGTTTAATGCACTAAAAGGGAGCACTTTGTTTTTGTATCAGTTTGAATTTTAAGTAAAAATCTGATTAGGTCAGCTTTTATATATTTGATGTTTCTATACTTTTTGCTGAGCATCTTTGCTTCTCTGTCATTCAGTAAACTTTAAACTGCATTTCTTATTTTAAATCTACTTAAATGTATGTGTATTGTTCTTAAATTCTGGTTCAAATTTGCTCTGTTAGCCTCTTATCTGTTCAGGATTGAATATCCCTATTGTCTATGAAGTATTTATGTATATCTGGTTGTTTCAGATGCATTGCAGCAAAAAATTATTCACATTATTAAAAAAACCCCTTAAAATAGATACTACTACAAATATTATTGGGTATTGTTTACAGTTACATGCCTGGTTTCTATTGAGTTCTGTTGAAAAGAATGAATAGAAATCATATTTAACACTTGGCCATGACATAAGCCTGAAGACTTTTTACTTTACATGGTAAAAAATATCTGTCATTTGCAGCAGAGTGTTTGTCCTCAGTCTGAGCTCTGCTCTGATAAGGCAGGCTTAAATAATCACTTCCCCTTGCCCGGTTTTAATTAAAATGACAGTAAGCAAACACTGACTAGAAATCGATCAGAATCAATGGCCTTATGGCAAACTGGCAGAAAAAAATCCAGTGCGTCAGTCAAGATCAGCCCCAAGAGCCAGGCCCGGGTCTGCAAGGGAACAGTTTGGGTCCTGTAACCCTCACAAAAAAGGGGAAAAGCCCCTGATTCGGCATGGGAATGACCCAGACTGATAACAGAGAACAAGGCAAGCTCCACCCTCCTGTTCCTATCTTAGCAGCCTTTCAAAAGAAGAACAAGTAACAAAATGTTTTGCTATCCACTGTCTGATTTGCAGCAGCAGAACCACTGGAGCAAGGTTGCAGGATTTGGGGTTTTTTCAGTACAATCTGTTAACTGAGCAGATGTGTGGCAGCACACAGACAATTGTTTTGCTGCCTGGTCATTTAACAAATGCATGTTTTCCTCGTATCTGTCTTCACAGTCGTGCCCTGCCTCTGCACTTGTATCTTCCTTTTCTCCACTGAGTCTTTGACAACCACCAAGTAATTAATAAGAAATAACAGAACCGTGTCATGCATCTCTCACATTCCTGTTTCACTGGCAGAAGCCTGGCCTCAGAAATGTTGAAGTGATTTGATCAGGGAGATGCAAAGCTCTGCCATTTGGATCTCTTTCCTTGCTTCAGGAATTTCCTCCCCCTACAGAACTACTTGAACATTTCTTTCCATCTCTTTCTCTGCCCAGACAGGAGGCAGTCTATCTATTCCTGAGGTAGAATATCATGTTTGTCTCAAAGATAAATGAAGGTATATTTAAAGTCTAATGATTGGATTTTACTCCTTATCAAGGTACTTTTATTTTTCCTAAAAAAAAGAGTTGGATTTTAATTTTCTTTTTAATGCTTTTAATGTTAAGGAAATTACACTTCCAAGTAACTAGTTTGTAATTTGTGATCATGCATGATTCTGATAGTGAAGGAATTTCATTACAGGTACGGTAAAAAGAGGAGAACTCATGTACATTTGCATGTCCATGTGCAGGTAAATAAATAGTAAACCACATTGATAACAGAGGCCATTATAATTTGAATAAGATTATATTCTCTCTAGGAGAGATAAAGGGTAATGAAAGACAATTCAAAGCTAGTTTGTTATTACTTCATCAAATACCTCAGCCTCAAGCTGATAAAATTCCCTTGTATAGCTCCCATGAGACATTAACTGCAATGATGCTGCCAACCATTTGTAGTGATCTCTAAAAACATTAATATTACTATTTAAATGAGTTTGTGATGTAGTATAACAGAGGGTAAAGCTAGAGGTGAAACTGCTACATAAGCTTTCATAAAATGACTACCAGTGTGTTACTGGGCATGACAAAATGAATTATTTTCACAACAGACAGGTGCTCCAAAGAGACTTTAAAAGACTTATGCAGAAGACGAGTTGGAAAGTGTTCATGAAGTAACTTTCACTGTCCTCATCGCCTTCAATGAAAGACACAACTTTTCTTTTCCTTTCTTTTCAGCCAAGGAAGGAGTATCAGACTCCAAACTTCTAGGGAGTTTAACTCAAACCCATTTGTTCTTTTCTTTCCCTAGAATTCTGCTTTTTTTCCCTCATCCCTAATTGTTTAAGGAATCTCCTTTTGTGGCCCAGTTCTTGTGCAGGTTTGGGCAAGCGACTGCCATAACTCTGTACGTGATGCAAGATTAAGCACGTGTTGGTTGATTTCCACGTGGCTTTCTGTTCAAAGATGGAGAATTATTGCAAGGGTCCGATGTCATTCAGAGAGCACAAATCCAGAGCCAGCCATGGTTTGGCATTAAGGGCTTCAGAGGAAAAACATTTAAACCCCATTATATTACAGATCTACATACTCTGACTGTGTTAATCCCTCCCTAGAACCAGAAACAGCCACTTTTCTGTGGAATTAGGCAGTTGCTGGAACGGTTGCCTTGCAAAACAACTTGTAAATCTGAGAAGCAATTAATTTACATTTTCTGAACTGAGGAAGTGATGGGGAAAATGAGACGAGTAAGGCAGTTGTTTGTCTTATTTAAAATCAAAATGTTTGTATACTTAAAAAAATTTCATGCTTGACTACAGACTTATGTTAAAATCTTCTCGTTGTGAGCCTGTTAACTAAGACTTTCTCAGGGGGAGTATTTCATTAACACTTGGAAAGAAGAGGCACAGAAGCAAAAAGTACTGTTGTCACAGGGTGTCACTTGGCAGGCTGTGAGGGAATTTAACAGTCCTCGGTAGAAGTTCAGTCCCTTCCAGGAATGCTCTGGAAAACCAATATAATTTTGTTAAAAGGTAAAATAGGCTGGGCTGAGAGGTTACCCAAGGCATGCGTGTCTCACACACAATGTTTGGGTTGGTATTTTTCCTAAAATACAAAACAAAAGAAAACAACACCCAAAAAACCCTACCTACCCCAAAAAACAGGGGTCAGAAGCTTCTTTTAAATGCTAAGCCCATCAGTTACACTCTCATAGAGCACATGGACTACCCTGTTGCAGCATAAATAATCAGTTAATAAATTAACTTATTTTCTACAAAGACTAATATTGTAGCTGCTGATCAGGATTTAGCCACTGGCCACGAATTTTGGCTAGGAAGCCCCTGGATATCTAAGTAAAAACCAGAATATTTTGACTTGAAATTTTATGTAATAGATCAGATTTGCTTAGAAATAACAACAGTTAATTTAACACCCCCCCCCCCCAAAAACAAAAACAACAAAAACCAAACAAAAAAACCCCAAAAAACGAAGAAAGAACAAAAAAGGAAAGAAGAGGAATTATTCAGGCCTTTGCTAATTTAAAAAGAAATGAAGAGATTGTTTACAAAGCTTATTGTTTAAGGATAAAGTTTTAAAGAACTTGTAGTGTCTGGTTCACTAGCAAGTGTCTTAATTTCACTGTCTGAAATAAATTGCACATAATGGATGAGTGCTAGAAAACATTATTGAGTTTCATTCATACCCAGACACAAGGCGATTTTTTCTCTCTTCTTCTGCCTATCTGTGATACCTGTGATTTGATAATATAAAATGATTGATTGTGCTTAAATTGCCTTTCAAATAAAATGTTTTACTGTAATCAAGAGGCTTTTGCAGGAATAAGGTCAATGAGAATGTGAATTAATACGGATGTTAACCTGATTATTAATTGGTGGTTTTCACACAATAGGTTATTTTCTGCACAAGAAGGGACACTAGAAAAGTTCAAGATTATTCTGTGGATTTGATTTTCAGAGCCCATTTTAAGCATTCTCTTTTGGAATGTTGTATTTTCTTTTTCTTTTTTCTTTCTTTTTCTTTTTCTTTTTCTTTTTCTTTTTCTTTTTCTTTTTCTTTTTCTCTTTCTTTTTCTTTTTCTTTTTCTTTTTTTTCTTTTTCTTTTTCTTTTTTTAATTTGAGATGTTGATTTTCTTTGAGGACAGAAAAAGATATGTATTTTTTAGCTATACAATATCTTTTCTATCCCGAATGAATGCAGTCACTAAAAGTATCTGGTAGTAGTGAAATGGGTTTTTCTACTTCCAATCTGTTCTTTGGCCTCTGACAATTACCAAGTGATGTAGAATATTTTAAGATATCTAGCAAGTGTTATGAGTTTGCATTCAAAGCTGCCCCTTGTTCTGAGCTTACAAAATAACAAGAGTGAAGTTGCAGGTAATATCTTTCAGTGATAATTTTTGTTTTTTCACAGCAGAGATTTATTGAAGATGAATTATCTTCATGGGGTTTTCTGTTTGGGCTTTTTTGGTGCCGTTTGGTTGGTTGGTTGGTTGGTTTGTTTGGGTTGGGTTGTTTTTTTTTTTTTAACACCATTTCCTCAGCTAAAAGCAGTTCTAACATGCACCAATAAGCAGTGGGCCAGTGTAATACATGCCCATCTCTTCAAGAACTGATATTTCAATCCCTGTCATACACACAGGCAGACTGAAGAGCTTGCTTGTCAAGATTGTTGCTGTCAGCAGCTGAATCTCACCCTTCTGTTGGAGACATCTTGCATCAGGACTCGGGACTGTTCTTTTGCAGCAGAGAGGTGACACTTGCTCTGCTTTTGCTTTTCTTCCAGGCTGCTCAGACGAGGAGTGACTGCTGAGTGACAGTGATTTTCAATGCAATATGTTTAAAGACCCACCTAAGGAACCTCCCTGCTGCACGAACCAAGAGGAGAAGCAGAAGGTGGAACAAAACCCAAATTGCTGTGAAACCGAAACTAATTTCAACCTGCATGGCTGCCTCGGGGTGTATTTGTTATATAGACAAGAAGAATCTCTTCTACGGGTAGTTTATCATTTCACTAATATTCACACTCCACAGAATTATGTCCAACAGGAAATAAGAGGAAGCCAGATCCCCCCACAGGTGTGTCCTTGTGGATGTTGAAATGCTGTTAGCAGGGAAATTTTCTCTTCTTGCATTCATTCTGTGAGAACTTTTCCTTTGCTGTGTCAGCTATGTAAACAATAGATAGGGTTTTTGTAAATAGCATTCATATCTGGTATCTTCTGACCTTATGTACATTATATTAAGAAAAACATTTCTAAGTGGGTGTCTGAGATTTTGACCAATCACCCTAGGAGAAGTGTAAGCACTGTTCAATTGCTTTATAGAACTAGAATATATAAATGGTATTGTAAATTTAATAAATAATTCATTCCTTGCTCTAAAGTCCTGCCTCGCTGCATCTCTGAACCCCTGCTTGGAAGCCCACATGTCCTTACCGAGATCATCAGTAAAATAATTCCATCCACCTTAGTGAAAGCAGAACTGGGCACATAGTTAATATCAGGTGCCAAGAGGGAAGAATTGACAGAAATATTTACCACAGAATTGCCTCTGTAAAGATTAGACTGGAAACCAGAGATTAAAAGATTGTAATTTCAGCCACAGAGAGACAAATAGGAAATTATCAGGTTTGTGACAGTTTCTCATGGTCTGTGACTTATTAAAATCATTTTTTATTGCATTTTCTTCAGACTATGCAGAAACACTCTCCTTTGGCATTACAGGCAAAGTGCAGAGTAAATCACCTACCCAAGTCTCATGAAGCTAGGGTGAAACATGCAAAGCAATGCTTAAGTCATTAAGAGTTTGTTTCAGTTTTAGTCTTCAGAAAAATATGCTATGACGCATATGGAGAAATAAAACTTTCATATTCCGCCAGAGGACCATCTCCTAGCACCTTTGGGCTGGGCAAAAAGAAAACTGCTCTGGTGGTTCAGTGACAGGATTAAGGAGCAAGATTGAGATCAGCCTCAAATCCTGCCCGAACTGTAAAACTTTGGAGTGTCTGAGGACAAACCCTATGTGTCCCTCAACCTTTGAACATCCCTCCAAAGGAAAAGTGCCTCCAGGACCATTCCTTTGACTTGCCTACCTTTACTTCAGTCTCCTTCGCAGTGGCACAGCTCCAGAGAGAAGAGAGGAGGTGCCCGAGGCCAGCTTATCAGGGCACTTTGTGGGATAAGGACAGTGGTCCCTGTGTCAGTGTTGTGCACATATGCCACCCATGCTTTAAAAAAATAAAAAGGAATGTGATATCCACATATGAAGAAGCTGTTTTGACATCTAAGTGCAGAACTGGCTTTGTGAATCCCAGCCCCACATCTGCTAACCGTGGGTTTTACAGAGGCATCCAAGTTTCAGGAGAATAAATTTGTATTTCAGTGTTTTCTTTCACCAGCCTTTCCCCTGGTCAGCAACTGGGCAATCATGGCAATCCAGGAGCTACCAAAAACCTTCTGCTGTGAGATAAGGATCCAGCTAGGGGAGGTCTGTGCATGCTCCTCCCAAACATGGGACCCAACAAGTAGGTTCTGTTACACATAATGATCTTGACTGATGCTGCACCCCAAGTCTGTCGCAGCTGGTTTTAACAGAATTATAAATGGAAATTTCAAGAAATGCTTATGAGTCTCATCCCCAGCTGGTGATGGGGCTTTCACAATAAGAAATGGATCTGCAAAATCAGCACAGATCCACACTTTCATTAAACAATTCAGATGTTCTTCATGTTCAGCTTTTTCTTTCACATTAATCTGCAAAGCTTGATTGCAGACCCAACTCCCCAGACTTGATGGAGATTCAGCAGTAGCACCTCGCTTGCACCCTT
Organism: Callaeas wilsoni; assembly: GCA_013398955.1. Classification (NCBI taxonomy): domain Eukaryota; kingdom Metazoa; phylum Chordata; class Aves; order Passeriformes; family Callaeidae; genus Callaeas; species Callaeas wilsoni. The sequence continues at coordinate 70,251 of VWPU01015707.1, read as the reverse complement.
GGAGTCTTCACAGGGGTAACATTATGTATTTTCCACAAGGTGGGGGAAAAAAGGCTGACATATATTTTAATGTCCCAAATAAGTAGCATTGCATTATTCTTTTGAAGAGTTTGTTCCCTGGGGAATAGTTTGGGTGAAGATTTTCCAGTCGTATCCCAGACCTTCTTAAAATCACAGCAGATATAATCAGTTTCTGAAATGCCCTTTATACCTGTCAAGCTAAATAAGATTACGGATTTGTCTGCTCACAAAAGTGTGATGTCATATAGTCCCATTTGCTGCAGTTCAAGTCAGTATCTATCTTGTCTGAAAGTGCAGCGTGCATGATCTGCAAGATCAATGTTGGGTTTGTGGGAGGGGGAAAACCAAAGGGGACGGCTGCCGCATTCTCAAATGGAAAAGCAGAAGTCGGGACGCGATAAAACAGGGCTGGCCCTGGATATGACGAAGAGAGACAGGGAATTTTCAAATCAGCAAGAGGCAACTACTTTAAGAGAGATAGAGAATTTTCAAATCAGCAAGAGGCAGCTACTTTAAGGCAAATAGCAGGAAACACAACAGGAGGAGAGAGCATTGGAGCAGCTTAGTGTGCTCCGTTGGCAGGCTGATAAGCAAGATCAAAGCTGCAAATGTGAGAGGAAAGAGCACACCATTTTTCACAGATATCACAGCTGCTCTTAACTCATCTCTCTCAACATCCCTGCGGGCACCAGGCTTCAGGGAACCATTTCCCTCCGTGCCACTCCCACACTGGATACACCCACCTGTGGGAGCTCTATAGCATCCTTAGCAGCCATCAGCAGAAAGGCCATAGCCTGCCCTATGGAAGACAATTGGAAAGACTGAATTCAGAGGTTAAGAGATTGAAATGCTTTCAGGCCAAAGCTCCAAGTAAGAAAAGAGTTTGTCTATGCACAGAAGAAATTAAGGGAGCTGTGATGTACTGCTTTCAGATGAGCTCTTTTCCATAGATGTGCCTGAACTGAAACTCTCAGCCTGAATTTCATGGAGTTGTGATGAAATTTGTATGTTAACCTTGGTGCCAAATCTGTTCAGTGCTCAGGGTCTGTTCCATCCTCTAAAATTTAGCATTTTCAATTGTTGCCAATTATGGCCTATCATATTCCCATACCAAAAAACCTCCTTTTTTTGGATGTTTTTGTAGGTTTGTTTTTTTTTTTCCCAGCTATATCAGCAATGCTTTACAAGCTGACCTGGTGTCAAGTGGATATATCTAAATGTTAACTATCAAAAATTATTTTGGAGATATAAGTTATAAACTCACGATAGGCACAGATTTACAGGGGGAAAAGGGAAATGGTAAGCCTCAGAGACACTAATACAGACATATGGTGCCTGGATAAATTCCTAAACTGAAATCCCATGTCTCTCTCTCTCCTCTCTCTGTTCTGTCAAATATAGAAAGAAGAAAGCTCTTTTTTTCCATATTTGACAGAAGCGTCTTCAAGAATTGCAATATTTTGTTTATTTATTGGCATATATTTAAAAGTGGTGAGAAAAGACATGAAGTTTAGCTCAAAATCCCAGAAGAGAATACTGGAAAGGTTCTAGTTTTTAATGTAGAGAGCACCGTGTCTTCTTTGGCACAGAATTCTGCCTGGTTGTTGATTAGCAGAGCTGTAAGTGAAGATGCCCTGCTTTGAACTGGGTTGCCCTTCATCTGTTTTCTTAGAGACCAGGGTATTCCTAAACCAACCTGGCTCATCTGCTTCTACAAATAACACTTCATGAGTGCTCAGATACACTTGACTAGGTAGAAGGGAATCTCTCAATTCCCGGTGTTCAGCATGGACTTGGCTATTTTACAGTGCATTAACCATACAAACTGTTTTATTTATTTTCACTGTTTAAAAAAAAAAATTACCTACCAGCTTTATTTCAACTTGACTTCAAACTCTCTTCACCCTTGCATGTGACTTTCTGACAGTATTAATCTTACAGGCTGTATGTACTGTAATATACTGTAATATACGTATTTCTGGTTGTTTGATTCCTGAATGCAATTCCAATTTTCTTCCTATACACGTGTGATGGTTTTCACTTCGGATCAACCATGAGCTACAAGCTTGTCTTATATTGAAATCTTATATTGGGTCAAATTGTTTACCAAAATCACTATCTTTTGTTCCGCTAAATAATTAAGTATATATTTGTACATAGTTACTTCGTATCATAGAATATTAGATATTTTATAGGTACATTCAGTGTTAAACTATCACTGACACTTAATTTAACAAAAGCCAAAGCTCATCTATATCTCCGTGCCTGTTCCACCTTTGGAGGCAGAACTGGAACAGAGAAGGAGTGCTTTCACTGTTGAATTTCATAATTTTTCTTTGTCCTGGAATACTTAGGAGTTAGCTTCAGGGACTGATGATCTCGGTATTCCAGTCCTGTAAGTGGGACAATGTGAGGAATCTCAAAAATGTGAAGTAAGACAATTTATCCAAATCTCCCATTTCTGACTGAAATAACATGTGCAAAATTTCTGAGCATAGATGTCCATTATACAAACTCAATATTGAAACTTTTAAGAATTCCCTGCCAAAAAAAGAGATGACGACAGCAGAAATTTCAACCATATAACAGCATTTTTTTCCCCTGTCTCAGTTGCCGTTGTTAGCACAAGGGTAAGTTTTTTGAGAGTGCCCAAAGAGGAGGAGGGGGACACCTAAGTTATTTCATCACCTAACGATACACACTGATGCTTTGTTCTATTTTCAGGGATGTTTAAGCAGGCAAAGGGACACAACGTTGACTTTTGGTGACATTATGGGCCCCGTGGTCAAGCTTCACTGGCAACCACAGGGTTGAAGGGTACATAAGAACTAAACTGATTTCCAAGCTATAGTTCTGTTGAGATTAAGACTTCTCCCTAAATCTGGAATTTAATGTGTTCTAGGGATTACCCCTCCCAATAGAGTCAGAAGCACAAACCCCACAACCGCTCCCTTTCAATGCAAAGTATTTCAATTGCAAAGTGATTTTTTTCAGCCGCGATTCATCCTTTGCAGTGGTTCTTACATGTCCTTGTGCACCTCACCTTCCTCGATGCATCAGAGGTGAGGTAACCAACTCAGCTTCACACCAGTAACAAACAGGACAAGGAACGAAGCAAATGGAAGAGGTAGAATGTTGTTAAGATGGATCATGATGCCATTAAAGGAATATCCTTCTTCTATCCTTTTCTCTTCCCGCCATTATGCACTTTGCAATTTCTAACTCTGAAAGAAAAAACTCCAAAAATTTAGCCTGCAAGTTGAAAGCACACTAAATATTTAAAAAATAACAAATCCTTCACTGGAATGACTCAAAAATGTCCTCAGTGTTGGGGGTGGTGGCGAGGTGTTCATTAAGAATTTTGTCAGGTGCACATATTTTAGAATAGGTGTTCTACTGATGTAAACACTTAAGTCAATGAAATTTCACGTTCATGAAATAAAGCTATAATTAATGAAAGTTCAAATTCAAATGTGCAATTGCAAGAGATAGCTTAAAAAAAAACCCAAAACAACCAGTCTGGCAAAATGCAAGCCACCCCTAACTGTATGATCAACAGGATTGCGTTAAGTCACTCAGTCATGCTAATTCATCCAGTTTTATTACTAGCTCTTCATTAACACTCACACTCTGTGTAATTATGCAAATAGCTCTGAAGAAAAAAAAAATGTTCTTTTCAAATCTGTTTTTTTAGTTCTGGGAGAAATGTAACAACATATGTTTTTCAGATACTGAGAGGTGGTTCCACCACTTATAACATGTCATTAACTTAAACTGAACAGCTTCCTCACAGCAGCGTGGCCCAATCTTTTTGTGTACCTGTATATGACTTTGCCCTAATGCAGGAGTTCACTCTTTTCCAAGGTGGGGTTTAATCTGGTGAAATTCCATCTATCCATGGTTATTCTGTGATATCTCATGGCTTAGGAGTTGCTCTGCTGTGTTTGAATCTTCAGTTTGGGGAGCTGTATCGGCTTTCTGCTTACAAATGTCTTTACATTTACGTGTCTTTACCTGTCTTCCTGCAGGTGCCAGGCACGCTAGGGATGTGAAGTCAAATAAAAAAGGAGAAGCAGAGGTGCCATCTTCTTTTGGAGAAAGAGGAAGGTCTGATGTGCCAGGCTCCTCCCGCTCTGTGCACAGATACGATGCTGGGTCATGTGCAAGAGGAGAAAGAACTGGAGGGTTCTGAGCATGGCACAGGTGGGATCAAGAGGCATTGCATGATTTAAAGAAGAATCTTGTGTCTCCATGCACTTGGTCTGAGGGATAGCCAGATCGGAGGCATTTCAGTTCTAACTCTGAAAACCTTGAATCTGTGAAGATTTGGTGTGCCTGCATAGTGATGCTCAGGTCAGCAGGGAATGCACAATGCAAGAGATGCACGTGAGAGAAACAACATCAAGCCTTTGTGAGCCCAGGCTGGATCCATCCAAATTCTGGAGCTCAGAGTCTGCTCAAAGGTCAGGGTCTTTCTCATTAGTGAGGAGAAGCAAAAGGAGACCTTAGGATCCTTTACTTCCAACCTCTTTTCACTAAAGCAATCACAGTAATTTGCCCTGTGGGAACCGCCCCTGTTCTGCAGCTCTTTTAGATTCCCATGCTAGATCACAAATCATAAGGGCCAGTGAACAAATCATGCACCTGTGGTTCCATTTCAACACACTTGGCATCCAAAGGTGTTCCTGGAGTTATGTTAAAGCATTGATCCTTAAAATAAAATTTCTGTTCTGTTTTTCGCTTGAGACTGGATGTGTCCGTTGCTCAGCACATTCAAAACTTAACCTCAGGAACAGCCCAAGTAATTCTGATTGTACAAAGGTGAAAAAAAATCAACATTACATTTCACCTCCACACTCTTCCTTTTCTATACAAAAAGGCAAGAGAACTCAACATAATTAACTATTCTGCTCACTGAAGAGCTAAAGGATCAGGTTCAAGTGTGACTTAGTTTTTAAGGTTGGCTTTGTTGTGGGGGATTTTCTTTTTCAGTAATAAGGAAGACAAGGACAAAAGCCTTGGCCACAGTAAAAGAGGAAAAAGAATAATTAAAAAAATATATTTCTGCCATGTTGTGAGGGTGTCAAGTGGAGGGAAACTTCAAGACAGGATGCCTGAATGATAGGTGTTAAGCAGGCCATATCACTGAGTCTCACATGGGGCACTGCTTAGACAAAACCTGCATGAACCTGAGGAATCCCCTCCCAACTCCGCATCCAGCTCTGTATATATACGTGTCTGAATGCTCGACTTCCAAATATGACAAATGTGACAGAAATTTGAAGTTATTTGCCTCTTGAGTTTGACTGATAACATCATTTACTGAATATATTTTTCACCTTATAAGTCACGAAGGTGAAGGACTGGTTCTACTTTGGTCATGCTATTTCAGCTTCTTAGGACACCCTCATGCATAACACACACACACACTAACTCCTCCCCTCCCCCAGAAGGGCCAGTGCATAGCAGTAAATTCCAAAATAAATGAATGCATTATAATAAAGACAAGATTAACATGAAATTCTACATCTCTGGGCACGTGCACACGTACACTTCATTGCTCCATGATCTCACGCCTCACAAAAAACAAACTGTTTAATTCTGATTTTTAAAGAGCAAAATCATTTGCTATATTGAAACAGCCCATTCATCACATAAAGCATTTGATTCTGTCACCTCAAGTACTTGTTAAATCACTTCCAGCTGCTACAATCAAGGGCTAGGTACTTCCAAGGTCTGACACTTTCTGAGCTCTATTACACCTTTAAGTATGATTCTTCAATCCAATTCTAGCCTTCATAATAATCAAGTGCCCACTCCACTTAACTTCAAGGAAACTAGGGAACCTGGAATTCGCCATATATGCCTGTGTCTGATTTTCAATCAGATCTCTTCAACCCAAGACTGAAAGCTCCTGAATACCAGCTAAGTACTAAAATGGCATCATTTGCAACTTGCAGCAGTGTCATCAGTAGCACTTCCATTGTTAAGCTCCTGTTTTTCCCAGGTCCGAAGCAGTGTGTTCAGACTGAGGCTGAAATTAAATATACAAGGCAGAATGTAGCTGCAAGCAGGCACAGTGTTTGCCAGATAAACAGACTCTCTCTGCTCACGCAATTTTGTTACGTGGGTCTTAACTAAGCTGCTGCAGGTTGCTAAATTATGTTTTGTGTGCTACAAACGGGGGTGTCACACACAGTAAACACTGTAATGCAGAGGGTGGTGAGAAAGTGTGACTCTGGCTGGTCGTAGGTGGTAATATCAACCTCGAAGATGAAACATGAATCTGAGTCATTCCAAAGGAAGCATCATTATTCTTGGGAATTTTTCCCACTTCTCTTTCCTTCTTTTTAGGAAGATCATCTATTGCTTTTTCCTTTTCTTTCTCTCAAAGCATCAGCTCCTGTCCACCTCATGAGAGAGGCACTCAGAGGCATTATTGCACAGCGACTCCCAAGGCCCTGAAACTGTTGTTATGACAGGAGATACACACAGGTTACCTAAATATCCCTGCACCCTGCACCCCTGATCAGCATCACCTTTATTTGCCTGCTTGTGCAAACCTGAAATAAAACAGCCCTAACCATGCCCTCTTGTTCTTCCAGAGAAAAAGCTTTCTGTTACATTACCTTGTAGGAAAAACCAAGAAGAGCGGAACAGCGACAGTTTTCCACAGACATAGACTAAAGAACTCCACTTCCCATAGAACTTCAGTTTTCTCTTCTTCTGACAGAAAAGAGAAAAATCCCACACTAGAGTACACATGACATTTATCCTTGCTTTCTCTACTGCCAGCTGGCAAATTGCCAAAATATGTATACCTTTCATAATTAAAAAAAAGAAATCCCCAAATCCTAAAATACCCCTCACAAAGGCAGCAGCACAAGGCAGACCTTGAATAGCTCCATTTTCTGTGGTTTTGTGTGCTGTGTTTGAGTTCTCTCCTCCAGTAAGGATCAAAAGAGATTTAGTCTTTTTCCTGTGGTTAATTCATTCCTCCAACACTTTCAGGTGCTTATGCCCTAAGGACTTATAAACCCCAAGTCCCCACTGCGGTCTTTTCCTGGGAGGGTCACTTGTGGGAGTCTGTCCACTTTCTTGAAACATGCAGGGCAAAAACTGCTCATAAAACTGTTCCTCTGCAACATCGTTAAAATTAGACAATGTATTCAATTGTTCTTAGCAGGGTCAGACAGAAAAATGGGAATTCAAAAGCTCAAGTTTCTAAGAAGATCAACTTAAACAGGGTTGAGATATACCAACTTGCAGAAGCATTTGTATTTGGCACAAAAGTTTTTCTGTTCGTCTGTCTGTTTTGCTGCTTAGAACATCTCAGAAAGTTTTGTGTGGTTTTCCCTGAAAGCACATTTTTTAAACTCTACTTTTCAATATATATATTTATTTCCTTGTCGCAAAACCTTCCAATTTTCCCAATGTAATTATCTTAGGAATTTAGTGGCCTAAATACTCTTGGACAAATGTAATTAAACATCAGAACCGATTACATGAAACATTTTTAAGAAAGAGGACCTTTTCTTTATTTAAAAAGAAGCATTCCTAGATTCTTAATGAGTGAATACATTCTACATGCAAAAGTGAATATACGAAGTGAGTGCACGCCAGCTAAAAATACAAGATATCGAAGAACACTAGCAATATTTTTTGAAATAAAAGCTCTCTGTGTTATGTGAGAAAAGCACCCAAAATACTCTTAAAAGGAAGGCACTTAAAATGAGTCGGGCATTTTTTTCCAAACAGTTTTCAATTAGCGCTCAGACCGATCCTGCTGCTGCTGGGAGAGGCCGTGCCACTGACTCCGGGAGGGGCAGGAGCACGCTCGGCATCGCTTCAATCCTGTCAGGCTGCAGCCCGAAATTCCAGATGTGGCACTCCTCGCTGTTAATGGGCACTCAAAAGCTGTTCAGCGGCGGTAAAGAGAAAGAGAAGCCGGGGATACGGACACCAGGAAGCATAGGTGAGGAGGGCTGAGGTTTGACACACACGCATTGACTGCTGCCCTGCAATAAAGGGGGAAAACAAAGCAATAGAGCTTTTTCTAGTCTAGTGAATGAATAAATAGAAGATGACAGAAAGTCTTTTGGTTGCTTATGAATGTCAAATACTTTTAAGTGGCTGCCTTTCCTTGTCACTTAACATTAAGGAGCCATCTAAAAATACACTTATGCTCAGTCATTTGGTTAGGGACATAAGGCTTAGCTGACTTATAACTTCAATATCGATTAGATAAAAATGGTAAGGTTGGCTTTTCTTTTAAAACATCCCCCCTTGATAGCTTATGCATTATCTTTGTATAGTTTTCCCACCATCTGTGTGTATTACTTAACCAGATTAAGAAACAGAATTGTAAATTAGTCCCACAACAAACCCTTTCAAACTCAAGATCCACTGTTTGCCATTACTATTATTATTACTATTATTTTTCCTTCCTCACAAGAAGTGCCTGTATTGTATATATTCGGAAATACGTTTCTCCATAAGGTTTTGCAAACCAAGCATTACAGCATTTTGCTGGTGCATGAAAACAAAACAACTTAACAAGGAAAGAAAGAACTAATCCTTCCTAACTAGAGATGTTTATTTTGCTTTCTAAGCACAAGTAGTAGCTGATCAGAACAAGAAAATAATTATTTTTTCCTATTCTCCTATTAGAAATTTCCATCCTTTCATTTGTGCTAAAATTTAAATTAACTCTTTGATGAATTTTCACAGACTGAGTGAGCAGGAATAGGTGTTCCCAATGAAAACAGAGGTGAGCCAAGGCCAGAAAGTCTGTAATTATATCAAACAGCTGGACCAGATGTCTGTGAAACTTGGTTGGGCAGTTCAAATTCTAGCCCAGTGGGTGGGAAAACTCAGGAGGAAACCACACAGCGCAGTTTGTGCCTCTAAGGAGTTAAAGTTTTCCTCCTTGTAACGGTGAACTGTGCTATTGCTAATCAGGGAAAGGAATTATTTTCAACTCCTTTCCCTGTGCCAAGAAGGCATAATTCAGGTGCGCCATTCAAATCTTTCTGTCACTGATTTTTTTATTTATTTTCCCCCCTTACAAATTGCTCATCTGCATGACCAGATTATTTCCCTTTTTCCACTCAGGCTCATCTCTGCACTGTATCAATAGCTTTATACTAAAATTAGATCCCAGAGAAGAGCTAGGTTTTCAGGAAGCTGAAGTCATTTTGAAGTCACTTCAAAAAAATCAAACCTCAGACAGAAAACAACCAGTGAACCAACTAACCAACAACAGAAGTAACCGTCCACCCCAAGACACCACCACTCCTGGAAAACATGTATTACTGAAAGTTTTAGACTAAGTGTAGAGGTTCTAAAGGTCTTTAAGGGAATGGAGACAAAGCCCAACTCCTGCTGTGGTCCTGCACAGATATATTGTTTCAGAACATTCTGGTATTACTAAAGATTAATTGCACAGCAGGGTGGTGGAATGAACTCCTTACAGTCATGTTACTCTTTTCCCTTTTCAATAGGTCCTATTAAAACATAGTGGCATAAATTCATTTGTTTCAAGTTTCTGGGACTCAGAGTTTAACTGAATTGTATTTTTAGGATTTTTAATGCTGTGCCACAGTTTCAGTTCAGCTATAGACAGAGAGAGGATGAGTAAGGAGCTCACCACAGACTGGCAGGTCTGGCTGTTCACCATGTGTGTGAGAGAATTGAATGTGGGGGTAAATAGGGATGGCAAAGAGTGTTCAGTACTGCCAGCAAGGCATGTCGTTGCTGAACAGCGAGGTAGAAAAGCCAAAATTAGTTATAAAGATTTGTGGAAGAGCTTCATAATAGTAACATATAATAAAATAAATTCTTTTCAGTGCACATGGTGAAAATAAGCCCTCCCCTCAGCTCACAGTATGATTATATACGACTTATTGTCATTAAGGAACAGGATCTTGGAGCTATTTTAGCTAGTTCTGTAAATATGCCACATCAGAGATTACTAGTGATCAAACAAGCAGACGATGTTAAGAATGAGTAGGATAGGAACAGTAAGCGAGCCAGAAAATATTGTCATGATACTGTACAACAGAATTAGAAAAAATTCAGGGCAGGAAGGCAACGAGGCATAGCCAAGGTTGCACAGCTTCTGTTCAAGGGGATTCTTCATTAAGGAAGAGTGGCAGAGAGAAGGCGAAGACTTTGGGGTTGTGGTTTGTTTGGTTCTTTTTCCCTTTTCACCTTACCTGAATTTATGCAACCTTTCTAAATTTATTTTTGTCATTATCACTTGGGGTTACTAAATGAAATCTCCACAACCTCAGGCTCCCAAAGACTGAAATCAGCTGGGAGGGCAAAATGGAGGACACAGCAGCAAGGGCCAGAGGGAGCCTCCATTTTTCACTAATAATGAGATTTCCAAATACTCATGTACAGTTCCTGGTGTCACATATGTGGACTGTAAGAAAACAGGCACACATTTGCAAGGCTATGTCCAACTGCCAAACACTACAAAGTCATCTTGCTTGTGGGTGGGAGGAAGAAGGAATAAGAAAGCATCTTCCAGAGCCAGGTTTGTTTAATAACTCTACTGTTAAATGGACTCCCTCCCTCCCAAACAGAAGGATATCAAGTTTTTCAGACCTTCCTCAGCACAAAGTTGTAGGAAATGCCATGTGAAAACCACACAAAAGCCTCTTGTCCCATCTTCTGAAAGACGTTCTTATTAGGTAATTAAAAACAGTAGAAAGTGCAATACCATACAGAGAATCAGACACTTGAGATCAGAAGTATTAATAAAAGGCTAGAAGAATGCTATACAGGGTGACCCTTCTTGAAGGGGGAATAATCCAATATTAAGAAAATACAAACATGGGTTTGATTTTTTGATCACTGGGCAACGGGCATTGTGCAGTCATTACAATCATTCTTTGCTGTGCTCGATACATAATTTTGTCTCTTTAAGATAAATCCTATGAACTACATAACCTGTTGCAGAGAACAAACCCCAGTAAGAGGCAATGGCTTCAGCAATACTCTGGATAGAACAGGAGGAATGCAGACCTGCTTGTGCCACTACAGAGCTGTGGGACCATGCACAAGCAACCTCCCGGGACATCGCTCTCTGCCTTGGATCCTGTTCTGCAAAATCCAGTTAATTATACAGTTCTCTCTTCTGTTTCCACAGAGCCCTTTGAACTGTACTGCTGAAAAGCCACTGATGAGCAAGGTATTAGAGATCAAAACCAGACTAGAACTGCAAACACAGATCCATCATCTATGGAAGTTTTGATTGAGACCTTACCTTCAAGTTTTGCTCCTTTCTATTCGTTGTGTTGGCTGAGGGTATAAATATCCCCACAACGAGGTTCAGATACAAACCTGAAGGTGAACTTTCTGGATTCTGTCCTTATTTTGACTTTAAAGTGCATCTCAATGGCAGCCTCTTGCATGTGGTACATTCTCATTGAAGTGCTTATTTTTTGTGCAATACCAAGCACTTCAAAGCACACTCCCCCGTTTCTCTACTGCTCATTGGCTTCAGCAGTGAACAGCAACTAGGTTGGGAGTATTATATCTGACTTCTAATTTGATACAACCTCAAAGGGACATATGTATATTTTAAAGAATTACAGCTAGAGCTGTGCAAAACTTGCCTTACAAGCCCCAAACCTTAGTAGTGTGTTTGTATCTTCACCTTTCTTTATATTATCCTTTTCATGCTCAGTGTTAGGATCACAGAAAATCTGTTGATAGAACAACTCCAATTATCCCAAATAAAACCAAGATACTTTAAAGGTTCAGATAATAAATGATGTCCTTGGTGTTCACAGGCACAGGGGAGACTAACTTCTTTCAGCTAAGAAGGAATGCCAAATAATTGCACAAATAATACATGCTTGAAGTTTGTCACATGCTTGGTCTCCTTCCTTTTTACTCTGTCTGATCTGTATTCCCCCAAGTTTTCTAATTCTCTCCAAATCATTTGCATGACTACTCTGCCTCCCTGAAATAATGACACAAAAGGACTCCCCACCCTGAAAAAACACAACATCATGCAAACCACTTGTGAAGTTTTTAAACGTGCACTTGACATTTTTGAGTTTAGGGATGCAAGTGGATGTTTATGCTGAAGTTGTTTACCCAAAGGCACTTTAGGTGCCCCCATTACTGGGTCACCACGTAGTAGCTACAGCTCTCTCAATCTTTCATGTACTCACGTTCCTAATACCCCACGGGAAGACAAGAAGTGCTGTTATCTCTGGTTTATAATTAGGAAAATGAAGACAAGAGAAGCAAAAAGCATGGTTTCCAAAAGTACTTCAGATCCTAAGTCACTTAACCCTCATTACAGGCAATATTGTGCTGTGCTCCAGGAAGAGTGTGGCTCAGCCAGCAGCCTTTTCTGTGCTGCTCCCTGGAACACGGCACAGTGCTCCTCTGGGAGCAGCCTACATGCTGCTTCTGCAGAAGGAATCATTAGACATGTTTACTTGCCACTACACCTAAACCAGAGAGACCTTTTTGAGAACAGCAGACTGTTTTCAGGCCTCGATTTGAGATGTTTGCACAGTGTCACAGCTTTCCTAGTAGCTCATGATCCTTGCACCTCTCTGGCTTTCTGCTTCAGATAAGCCCTGTTAAGCGATGCTCTTAGTTTGTAAATGTCATTTAAGATCCTGCAACAGGAGCGTTCCCGAAAATTTTACCTTGGCACAAGACTTTTTGCAAAGAAGGGTACCTGAATCTCCAGTAATCAGAAACCCTCTCCTAACTGAGGGACCATGTGGATGCTGAAATGCTGTTAGCAGGGAAATTTTCTTGTCTTACATTCATTCTGTGAAAACTTTTCCTTTGCTGTGTAAGCTATGTAAACAATAGATAGGGTTTTTGTAAATAGCATTCATAGCTGGTATCTTCTGACCTTGTGTATCTTAGGAAAAACCTTTTCTTAGGAAAAAACCTTAGGAAAAAACATTCCTAAGTGGGTGTCTGAGACTTTGACCAATCACCCTAGGAGAAGTGTGAACACTGTTCAATTGCTTTATGGAACTAGAATACATAAATGGTATTGTAAATTTAATAAATAATTCATTCCTCACTCTGGACTCCTGCCTCGCTGCATCTCTGAACCCCTGCTTACAAACCCACAGGACCATCCTCAGACAGACCGTGTTGGTGCCTAAGTGTGCACATGTGTAGCTGTGCACAGGTATTTAATGTCACTGGGTACTTCTGCCCCTGCTTATAGCTCAAAAATTCAGAAGGAAGTTAGAGACAAAAAGAAATGGCTTGTTTGGTGCGTTTTAAAGTACTGACCATTATTAAATACCAAAATTAAAATAATAAGCTTGCAGGGAGTTTTAGACTCATGGAATGGTTTGGGTTGGAGGGAACCTTAAAGCTCACCTCATTCCAGCCCCCTGCCATGGGCAGGGACACCTCCCACTAGACCAGGTGTCTCAGAGCTCCATCCAGCCTGGCCTTGAACACTGCCAGGGATAGGGCAGGCACAGCTTCTCTGGGCATCCTGTACCTCACCACCCTCCCTCCACCTACTTATTTTCACCCATGAAATCCATGAAGTTGATTAAACCAGTGAGACTTGAACCTTTTTTTTTTTCCAATAAGCAGGAAGATACTATGATGAAAAAAGAACCTAAAGAAAAGCAATATAACATAAAACATTTCCCTCCTGCTGGTATTTTATAGATGACAAGGCATGAAATGATTGATCATACACTGTAATGACGGATAAGGACAATTGGCTGAAAGGTCAAAACTATTAAGTAAATAGTAAAAAAAAAAAAAAGAAAGACAAGACAGTATATTTCTCTCTGAGGCATAGTAAGTTTAAATGGCAGGAAACCATCATGTCATAGCCACGCTGCTTCTATTTAAGCTTAAAGAGTATTGAGCTGAAATATCAGCAATTAGTTAAGCATTTTTTCATGTTCTTTGACAAGGAAAATTTGAGCAGGGTTAAAATTGTTTGGATTACCTCAAATGCATATTTACATGGACAGATAGTGGTAAGACAAGGAGGAACACTGTTAAACTAGGAGAGGAGAGATTTAGATTGGATGCTTCAATTAAATTCTTCCCTGTGAGGGTGATTAGGAAGTGGCACAGGTTGTCCAGAGAAGTTCTGGCTGCCCCACCCCTGGAAGTGTTCAAAGCCAGGTTGGATGGGGCTCTGAGCAACCTGGGATAGTGGAAGTTGTCCTTGCCCATGCAGAGGAATGGAATGGGATGACCTTTAAGGTTTCTTTCAACCCAAGCTTCTCTATGATAATATTAATGATCATAGCATTATAGCCTTATTGATTTCCTTCCCTTAATTTATGCGTTCATCTACAAACGCAAGAACAAATTAGCAAAAAAAAAAAAAAAGATGAGTACAAACTGAATGTGTTCTTATTTCAGGCCTTGTGGACCTCCCTCGATTTTGATATAGTTTTTCCAAGCCTGGATTTAACTCTGCACAGAGGAGAGTCCTGTGGAGGTACTGGCTGCCTTCAGCACCTGTGACCCAGTTCTCCTGGGTGTGATGCTACAGATGAAAAGGCTCCTTAGGAATTCTCAGTAGCCCCTAACACAGCAAGACTGTGAAAGCAGTTTCTCACCCTAGCATCTATCAAACTGATTTATTTCAATTTTCTAAAAGCAAATACATTTTTCATTTTGTTCATACATAGTATTTTTGTTGTATTTTTCTCTTCTTTCTTTCTTCTCTTCCTAAGGAAATGTCTGCAAACATCTCCCTCTTACATCCACAAATCACTGAATCTACTTAGCATTTCCTGAAGAGGTGCAATTTTTAATTTTTTTCATATATGACTTTTTTTTGTGCTAGTACATTTGTCAACATTAGAGTAATTAGCTCAAGTTTCATCAACTAGCTGGTGCAATCTGTTCAGAAAGCAACTTGGAATGTTAAAAATCCTAATAAGCTTCTCCAGCTTCACAGTTAAAGCCTGAGGGATTTGATTTCAGTTGTGTCTAAAATAAGAGGAAGTCTTTTAGTAGATAAATCAATAGCACTAAAAAACACAAACAAAAAAAAATAGACTAATTAAGAATGATGCTATTAGGCAGAATTTTTTTTTATGGTATGTTAGTTTGCAGCACACTTTGAAAAATTAAGTAGTCTTCTACACAGGAAAAACTGAATTAAAGCACATGTAGAGATCCAAACCCACAAAAGCCTCCATCCCTAAGTAACCTCATATTTTTGAGTAACCCAATTGAAATAAAAATATTCGAACCACAAATAAGAGGTTATCCAATATCTACTCCTAGTGAAATAGATATGCAATAATAAATAGTTTCTGTACTGCTCTTGGTTCTTGCTTTTCTTGGGGCTGTTTGTGTCCCAACACGCGTGCATTTGTATGTTTTAAGTGCAGATAGAATCACTCAAGGGAGGAACAAGGAAAACCATGTTTTTCAAAGAATAAAAAGCACTTATTGATAGGGGTTTGTCTCCACCAAAAGGCAGCAGAAAAAAATGGAGCCTCTGGAAAACATCTTTAACAGCTCCTGATCAAAATCATTATTTTTTAAAACACCAAAGCAATCTCTCTCCCTTGGAAGCCTTTTACTTACACAATTCAGGAGAAAAGAGGCTTGAAAAACTTTCAAGTGGAGAAGACACTCAGTGAAACCACGTTAACAACACTGGCTTATACAGCACGAATGGTGTGGGGATATAGATTAAGATACACAAATGTATGACTCGTGTGGAGGGTGACTTCCCTGAGGCAGCTGTAGGGGAAAACTAGTATGGGAAGAAGACAAGCACAAACACTGACTTGGTCACCTTCATTTGGAAAAGTCCTACAAACCGTGTGGGAAAATTCCTGACCGGTACTGTGCAATAAAACTGGGAATATGTGGCTCAAATTTCCTTCTCTCCCTGGTGTACTGTCCCTTGCACTCTCTGATAGATAGCATGTGCTATTTTCACAGTGATAGGACCAGCAGATGAAGAGCAGAGAACTTTTCCTGAAAGAGTGAAGATATTGGAAATGTCTAAGGAAAAGGGCAGTAACACATGCCATAGATATAAAATAAGAGTATTGTTCTTCAGCAGCAAAAAGAAGAAAACAATCCACCAACCTGATAATGGCATCCTCCCTATTTGATCACTCCATAGAAATAGCTTCTTCCTAAAAAGTGCCTTTTCTGAGAGATCAAATTAGGCCATAATACATTTACTAATTAGCAGTAATGTACTAGAAATTACAACTTGCAGGGTTTTAGCTAGTACCGATTATTTCTCTAGCAAACAAAATTAAACATGCTTTTACAATCTGTTCCCTGACAATTTTCCTGGCTTTCCTTCTGTTTTGCCTCACACCAACAAAAATATAGGGCCATGTTTTGATCTTTAGGCAATACACCTGTGCACCCATCTTATGAGCACCGCTGGGCTCCGGAGCTGCGAAAGCAGGGAGGAGATGCTTCGTTGCTGTACCGCTGGGTGAATTCAGGCATAAATTCTGCGGCACACTTTGCTCCATGCCATGTTTGTGTGGAGTACAGACCCCATAAATCCAGCCCTCAGTGGTTATCTCATAAAGCCGAATCCGCGGCAGCCGCTTCCCAAGCCCAGCGTAGGGATGCCAGGACCACGCTGTTCTGCAGGCTGCACAGTGGTGGCATCTCTCAGGCAGCCAAACTACTCTGGAGCAGCTTTAAGGTTGCTCTGGGTTAGACTGGGAACTTGGGGAACTGCCAGGGGCTCTCAAACTCAGAGAGCAGGAGAAACAAACTCTGTGTCTCGCTGTGCTGTAGGTAAGGAGTTGATCCAAAGTCCCCGACATCGTTCCCTTAAAGCCATGCACAAGTGATGCAGTTTTATCACTCTTTCAGCTGTTGTCACACCTGACCAGCAGACCCCACAAACGGATGGGGACACAGCTGAAGTCCTGTTGCTAAAGCAGCAGGAGGGATCACAGGGCACACCGGTGTCCCTTGAGGAAGTTCTCAGGTGCCTGGCTCATAAGTACCATTCCTAGATCACATTACACTCATTGAAGCATGGGAAGGCAAGTTTTACTTCTCAGATCATAAGAGTAGGTGCTGTAGAAAGGTTGTTTTGGTGGTTTTTTGCTATTATTACTATTATTATTATTCTTATTATTACTATTATTATTATGTTTTCTTTGCATTTTTTAGCCTGATACAGAACCTACTGCTATCTATTGAAATATTCATAATGACCTTGATCTTTCCTGCTTCAGTAACAAAATGGTGGCCTCTACCACTATTTGTTTTGTAGTTTTCTTGGCTGTTTTTCTGGCTACTGCCCACTTCTTGCTCATTCCTTTGGAAAGCATAAACCATCGTCTGTCTGTCTGTCTGTCTGCTCTCTCTCCTTTCCAAGTATTTTATGGTGAGTTCAACAACGCTGTCCCCATTTGTGGAAATAAAGTGAGCTTTGACTGCCAGTCCCAGGACTGACACTTGTTACCCACTCTGCTGTGGCACCAAGAAAAACAGTCAGAGCAAGCATATCCAATTTGAGAGGGAACAGCACTTACTAAGGTCTTTTTGGGTTTTGTTGCTCTTTATTTTTGCAGATCTACCTGAATAAGTGTCTATAACTAGTTAAACATACATTCCTTATTACATGCAAAGCATCAATAACTAAATGGCAATTTTCTAAACGATATTTGTTTCCTGAGCTTGTTTAACATGCATTTTTCAATCTATTGTCGTGTTTTAATAAAAGTTGCAGTGTATATATTACCACCTGTACTGCTCTGCCTATCTGGGTTTCCTTGCATATATTGCAGTTACAAAAATAACATCTTTTTCCTCGAAGTTGGTAAGCACAAATATTATTACAACCACTTCAGTGTAGAGCTCTGCGAGGTTGAATGCATTAAATACTCTCAAAGCCCAATTTGAAATTTATTTTTTTATTTCAGCCCTTCATTGTTGGATCCTGCCTAATACAGAGTACCTGGAGAGGAGTTTTATGGGATCCATAGTGAACAGCAGTTTAAAGATGACCACAATCTGAGAAAAGAGCAATTCTAACAAAGAAAAGAAACTAAATATTGAGGTTGGTGTTCAACAGGGTGATCCAGTCTCAGGGGTATGGTTATGCCATCCCTTCTTGCCAGGATGTGGCAAGCAGGCAATACTCAGTTGGTCCCACCTCAGGTCAGGATGTTGATCAGAACTCAAAGTTACTTCCAGGCCTTTTTCTGTCTGTTAGGAAATGGCTGCCTTAGATGGGCATTTAGAGAGTCTCCTCACGCAGTGAAAGTCTAATGTGATAAAAAGACACTCTGATATATCATCTTGGTGGTGGCACAGGCCAAGCAGAAGTGTCAAACTGGGAAGGGAAGGGAAGGGAGACCTGGATGGCCAGCAACCCCTGATTACAGGGACAGTGTGCAGACAGCAGTAGTCATAAGAAAAATTGCTCTGATTTTTGCTTTTTCCTACAGCCAAACCAACTCCCTTGAAAAGAGGGCAGACACTGAGGGGACCTAAAATTGTTAAAATTGAGAATCTTAGGAACAGAGCTGCAGATAAACATATTCTACAGCAGAAAAAAACAGTTGAAGGACAGTCTTAATATTCCTTTCTAATATGATGTATTGTGACAATAAAAAGCTATTTGTAGTCTTTTAAAGTGATACAGTTGTCTATATTTCAAACAAGATTAAGTTGTTGACAAAACAAATCTTCCAACATTTAGAGTGCTACAACTTTTAAGATACCACAAAGTGTTGGGGAGTTTTTCCCATATTTTTTGCTTTTTGAATACCTCATCATCTATCAGATGGCAGTCAAGAAGATTGGATATCCATCTGCTGTTAATTTTTAATTTCCACTGTGATAAGCTCATTATTATAATAACAAAACTACTATACGAGAATTTAGCAGTGGTTACAAAGACCAATGGATTTTCAGCTGTTAGTGTAGGCAGAGGCTAAATCTGATATGCAAGTAAGCAGCACAACCAGACAAACAGCACACATATTTCTCAGCTGCTGTTTGATTTAAAAAAAAATAAAAATAAAATCAGAAACCCTTAATATACTCCTTCAAATTTGATTTTACCAGCTAAGACTACCCTTTTTATAAAAAGGGATCTCACTGGGGTGAAAATAACTAATTCAACAAAGGAGAATGTGGTGTGTTATCAGACATATCTAGTGATTTGCTAGTTGAAGTGACTTGTAAAACAGAGAACAGCTGGATTTTACGTGTTCTTTTTTGCTTGCCTGCCTGGAAACAATAACAAACAGAGTATTTTACTTGAAGTACTGTTTGGCATCCTCACTCCAAGAGCAGAACTCTCCAAATTCCCAGAATGTTACCCCTTATTTTTATTACTGAACTGCATGCTATCTGTGGGCCTCCCAGATTCTAAGTGCTGCCAGGGTCTACCTTGCTCCCAGTATAAATCAGAGCAGCCTCAGAGAGCAGCTGCTTTCCAGGCTGCTGTAAGAGGGGAAAGAAATCAATTCTTAGCTGTGCCATTGGCTCTATACCAGTGGAGGACACCCCACAGATATTTTCAATCAAAAACTTGCATCCTCATGGCAGCACAAAATATCTAGGGTAAAAAACAAATTGGGCCCTCTGGCTCCTCCCCTTTAGAGATACAGATATGAATCCAAGCCTGTTTATCAGCTCCAAATATACCGAAACTTTGAAGAAAGTTTGGATCTATAGCTGTATTTTATGACAGCAGCCCATTCCTACTCCTGACATATCTCGCTGTGCCTGTGATTAGGAAAGGTTATGGCTGTGAATCATGGCTTGAGGAAATGTGTAGTACACCTGTGTACAAGAGTAAACTAAATTCGGTTTGCTATTTATCTACTGTATTTATCTCAGTTAAGTAAACTTCGAGTTTGTCAAGATTTCCTGCTGGAAATTCTCATGATAATACGAGTATAATTGCCTTTTTATTGCCACAGACATCTGCTACAGTTTTCAAACAAAGAAAATACTGTGGGTTTGTGGTTTTTTTTCCCCTTCCCGGGCTTTCTCTATAATAAGATCCTCTCTTATTTTGTGTGTGATAGATTACAAAGCCAGCTGAGGGGCAGTAGAAACCAACCAGCCAACCCTTTCTCCTCCAGACCCTCTTACCCTCCACCGTGAGGACAAGAAATAAAAAGTTGTACAATAAAGACTGTAGTCCACTAAATGAGAAGTCTGCACACTGGGATGTAGAAGAGATCAAACAGTTCCCTCCCATTCTCCTAATTTTCCTTCTAAGGATCTTAAATACTTTCAAAAAGCCTGGTCAAAGGCAACGGGGCCAAAAAAGTATTTATGTTAAGCCCCTGGCCCTTCTTTATTCTGCAAAGAAGTCCCTAAGCTGTCCTCCTGCCATTTGAGCAGATCAGTGTGAAAGTACATGAGCCCTTCAGGCAAGGCTGAAGGGGTCATATCCTCTCTGTCACCTGGCCCCACAAGAGAACTTGTGCTCTCCTCCTCACTGAGGGAGAACAGGGGGATCACAGCTTTGAACTTGTTGGTTTTGACACATTTTGGTAGGAGAACTAAACAAATTGAAAAAAAATAAAGTAATTCAAATAAATCTGGTGCAGTACCAAGGAAGGCAAATACTGTCCTCCGGCTAAAAGGCACTCCAGAAATGTTTTGGGAAAATGTGCATGATGATCATTAGAATCCATCCTTGATAGATTTCAGTACCTTGAAGGATGAAGAGGAAAGAGGTTCCTCAGCTTTCATTCACAGAGATATTTCTAGTGAGACCTGCAGTGAAGATACTCAGTCGCTGCAGGCCACCATCTGCCTTGGCTCATCATCCCGGGGCCATAAGCGAACTTGTCAAACCACCTGCCCCTGAACTGACTGAGAAATATCAGAGCAATCGCCCACTATATGGGGATGGGCAGGAGCTGGGTGCTGATGAAAGATGCAGCTTGGAAAGAGAAAACTGGATGAGCAATGAGAAGGCAATCTATGGAGGAGGCTGTGGCACAGAAACTAAAGCAGAGACCAAAGAGATGCATCTCTGAATCAGTTTTTGGTCCCAGTCTTACATGATCACCTGGACCTCTAAAGAAGTGCTGCCACAGAACACTGGCCTCCCACATGCAGGTATCAATTCACATAAATAGTTGCATGCACCCTAAAGCATGGTATGGCCTGGCAACTGAGTGTTAATGGGAACAGCCTCACCCCATGGTGTGTTCAGTCACTGCAGCAAGCAGCAATATCAAGGTACTGCTGCTTCTATCCCCCCTATTTCAACTGGGTAGGCTACAAAGCGCTAACTCAGAAATTATTGAGTCCTCCAGCTGTAGTGGAGGATTTACAACCATGCCCAGTGGGAGGAGGAACACACAGGAGCAGTTCCACACTGATTGTAATTATCTATAGGCTTAGCATAATGGGGGACCTTTTTTTTTTTTAACGTAAAAAATACCCCAAACCAGAAATCAGATCTTTAAACTAGGAGACGAAAACTGGGCTTTGAACTTCTGCTGTCCACACAGATGCTGCCAAATTTAATAGCCTCACTGTTAGCTGAAAGGAATTCAGAAAGACATTTCCTGACACGTAGTGGATAAAAGCAAAGTGGTCACTTTTCAGTTGCTGAGGTCACACAGCAAGGAGGACAGGAGCAAGGAGTGGGCCTTGTTCGTATCTAAATGCTTTCAAATTCTAAAGAATTAGAGACCAGGCTGCCCTGTCCTCGGCAGTTTGATGTCTGCTGTTACAGCAGTGGAAGGATCTGTATTCAGAGCAAATGGGAAAGGAGACTGGCACAAGACAAGTGGGGAGGTGCTTGGGCTGTTTCAGACGATGTTCTCTCTCAAATTCCAGATTTACAGTGCTTGCTGGAAAGTTGGGTCTTCCAACAATAGACAGGCATGATTTTAATTTGTGAATCGAGGTTGCTGAGTGAGGCTTAGTCTTTGTTGCATAGTTCATTGAGTGATGAATAGACCACAGGAATGTCCATTGTTCTCACACAGACCAACAGATACACTGTCAGCCATGGTTATCCTGATATCCACCCCATTTTTTGATGGGTACCGAAGTAATCTCATAATGAGCGACAACACACCTTTAGATACTCAGATATGTGCCTAAAATATACTCGAAGCCTTGCTAAACTTCTTCAGGGACTGTGCTGGTTGATGCAGGGCTACAAAGACCATGGCACAAGAGGACCAGATGTGACATTTTCATTGCAATGTTGTGTGTGATGGGAACAAGGAGATTGACTTTTACCTGCTGGAAAAAGCCTAAGTTTCAAAACATGCCACTGAGATGCACATCTGTGTAAATGAAGTAAGCACAGGCCCTCGAATATGATGGACTACACACTTGTAGCCCAGTGCAGCCCACTTCTATTTAACAGAAGGCCGATGGGTTATTCTTGTGAAGAGTTTCAAACTACTGGATCACAAAAAATGTCTAGAAATTTTTGTAAAACATCACATGGAATTTTGCTCTAATTATTTCAGTGTGTAGTTAGAAATAGGCTATGGAAAAGTCTAAGTCTACCTCTCTCCCAGCCCCAGCATCTTGCACTTCAAATTCATAAGAAAATTCCCTGACAGTGAGATCCAGCTGGAGTCTGATATGTGGGAAGGCAAAGATCTGATCCTGTAGTCACACAGAGAAAATTCAGATGTATAAGTAAAAAAATGCAATAACTTGTATTCTTTTCCATTTTCACGCCTTAATGTTTGTTCTGTTCTTTATGTGGTGAAGGGTTAGTAACTAAAGGAACTTTTTATAGATTATTTAATTTATTTCTCTTAATATGTAGCATATTTAAAATGAGATTGTCAGAAAGACAGCAAAAAGACAAACTCTTCAGAGGCACCCAACTCTCAAATCCCTCAAACTCAACACTGTGTTCTCAAGGCAAAACTCAGGATACAGATGCATTGGCACAGAGGATGATCACCTTTTGCTGTGATAGAGATCATGGGTTAAGTCTGTTTAGGTAAATTATGCTGCAGTTAAATTCATATTGTATGTATTAATTAGGTTAATATATATAAAAAGACCAAAGCTCAGCACTTAACTTTCATAAGTTAAGCTTCCCCCCAACTTTTCATTAAAAAGAATGTTTAAATAAACACATTGGAATATCTAGTGACTCAAAATGGTGTAATGTTCAGATGAATAACCATTAAAAATCTGGAAGCACACCACTTCTATTAGCACTGCACAGAGGAAGAAAACTTAAGTGAAGTTTTCATATATTCTGGGTTTAAATCAAATATATTCCCAATGATAAGAATCATTCTTATAGTCAGCTACCAGGGACAGCAAGATAAGTTAGACAGCTGGCTGGTAGCATAATTATGCTCCAATATAAAAATATAACCATTCTCTTTGCTTTGTTAATAGCTCTGGCAATTTGAACTAAGTCAGTAAAAAGCAAAAAAGGTATTTGGCTGTCTCAAAGTCATCACACAGCAGTCTTGTGTAATGCTTACTTTGAATAAAGGGCTGACACTGTGTTATAACATGACACACCAGTCACAATCTTTCAAAGGAAAGAAGTGGTTTTTAAATCAGAAGTGAATGTGTGTTTAAGTCACTTTTCAAGACATTCCTTACTGCTGTCCTTATGAGTGGCATTACTGTTTCAAAGTCACTGCAGCCTCATTGGAGATGTGACCTTTGGGCAACTTCATCAAATTAAGAACTGAAATCCAGGGGCTGGCCAAGGGTCTTTGATACAGCTGCAACATTTTCCACTCAAACAAATACAAAAAATTAAAAGATGCTTTAAAAAATAATGAATCACAAGAGCTATGAGTGGACCCTTCTGTGCCTTTATACTTGGATTTTTTCATTTCCTTGATGAAGAGAACACATATCCCCACAGCCATGAACACATCAGAAACAGGGACCTTAGTTTTTCAGAGCCTGTGGGGATGTAGTCCTAGGAAGGAAGCAAAATCCATCCACATGGAGAACTCAGCTCTTGTATGTTGTCGTGTACTGCCATGGGTCTCTTCCCTTTGAAGTGAGGAATTATTTCTACCCTTCAGATTTAGGAAATTCTTCTAAAATGGGGAAAAAAGCTGCAAAACAAAACAAAACAAAACAAAAGATACATACCCCTCAAGTTTTTATTTTCTCTGAGATTAGAAGAAATTATCATTACCACATTTCTCTGTACACTTTTCCAGAAAAGAAATTGTGGTGATACACTGAAAAATAGGCCTGGACACTTAAATCAGTACAAGTTTGGCTTTACATGATGGGGAAATAAAATGTCCAAATAGAAGGGCTTCATAAGAGATAGTCTCACTTCTGGACTGACACACAGCAAGTCCTACCTGCTTATTTCCCACCCACTCAGCACTGCCACTGCAAGTCCCTAGAGCTACACTCTAAACCATCTCCATGGAAAAAAACAAAATAAAAAAAATCCCAAACCACATGTCCATTTAATGTTGTTTTTAGTTTAATAGCAAATACATCAAAGAGTATCGTCCTTTTCTTGCCCATCAGTGCAGTCCTATTCAGAGCAAAATGCAAAATCAAGACAGTCTCCTGCCCCTTTCCCCCCAAAAGATAACAATAATAATAAAATCACACAGTAAGGTAATTAAAAATCACAGATTTGAACACATCTGGCTGTTTAGCTATCCCTCTTGACAGTAATTGTCTTAATCAATTACTTATAAACAACCTTAACAATCATTGCTTCCCTCTGCTGTCCCCCTACTTCCCCAGTAGCAAAATTCAACATCCTTTTCTTTATACAGACTCAAGCTGCTTTTAGGAACATTAATATTAGAGGACTGGATTGAGGGTGGTTGCATAATTTCTAGCACAGTGAAGTCCTGAACTAGGACTGGAATTACTAATATCACTGAAATTCTCCTATTCCTAATAATAATAAATTGAAAATGACTGCTTGGCTTATCTCCGTAAGTAATGGGATCACATTAAGACAAGTGCACTGGAGATAAATATTGGATATAAACTCCTGACACGAAGACATCTTAGAATGAGAGATGGGAAGAAGTTCTTTTCCTTGAATTATATTGATTTAGAATAAGGGGAAAAAGAGCAGAAGTTGTAACACTAGAGAAAGGACTGGCCAAAAGCACAAGGGGAATGGTGAAGAGGGAAAGAACACCATAACCTAGATAACTTACACTTTAAGCCTGCAGCAATTGAGAAGGAGTATTGGCTTAAAATCTTGCGTGATCCTAACTAGAACAGTGTTATTGAAATATGTGGCTGGAAAAAAAAATCAGGAAAGAAAAAACATTAGGCCAAGTATTTGTTAACAATTGATTCAGACTGCCTTAATGGTTGAATTTAGACCATCGTGAACAGCATCTGCCTCTGATATAAACTTTAAATATTCTTGTAGGGTGCATCTATAGTTCCTGGTACAGTTCTCTGAATTAAAGGAAAAAGGGCACAGATTACTTTATTTGTTTCTACAGAGAGCCAAACAGCTCCAAGAGAAAGTCCCTTGCTTTTATGAAGATGGAGGTTAAATTTTTTTAACTTCCACCTTAGAGGTGGAGGATGAAGACCCAGTATTATGATGAGCAGGTCAGGACTCTTCTGCATGCTGGCATTACCCCAGAAGGTAAGGAATGCTAAAAATGACATTTTTTACTGATTAGCTGGCAACTGCCAGCCCCTCTGTAGTGAGAAAAGAAAGTAAAATAAAAAAGGAAGAAGTCTTGTGGCAGGACTTAACTGTAAGCTCCAAATTACCTCAGAAATCCCCTCCATCTTTTGTAGTAGTGACTTTGATCAGGAGCTGCTTCTACAAACAAACAAGTGTTTTCCAACTCAGATATCAAATCTCTTTAAATTCAATTAGCTGCCACGTAGCAGAGCCAATATGTATATCTAGGAATTAATATGTGGATATCTCCTTACCTCTACCAGGGCTCTGCTGCAGAGGTGGCTTCCTGAACCGGGAGAGCACCAAGACAAATTTGTTGAAGCTGCATGGCTGCAATAAGGTGAGGGAATTTCATTGCTGGGCTGCATTTCTCTGTTAATGACTAATGACAGCTCCTGGCAACTCTGGCCAGCCTCTTTTCCCCATCTTTTAAAAAAAGCAATTAATTGTCTTAATGTCTGGCTGTGTTTTGCATAGCTACCTGCTCTCAATAAATAAAACTCTACAGGGACTTTATGTTTTCTAGCACTTGAGCAGTCACCTGACAACGGGGCAGGTGGGAGCTGGCTCCTGCCGAGGCCGGGATTCTCACAGCAGCACGGGGGGGATGGAAAATTCAAAAGCAGTAATGACCCGAGGTTCCAGCTGTCCCAGGCTGAGCGAGGCTAAGCCTAGCCTTGCAAGTCTATTTACATTGCATATGGGCATCTCTCTGCGCTGACCCTGCAGGGCACAGCAATTTTCAGAGCATCTCAGAGCAAAGGAGCTCTCAAATCTGGTTTTAACAAAGTCAACAGTCAAGCAAGTTCAGGCCTCAAACCCAGCAATGTCCGGGCTTCACCTTCAGTGTAAACATGCCCTCCCTTGGCCAGAGAGGAGTCTGGAGCAGCCTAACCTTTGAGTGGGTGCGGCAAGCAACCCTTAAACCATGCCTGCTTTTTATCCTTGAGCTTCTGAAGCGCTGAGCTCGTTTCGGCTTCCCTCCGAGCAAGCAAGACCCCCACGAGCACGGCCTGCCTTCCTGGAGGGCACAGTGGCTGTCCAGGTGTGAAAGGAAAGATACTGGGGGGATGCGGGAGTAAACGGACTCCGGACGATCCAATGTGAATCCAGCAGAAGCCACTTTATTCCCCCCAAGCACCCTTATTATACACTGTGCTCCCCCCGTCCAGGCGTTCACACATTACATGATGGGCAAAGCAACATACACACATAAAACATGGAATGATTTAATTGGATCTCTGGCTCTGTTCGCCCGGCTACCGTGCACCTATTCACACAAATCATCAGACAAGTTTTCTATCTTTGTTTATGTTTTTCTTCGGCTGCTGTCCCTGTCCTTGAAGAATCAGCGTTCTCTCACTGTGTACGTTTTCTACGTGCTCTGTTCACTTGTCCTTATGGCTGGTGCACCACGTGTCCATTTTCTTGCAAAAACTCTGTCTCCACAGGGGGATGCTTGTAGCTACCCATATTTCATACCCTTCCGATCATCTGGGCCTACACCCCAAGCGCCTGTCCTGCTGGTACTGTGCCAGTGGAAACTTTCAGTGCTTGATACCTTTTATCAGAGATTATCAGCAGAACAGTTGATAACAGCCTGTTGTAGCAATCTTTTTATTCCTTTTCCCTAGGAACAAATTCAGGATCACCGAATATTAGTTTATTCCAGACTCGCAAATAAACGCTTGACACTCTTTAACTACTGCAGTGTTGCTGTCACCGATCAGCTGGGTCACAGATAAATAAAGGGCGTAAGTGTGTGTCTATATTACATTTCTGTCTTCTTGCATCATAAATAAGATCATTGCCAATATTATCTGTGAGAGCAAACCTGGATCAAGGGTTATTCACACAGCAATCACTGTAAAACAATGCAACAAATCTAGATTTCTAACTTGAGCTCGGTCAGAACAAAATAAAGAACATGCAGACAATATGGCTCTGCCCATTACCTGTAGATAAAAAAACCTCTTTGGAAGGAGAGATGTTTACAACTGCCCTAATCTGAAGCTTCTCACATGTTTTTATTCCACCCTGCACCTTCTGTTGTAAATCAGGCTTTAAAAAGCAGATAGCAGCACTGTGATCTTATGTCAAGAGTGAGAGATGTTTGCTTAATGGGCCTTTAAATTGTTTGTTTTAGAAAATACACATACCACTGCCAACACAAAAACTCACCCTATTTTTCAGCTTACTCCGTCTTTATGTAATAAAAAAAAAGAGAGATGGGAAAAAAATCAGTATAAATAACAACAATTTTTTATTATTTGCATTTTTCCAAACCAGTCCTTTCTGGTTTCTTTGTAGACAGCTTGTGGCTGAAATCAAGTTTTGAAATACATCCTCTTCAACAATTCCAGCAAAAGAAAAAAACGCTGGTTGTATGAATCTGAGCTGAATGGTCACTCTCTTTCCCCGAGGGGTGTTAGTGCATCTCTGAGGTGCAAATGAAAATCATAGGCCATGGAGCACACATACCTGTTAAAGCTGTGATTCTAGAACTCAGCTAGGAGGCTTGGGCACCTGGGGTTTGCATTTCACTTCTTTCTGGGTTTCTTTGAGAACCTCAGCTGTTTTATTTTTAATAATTACGTGACATGTGTTGTTTAAAGCACAACAAATTATCTTGCTCAACAAGTCTATGTCTTGAAGTCTTTATAGATCTGATGAAATATACTTTACTATGTACATGCATAATTTTTCAGAGGTCTTTTTTTCCCATCTTATTGTGTAGACTACTGCAAATATCAGAGTCCAACAAGCTTTTGTTTTCCTTATCAGGTAACAACTGAACTGAAAATAGATTTTCAACTTTTCAACACGTTTGCATATTTTTTGTCTGTTAGGTCCACTTTGCAGGCATCAAACACATGAAAGCTTTAAATATAATTTGTTCCTAGTGGCAGAACAACTTGTTTTCTATTTTTATTTCCTGTGGATACATCTATGCAAATTTGCCCCAGTAACAACAACTTATTTCAGGTCATAAAAACACTGAGCAGGGGGATAGAAAAAACAGTTGGTTCTGAGGGTCTGCTGCACTTCCTAGTTTTCCTTAAAAGATACAAAATTATAGTGCTGATTAACTTCATAAGCTGGGCTAATTATAGAAAGTTCCAGAAGACCTTGGAGAGCCAGAAGTTCCCTAAAACTAACAGCAGGTGATGCTATTTATACTTTGTTTTTATAAATTACAAAATTATTTAGAAAATAAGTGCATCTTGAGTGATAATAAACTTATTAAACATAAATTGAATGGAAGAAGCAAACACCCCTCCTTCTCTGATCCATAATTAAGGTTTCTGGTTTCAAAAGGTTGAGAAGGTTGAACTAGGAAACAAAATCTGGACTGAAAAGGTAAGAAATTACAGAGTGCATAAGCTTTCTGTACTTCTAGCCCCAAAAGCACACAAATTGGATAGAATTTGTATTTTGCACAAGGGAAGAATTATGGAGGAGGGCTCCGAGGACAACAGGATTAGTAGCAGTGTTTTAAAGAGTACCAGAAGGAAACAGAAAGCTTTCAAGGAGAGGAAGGAGGTATTTATTGGAAAGAAAGCTATGTTCATAGCTGACAATAAGGATTAAGTGAGAACAACCAGAGTCCAATAGACTGCAAACTAATGAAAATAGAACCTAAATGATTCTTCATTCATATGAAACCAAAAGGAAAAGCTGCTTCTATGTAAAGAAGGAGGAGCAGAAACTGGGAAAAAAAAACCAAACTGTAGGGACTTTTCATAAGTTAAACTTTGTTTTTCAATAACAGTCATGTTGGCAAACCTGGTGTCAAAAATGGGGTAGCTAAAAAAGAAAAAGGTGGTAAACTTAAATAGAGCTGAAGCAGGAGAAAAGCAAAGGACTCAGATGCACTCATGTTAAAACACCAGCTGATGTCTGCCCATGTGTTATGTAAAACAACAAGGACAGGAAGTCACAAATTATTTCTTGATGCTTCAAAGAAATGTCTAAGTTCAGGCAGCATGATACACCATTAGCAACTCTAGCATCATGTTATGAAGCTGAGTAACGCAGAGTCCCCAGGCAGGTGCAAAGGAGAGCTCTTTTTTGCAAGAACCAGGCCTTTTTAAGCAGTTAGGCCATTATCAGTTGCATTCCGTTTAAGAATAACAGATGTAATTCAACCAAGCACCATAAACCACGATGTGTACATGTAATGGTTATATAACTTGTTTTTCCACCTGCAATTCAGCTGAGTCACTTTCCCACAATCCTTTCCTACTTAGCCAAAGTAACAGGCCTGAGCTGTGATTTTACAAGGGTAACAAGGCCCTTGTTTTATAAGTCTTTACCTATACTCAACAGCATCGTCCCTGCATTTAAAACTGAGGATGAAGAGAGCAACTCTTTTCCCTCCGTGCATCACCTGACCTGACTAGTACAGAAAGCTTCAGGAAGGAAATCCGCAGCAGAAAATGTTGACAAGAGAATTGCAAAATAAGAAAATAGTGACATAAGTAGAGAGTAAGATAAAATGCAACACAGGTTTGCTAACGGTAGGAGTTGACAAACTTGACATCCTCCTTTGATACAATTTTCTAGACAAGGGCAACACAGCAGATCTAATCTATTTGGTATTGAGAAAAGCACTGGATTTTGTGTTACACATGGCAGCCCTAGTTAAAAGGGAGGGGATGAGGATTAGGATTGCATAGTTAACAGCTATACAGCTAGTCCTACACAGATACAAGAGTTAGCAGGACTGGCAGGTCTGAGTGCCAAGCCAGAGGGATGTCTGAAAACACTTTATCAGTGGTTGACCCCGCAACAAGCTTTATTTTCATTCAACACCCTGACACACAGTAAAGAGGCCTGTTCAAGTTTCCCAAGAATCACATATTTCAGAAAATATTGTCAATATACAGGAGGATCCAAACACTGCAGGTCTGCATCTGCATTAGTGTTTTCATTTGGAGCACTTATTCTCCCTGTAAGCAAACATTTGAAGAGTCAGTCCAGTTGCTAGTGGGGTCTTTGCTGCTCAGGACCAGGCTACGGCTAGAAGGAGTTCCTCTCTGCTTTCATTGTCCAAAAGCTTGGAACACAGGGGCCCGCAGGACAAGGAGAAAGACACAAATTTGCTGGGTGAAACAGCTTGTGCTATTTGCTGATGCAAATATAGCACTGGTCTCCTCGAGGACTTCAGTGACAAAAAAGACAAGTAATGTACACAGATCCAGGTCACACATCTAAGATTAAGGAAAAACCCTTCATATTTGGAAATGCCAGATGGGACAAGAGGTTACTGCTTCATCAGAAGATGATTTTGAAGCAGAAATGTAATACGTTAGGTGTGCCTGTGAGGAGAGGGAACACCAGAACTGACTAGCCCGTAGTAACCCACACCTGCACCTTGGCTTGCCTGAATTGATCTCCTATGTTTGGGCTACCACGTCCTCTGTTTCAGACCCTCTCTGTCCCAGTGCAACTCTTGGCCACCTCTACCAAAGGAGCAAGTGAATGGCAGTTCAGTTCCTGGCAGGACGCACCCAGCAGCCCCAGTCCAACGGGGACCAGTACTTGCCCTCTTGGAAAAGGGAGGAGAGGGGCACTGCCACTGCTCTGGTGCAGTGCTGGCTTCTCCAGCCTCCTGGGGGAGATGCCAGAGGTGCAGGAGGCTCAGCTTTTCTCATTGACTGCCCATGTGCAGAGCTTGGCAGCTGTGCTTCACACACAAGGGGAATCACCCAGAGCTGCTCAGGAGTGTGGCACAAGTGTGGGCTGCTCCTCACTTCACTCCATGGCTGGTCATCCTCCTGGTGTGTGCTTGAAGTGCTGCTGAAGAGAGTAAACAGTGCTTTCAGGTTATTTTCCTTGAGAGAGGGGTCCAGGACTGCCTCTACCCCTCAGCAGGGAGTTGCTTGTGAAATTTCCTGTTCAGAGAGGCTGACACCTGCTGCCTTCCACCTGAGACCAAGTCTGGGCATCTGGGAACACCCAACAGCCCATACTAAAGCTCAGAAATAGAGTCTGGGTTAGAAGACACACACTCTCTCTCCCAACATACAAAATACAACATAGATGTAGTGACAAACTGAAAAAATACTGCTATGACCTTACCCCGTCAAAGGCCTGAAATGACGAGAAGTGGAAGGCAGCTAAATGTGGTGCAGAATTAAAAGGCGTCAGCATAGGCAGCCTCCCCAGACCCCCTCCCCTGCCTTTGTCTCTGGTGTAGTGGTCCCACTCCATTGGCAGCAGGAGCTTGTGCTTATCTGTAGTCCCTGGAGTCAGTCTCCTAAAGGAAATCCATCCACAGCCAGTATTACAAACTATTCAAATTTACCTGGTAAATTTTTCCTTTTCTATTTACGTTTGGAGGTTATTTGAGATGGAACCATTTTGATTCTTCAGTCAAAGTGAAGAATTTGTCAGGGTGGAAACCTCCCTGAAATCCTCTCTGATTCATGGAATCTTAACCTACTTAAGCTACATTATGCTCAAAAGCTATGGTGCTGGATGACATGGAAAATCCAGAGGGAGCTAGATCAATCAGAAATTAAGACTTCCAGATGCCATTTTATAAATTAATGATTTGGTTTCCCATTTGTACAAGTGCTGATGTAAACAACAATTCTCAGAAACCTCCTAGTACAGAAAAAACCAAAGGACCCGGCAGCATATTTTAGTATTACAGTAGTTCAATAAGTGCATTTATTGCAGTTCCTTGGGGGGTTGTGCAATATGTATCATAGACAAAAATATGTTTTATGGGCCAAATCCTGCTCTCAAACTTCATTAGAGGCTTTAAACTGGCATAATGGAAAATGAACATGCTTCCTCTGGGATCTCCAAATCTCTTTTGAAATAAGGACAAAAATAGGAACTAAAAATATTTACCATCTGGAAGGCACATATAGTCTACAAAAGAAAATAAAGATGCAAAGTAGCCACCTACTCATTAGAATTGATTACCTCTTCTAGATATAAAAAGCCATCTACCCAAGTTTTCTTCTTTTGGTACACTCTCCCACAAGTTATAACTGTGTTTGACAATGATCAAATGAGTGTTGACCGTTATTTTTTGTCTGAAACCTCACCTAGCTGATTTATCTTTATTAAAAGGGAAAGGGCTGCTTTTTCTGCTTGTACTTGAAATAAATCATTTGGTTGTTTGGAAGTTCATTCTAAGGGAAAGCACAGACACCACCCCATCTGAAATTTTGGTTGTCCTCTGCTATCACTCCTTATGTGCTCAGCTGTGTACATA
Source organism: Callaeas wilsoni (assembly GCA_013398955.1). Taxonomy (NCBI): domain Eukaryota; kingdom Metazoa; phylum Chordata; class Aves; order Passeriformes; family Callaeidae; genus Callaeas; species Callaeas wilsoni. The sequence continues at coordinate 37,384 of VWPU01015707.1, read as the reverse complement.
TAGGTATTTGATTGGCCCTGCTAGATCACTGTGAAGGGATTTAGCTGGCTAGAAAAGCCCTTAAAAATAAAATTAAAATAAATAATTAAAAAAAAAAAACAAGTTCAGTGATAAAACATTTTGTTATGTCCATGTGAACTCAACATCAAAATAAAAAATTTGGACTGAAGTTTTATAAACAATCTCTTCCTCTTAAATTTCTTCCTACTTTAGTGCCACCTGAGAACCTACGTAGCAAACTCCAGCTTCCAAAGGCAGAGCAAGGTATACTAAAGAAGGTGGGTTTTTTTTCTGATAAAATGCCTTTATAACAATATTGTGGGAGCATTCAGTTACTCCCTATGCTTAGAGTCTAAGAAAGAGTCTAGAAATTACTGTGCTCTTAGAAAGAATTATGGTTGTTTCAGTTACTTATCACAATCATTCAAATGACTTTAAAAATACATGCTTCATTTTGCTTAATGTGTTTAAGACCACAGTGAAGAGAAAAAAAAAATGTATCCCAGTTTCTCAGGAAAAATAATTGCCAAAGATGAAGGGTCAGTTTCTTCCCCTCTGGGCTTGCAACAAATCAAAGGCATTGCTTGAGAAATGACTATGGATAAATAGGGAAATAACTAGGAAATGACTAAGAAGCTATTTTATTATGGCTACGAGAATCCAGTTATAAACCAGTTACCAAAAGAAATAATCTGTTCCTGTACCCTAAAATTAAGCTGTCTGTTCATCATTTTGAATAAATTAGGGCAATCCCAGAGTGAAGGAACAAGGTGTTGCCTTTGTACAACAGGGGGTCGAACATGGCCATGATGAATTCTGGCAAAAGTAACTGTGAGCCAATCCTCCTGTCTTGTCCAAGGGTAGAGACACAGTGGAATGGAAATGCTGCTTTTTTTCTACACTGCTTGAGACAAAGTATCTGGGGGAAAGTGACTTTTGTGTTCTGAGGAACGAGAGGAAATGAGAGATTGTGTTTGGGAAGGTCAGAAACAGCACGAGTCTACTGAATGGCCATCTTATGTTGAGGATAACTATTTCCATGGCAGGTTAAACTACTGCTACTTGCAGGTCTCCTGAAAACAAATGGTTGCTCCATTAGGCTCACTTCCACAGACACTGCTTACAGAGCACTACACAGACACCGATATTAAATAAATCACAAGCAATCTGGAGGAAAGAATTTTGGTAAAACAGACACCTTATGGACCAGAAGATCCACAGGGTTTGTTATGGGCTGCACACATTTCTGCTTGGGGGCACCAGTTGGAATTAAGTGAGAATCAACAGCATGACATTTACTCAGGATAAAAATAAATGCAATAATCTCAGCAGATCAGAAAGTGCATCCACACAAACACATGAGCACATCAATCCTCTATTGGCAAGCACTGGGAACCTGGCAGGGACAGGGCTTCTGCAGAGATAGAGATGGACAGAGGCAGAGCAGCAAATACTGTTGTCAGCTCCTGAAGCAGGTCGTATCTGGGATACTTTAAGAGCATGGTATGGAAACAGGTTTGAAGAAGCAAGCTGTCAACTAAGGATAGACCTCAGCTCCAAGTGGTGTTCAACTGATGGACAGCTACTCAATGGTATCCAGGTTCCAGGGGATAATTTCACAGATGAACCTGAAAAAACCAGCAGGGTTGGGTCAGTAATGAGTTTCTTACTGTTGCTTCCTCAAATATGATAATGCAGCATCCCTACTGCCCAAGGAGATAGGAACAACTAATCAGGAAGTTCAGAGATACCACCTGTTTTGTGGCTTACTGAGTTGAAGGCAGTCCTCCTTTATGGTCTGGGTATAGTCTGGAATCTACCCCTAAAACTGCCCCAGTTGCAGGTAACTGGTTTTGTTTCAATGGAATTTTGCTGGATTAGAAGACAATTTTGGTTTATTCTGTAGACAGTCTTCAATTTATACCATCCTCTGAAAGCTGGTTTAACACGGTAAACTATTTTCATATTATCCTTTGCATTAAAGAAGTAAGAACATAATCCAAAGACAAAAAAAAAAAAAATCTCTTTTCCCGACCCACTCCTCTTCACGTGTTTATTATTTTAGTTGCCTGTAAGCTTTGCTATGATAATTCCCAAGGTCAGGCCTGCAGGACTACAGGAGATTTACGCTGGAACGCCGTTTTTCTCCTCGCATCCAAATTCTCATGTTCACAAAACAGCGAAAGCACTTTGGCTAGAACTTTTCAGCTCCACATGAAGGCACCAAATGAATTACAGTACACACTGTATTCAATAACAGTGAATACTTCAAAGCTTCCTAATAACTAGGGCATGAATGTAAAATGTGTTGCTCTGCACATCTAAGAGTTTTCCCCTTTCTCATCATGTTCTTTGAAAAGGTGGCTTTATTCAGATTTTTGTGACTGTTCTTGTTCTACAAAAGCACTTTTAGGATTTTATTGAGGTTTACATACACCAGTGTTCAAGACGAAAGGCTTTCATGTCAATTATTAATAACAAAATCTTTCATCTGTCTATTTAAAAAAATAAAAACATGATCCTTTTTTTCTTCATTTTGATGTTTAATTTAGAATGAAAATCAAACTCTTTAAAAAAGTTTTCCTCACTATCACAAGGGAAACTATGATGTTTTTAAGAATTCTCTCTATGAAGATAATGCCTACTAAAAATAAAATAGAAAATAATAAAATACAGGGCTTAATCCTTTTTAAAAAAACGTTGAGCATATTTAATGATTTCAACAGGAGTGGAAAGGCAGTCGGGATCTCATGGAATCAGAGCACAAAATGCTGTTTCTACTACTGTATTTGGGGATAAGCAGTTCATTGGCTTACAAAGTGACTCAACAGGGACTTCAAGAGCTGTAAAAAATTGGAAATTTAAAGAAAACCCTCTTTGATTTGACGTCTATTCCTTCAAAACATCTCAGCAAGACCACGGACTACCCCCATACAACCACAGAGCATGAGGGCTTGTCCTGTGATGACCTGGAGTGCGGGTGCCCTTGCCATGCTGCAGTGTAATTGCTCACTGACAGACACCTAGGCCTGTAGTACAAGCAATTAAAGGCACTGGTGCTCTGCAAGAGTCATTTCACAGCCCTTAGTGGAGCACTGCTGCCCAGGCCCCTGTTCAGGACCTGTGTCTGTCAGATTTCATGGCATTTTAAAATTGGAACTGCAAGTGGGTTCTATTTCATTCCTTTTTATTTCTGTAGCACTAACTACCACAGAAAAATCCTGCTTCTCTGAAACAGTCATCAAGTGTCTCTTTATACAGACTTCCCTTCAAAATTTCAGATAGATCTACCAGACTTCGTATTTAGGGTTTGAAATGGAATTATTTTGTTTGAGACAGCAGTGCTTGCAGTTCTTCAATTTAATTTTAGAAAGTTCTTGCCCTTCTAATTACATTTATATTTCGATTAAGATTCGGTATTTCTGGCCTGATTTCATGTTTCTAACACATTTCATCACGGAATTTTGAGCTAGCAATGAATGTACCTTTAGGCACTTTCCTACAGCCCCAACACTGTGGAGAGTTGCTGGGATGAACCACACGTGCTCATAGAGTTATTGGTGGAACTCCATTTATTGATTATTATAGGCCTGGTTATATACATTAGTCAGCTTGTTCATGAGCCGCTTAGCAACTTATGATTGGATAATAGCTGTTATTACGCGTATAGTAATTAATGCGGATTGGCTATAGCTAAACAATCATGCTTTTTCTCTATTCTTTTCTTCTCGTTACATGCTCCTGTTTTCTCATCCTGTCTTCCCATCTTGTTACTTTCCTACCAGTGACTTTGTTTCTTCTTTCTTGCTTATTCAGGCTAATCAAGGTTGCTGAGGCCTGGGTTGTGCACATTCCAATGAGCAGTTCCCATGAGAAACTGCTCCCAGTATCCATTTTCTCTGAGAAACTGCTCCGAAATTCCTGAAACCTGGGTTGTGCACGTAGCTTAGCGCTGTATGTCCTTGCTCAGAGAGCCATTCTTCTACACAACACAATGCAAGTGCCAGAACGAGCTGCACAACAGAAGGCAGGTGGTTGCACACCTTGTCTTGATGTGGTCTCTCCCATCAGCTCTAGGAATCACGCTTACTGAGGTGTCCTGTTTGCAAGACCAACAGGAAAGGATACCAAAATGCATCTTGGAACTCATATTTATGATATGTGACTGGATTTATCTTTTTTAAAGGAATCAGCAGATAAAATAACCTAAATATATTTTTTTCTGTAACCTTTTCTCCCTGTACACAATGTAGCTGCACTTCAGAGCAGTTCCACATTGCTTTCTCGGTACAGAACTGATTACACTTGGATTGTCTACTCTAGCAGCTCCTATGACAATTAAAACTGAATTTGTTCCATGGCATTCACAAAAAAATAAACCCAAACAAACTCAAGCCTCTAAAAAGTTTGGAAGCCATTCCAAAATACTCTTTAAAAAGCCGCAGGAGCAAGTCCCTATTATGCATTTGACAATGTAGAGAGATTAAAATATTTGAACTCCCATTTCAACTCCAATCATACAATCTCTGACGCATTATAGCCTTAGTTTTACCCTCTATATGTTTATATATATATATATATATATATATATATATTACCCTCAATATTCCCTCCACATTTCTGAAGAGGTTTAGAAGTTTTGTGCAAAGAACATCAGATAAGTATAAATAATTATACTTATAATTATAATAATAATAATAAATATACTTATAATTATAGTAAAATAACTAATTTTGGTTATCATAGAGCTTAAGGGTCTCCCTTCACACACGACCGATGGGTGCCTTGGGAGGAAAATGAAGTGTTTGGGCAAGATTCTGCCTTTTGTTACCTTTTCTGCCTTTAATTATTACTTTCCATCTTCTGATTAGGCTAGTGCTGATCTGGAAATCTTAACCATACTCTTAAGTGAAATAAACTGCTCACCTTTTTATTTGACAGCATTGAAGCTCTTTCATTGTACACGGAGGTACGTTAATTACCTATTCTTGCTCCCCTTCCTTTCCCCCTGCCACACAAATGAAGAGGCTAATCCTGTTTCACTCCTCGTGAATGATAGCAAAGGTGTGATTCATTTGCTCTAATTTAGTCACCATCTGCCCAGGGTCTGAGGCAGGTACCCTCAGCTCCCTTTATTATCAGCAGAGAGAAACAGGTATCTCCAGAGAGCAATTTATCTTACCCCGACATGGGGGTGTCTAAAATAGGTCAGAAAAATCACACTCTGGAGACATCTATTGTATTTCTGGGAGCATTAAGGGAGCCTGAGGTGACTGGCTCAAACTTGGGTACATAACTTTTAGACATCCCACGCAGAATATCCACAAGAGCTGCTGAAATGATCCCATGCTGGTATAATAATTCTCACTGCAGGCTGATACAATCTAAATGGGACTGACATCTCACAGCACAGATAAAGTCTGGCATGGACAGTCATAGTTAGCAACTGTGAATTTGATGTCTGACATTAATCAGGAGATAATAGTGAGATTGCAGCTTTGAGAGCCATCAGATGAACTCGACCCAGCCATCATTAATCAAACATGCCTTGCTTTTAAATCCCATATTTTGGGGCCTCCATGCATGAGCCAGCAATGCTAAAATGTGCAGTTGAACATCTCCTTTTCTGGAACAGCAAGTTCCTTATTGCTAATAATAGTAAATTAGTTACTATTGATTCTCAAACACCGTGGTTATCTCAGTCTAATCATTAACCTTCCTGCAAGGTAGGAAGGTTCCCTATTAAAGTGAATCAATTTTAAATTTGGGACCTCACTAAAAAAAAAATGTAAAAACAGGATACTTAAGGTTTTTCATGATTGCTCTGAAGATTGATTACAGGTACTTTTGACAAAGTAGTAGAGATGCAGGAAGATTTATTTTGCCACATAAATCCAAACACAAGACCCAGATGTCCCAGGTATGTGGATAATCATCACTGCAGCCATCACTGCAATGCAATTGTCTCTCAGGGGACTGTGGTACATGTTATATGGCACTCAGCAACAGCACACAACAGCTTAGGACAAGAATTACCCAAACATATTGAGCTGCTGACACTCCTTCCCAAGAAACTTTGGTTTCTATGCTATTAGCAGAGAGGCCTCAAGTGAGAAGATAAATTAACAAAGAGACTGCCAACAAATTCAAAAGAGAAAGAAAAAAAGGCAGTGCTTCTGTATGTAAAAAGCCTATTGGTACCTCCAGAAAGCTGTCTGTGTCTGTCCCTCCCTTGAGTTTTTCTCTCCTGCAATCCTGCTGCCATCCTAATCACTTTTGAATATTACTGTTTCTTCTTTTACTATTTTACTAAATCCCGGCTCTTCAGACTTCAGGTGTTGGAGGTACTGAACATAAATTATTTTCTGCCCTGGGAAGGGACTCTGCTCTCAGCAGCACAGATTTTTTTTCCTTAGAAAACTGGCTTGAGTTAATTCAATGTGACACCATCACCCTTCTCCCTAGCAAACAAACAATTGCCCTGTTTTGAACTCATGCCACTTTTTGCTCATTATTTCCTCATTTCTTAGTTTCAACTGACTCTCAATCTTAGCAGCTGTCCCACAAAGCCTCAAATATAATTTTTCATCCCAACATGAATATCACAAAAGGAAACTTTCTTCTCCCAGAAATGCCTTTCAAGGGGCTTTGGACTTCAAAATCAATCCAGTTCTTGAAAATTTGACTTTAGATCTTTTCCCTTTTGAGAGAATATATACACCATTAGATATAAAAAAGCTGAAATATAAAAAATTTGGAGTACTCACAAGAGTGAAGAGAGCACAGCAACCAATAGCCCCTCTGCTAAGGAGCTATTTAAACTACAGTTACCCCCCGGTCCAAATTTAAGGGTTAGCCTGAAAGTGGGGTGGGGTCGAGGAAATACACAGACTTTAAAAAATGCCTTTTTAAGAAGCTGTTACTTCTCTGCATGAAATTATAGAAACTGTTCAGTTCTCCTATTGACAGCCTCGCTCTTTATTTTATGTAATTTCCCAGTCAACAACATTTTGTATTTTGTGTAGCATGCACAACAGGGACCCTGTGTAGAAACATCCATATTCAAACTCTCTATATTTTCAACAGGAATCAATATTAATTATGTTTTTTAAGCCAACATTTTATTTAAAGGATCACCAACATGCAGGAATCTTAACCCAAACAACAGGAACAGGCCACTATTCTTCCTGTTTGCAAGACACAAAATGGTTAATAGACTTACAGTAAAATAGATATCTATCAATTAGGCTCAGAATTCCCAAATTCAAATGAACATTTGTCTACAGATATTTGGTAGGCAGTTGCACAAATGCTTCACTTGCACACCCACATCTTAATTTACTGTGTTTATCAGGTTTAGCTCCACAGGCACATCCTTGTCTTAGAGCCAGCAATAATCATCAATTTGCATTTTAAACTAGTAAAATTGGACTAGAAAGAGAGTACCAAGGAATAAAATGACTTCTATAGATTTGCTCCTTGGGCCAGTATTGGAACTGGGAATAACATCAAATTCTCCTGATCCTTTGTCTGGTGTTATTAACACAGACCCAACTTTATTTTAAATCAAAGTTGCTGGAAAACAGAGCAGCACCGAGTCTAAAATGTGTGTGTCTCATCTGAATGCAAATTTGCAGTCAGTTTTTTGGCTTTGTACAGCCATCATATAGCACCATACAGATTTTTCTGTGTTTATTCTGTACAAATGATAATTGTGATTACTGGAGAATGCCAATCTCTTGCCTGAGTCTTGGGGAACCAGACTGAACTGAGTACAGAAGCACAAAGGCTACAGCCTGCATCAAAGGTATAATCATCCCGACTAGTGGAATAAAAACGACTTAGGTCACACCACAGAAGTACTCAAGAATCAACACTGCCCTGAATGCAAAATGAGACTGAAGCCAATAGCCAGCCTGAACTTTGTTCACAAATTCAAATTTCCAGCAGCAGCAATGCCAGCTCTCACTGTTTTCTTTGGGACTGTTGTGATATTTGTTGTTCTTCTTAAAGTCCTGGCACCTGTGGTCAAGGGATTAGGTGTTGATCTCTGCTTTCTTCTAAAATAAAAGTAACTTTTTCAAGTTTGAGGAAATGCTTCTAAATGCTGCCTGTGCATAGGGACTAGCTCTTCCTGTGCTCCAGAGCAGCCAGACCCCAAGCAGCTCCGAAGCAGAAAGCACACAGTGGGAGTACTGTTAGAAACTCCTCTGGAGGTGTATGGGCTTCAGCTGTCTACTATTAAGATTTTTGGAAAGCTGTCTGCTTGTGCTCTGCTGGCGTAAATAGGCAGACCAAATTCGTGTTTACCTCTTCAGACAAAAAGACAGAGGAAGTGAACGAAAAAAATTACCTCAACCCCACGTTTGCCCCAGGATTTGCTCCAATATCACAATTTTCTTGCCAGGTGAGCTGTGCGTGGGATGCAGAACGTTTCTGTAGCCTAAGAGGTTGTGAAAAAACACTTGCATGTGAGAAAGGTTTCCAGTGCTGTCCTTTCCATGTCCTGCTCCAAGAGGACCATACAAATCGTGTACAGGATATGGTTCAGTTCCTGGTGTTGCAATTTCAATCCACTCACACCTCTAGTGGGACTAAAATAGTCACTTTTCTAAACCTAAGAAATTGTTGGAAAGAGGAAGATTTTGGCTATCATTTGATAGGCAGTCTGATCAGGTGCTGTTTATAAGCAATATGATTTGTAGACAAGAAAAGAATACTCTTTGTGAGCAGTCACGTGCAAAATCTGCTATTATTGTTAATTTTGCAAAGATTGGCTAGTAAAAAAAAATTAAAGAAATCAAAGACTAGAGATGGCCATTGGGAAGAAGAACAAACAACATCTTAATATATTTTCTGTTTTGCATGGAGCTTTCCTGGAAGGGCCCATTTGAATGAGAATAGTTGTGTTTGTTATGCTTCTAGAGTGAAGAAATGTGAATTCTCCTATGCAGTGTGTATGAACAGGTCTTCCCCTTACCCAGTAAACACTTCTTGTTTCTGTTGTTGTTTGAATGCCTCTTAAAAAAAAAGGTTTAAAATATTAAAAACAGAAGTCAAGGATACAAATTCTAAATATTTGTCTGATTTTGCCATCTGTGACTTTCACTTACTCTCCCAAGAAATATGTGATACCAGTGAAACTGTGCTGAGTTTCCATCTTTTAAAGGAATTCAGCACCAATTCCTGCATGAATGAATAAAGTGTGTTAAATGTTATTCACCCTGCAAAGCTTTCCTCCAAGATATTCCTGTTCAAGGGACTATTATCAGTGTAGTTCTAGCTTCCAAAGTTCAAATTCCAGCTTTCCCAGTGTTTGGAAGAACCATAATATTTAAATTTCTAATTTTTCTATACATCTACATCTGGCACATAAAGAAATATTCCAAATACTTTATGCATTTTATAGCTGTTTATTCCAAATGAAATAAACCAGGCAGTGTACAACATAGATTACAGAGGCGATTTTGCCTGCTGCTCCGAGGCCAGAAGTGAATGCAACCAACACTGGGAAAGCACATTCCTAATTTTGCTGAACCACGAGACTAGAAGTTAAATGAGAATTTCCATTCAGAGAGAGCAGGCTTCCTTTAAGGGCATGAAGGGAAGATGTATGAGGTAAGAAAAGTATATTTAGGTATTGTCTGCCCTGATTATACCATCTCTTTTAGTTTTTCAAAGGAGTAGGAAACTATCTGGCTTGAATTCTCAGCAAGTTGGGCTTACAAATGTTACTGAAGTGTAATAGCTCCCCCTGCCAGGTTTAGATTATAAGCTACATTTCATACAAGTGTAGATACCCTCACACACACTCCAGAAATAAATTAACACCTATGTTAGCATTTGCTTTTACTGCTTTAGTCTTCGATGATTATTTGATCAAAAGAAAAAAAAAAAATGCACTTGATACCTAATGTATATTAAAGTAATTTTGTAAAACTTTCAAAGAAGTAGATATTAATATTAATTTGCATTCAGTGTGGGCAAGACAAATATGAAATTATTCCAAGAAGCAAGGGAGAAATAAACTAAATTACAGAATTTTAGTTTTACTTTAATTTCCTGTTAACTTTTCAGTCTTCTATGTAATTAACCTATTTTTTGATCTCAGGCACTTAACTTCATGAAAGATAATTGTGGTCTAAAACTGTTGCCTGCTGGCAAGCTAGGACCAAAGTCTTTTTGTATTGCACTGTGTTTGGACCATTTTTGGCTTCAGTAAAACTGATGACAGAAGTTCAGAGCTAACAGCCTTAACCTTCAGAAACCTACACTTATGACTGATGCCAAGAAATCCTACAGACTGACTCTGAAAGTCAAGCCATTCAAATAAAATTGTTTGTGAACAGGTAGAATTCAAATCTCTCATGAAGCCCCCAGTCTTAAAAAACACTCAACAATTTTACAGACACGTGAAAATATCTACATATGTGTCTATATCTACAGAAGAGGTACAATGGTAATGACTAGGTTGAAGTCTTGAAAATCTGAGGGTGAAAGTATGTAATAATAATAATAATAATAATAATAATAATAATGTACTTATTAAAGAAATAAAATATTTTTCCCATCCTCTGCTTTCTCTTCCATCTCATCCCCATCCTGGTTTATGCATTAATTTAGATCCAACAAATGTTTTGATAATCTTGCAGTTAATTTACAATGAGTCAGTCAGGCATCTTTCACCTTTAATGTAAATTACCAGTGTATGGGATTAATGAATTTTTTATTGCCGGCTGTTTACTATAGTCAGCTCAAAATATGGAGGAACTATAAATTAGGTCCCATGGAAATCGTGGAATTGTTTAGGAAAACGTAGTCGTAATGTAGTACAAAATTGTTCTTCAGCTTTTCTTTCTCAGCTGCTGCTATTTGAGATCACCTATTTTGAAAACTGGGACAAAAGATTTTCTGGTGAGTTCACCAAGTCCTTAAATTTAATGTCCTGTTCTGGAAGGAGTTGGACCAAGTGGTAAGAACGAAAGGAGAGGTGTGACATGGTAGGTGTGGGAAACAAAAAGATGCTTGCTGAAAAAAAATTCCTCCAGGAAACACCAGTTATGACTTTAAGAGGGAAGGCAGTGGCAGAGCCAAGGAAGGCTGGTGGTGGAGTCTCTTTTCCCTCTCTGTAAAATATGTTAGAACAGTAAGTGTTTATATGGAGCTAAAAGACCGCTTTGATCTCAGTGCAGTGATGGAGTTGACAACAGCAGTAAGCAGTTGCAGAGTCTATCAGTCATGATTTGAGATGCTGAGCTCTAGGAATACACAAGAGGAGATAAAATTGAGATGAAGATAAATGCGCTTATTTCCTTATGGCTATTCCATTTCGGTGTCGTTAGCACGGGAATTCTCAGGCACAAAAAGCACCACACTCAAAAAGAGTCATTCAACAGACACCTATTTTTCAAGGCTGTCCATTGCTAAGCAAGAAAGACAAGGGTATACTTTAAATTTTTTTTGCCCTTTGTTTCACCATTATGCCTCTCATCACTTCTAAGGAGAAAAATAAGGAAAAAAATTCCCATCATTTAATGCTTTGATATTAAACCATTGGACACTTCTGATGCTGTGATCAACTCCACGCTCATCTCTTGTGGTGCTGACAACTGTGATAGTATCAGTATGGATCCCAGGAAAAGCTGCAGTAAATTGAAGCTAAGGAATTTTTGCAGCTTGAAGTCTTGTGTCCTTTATAAATGAAACAGGGTTTTTTTATGCCTGTTTATATGAAATCAAAGGCAAGGCTCCTGTTCAACACTGATCTACAAATAGAGACGTATTTTGCCCATTTGACCAGAAACTTGAGAAATGAATATTTGGTTTGAGAGACACCAAATAAATACTGGAACGTAGCAAAATAAAGTTTGACAGCAACATTTCAGACTCCCTAGATCATTAGTCACTTTTGAACATCTAATGTTTTCCTTCTAGGGGCTGGATTCAGGAATCTATCTAGTAGGAGGCAAACTCCATAAAAAGAAAATGAAATCAAAAAATTAATCACACATCAGAGAGCCTTGTCTATTAGGTGTTTTGTCTTTCATAAAAACATTACAAAGACAGAAAATAATACATGTTGATTTTTGGGAGAGTACAAGTCAAGAACAGAGAAAACCATCTAAGCTTTCATGGGAGGTGGACAAAATGCATGATAATTTTGATATTGTAATGGTCTGCTTTCACCATGAGAAGAGTTTAAATCTCTTTTGTATGATTAAGGTACACAGGTCTTAAAATAGAGAAAAGTGAAATGGTCAAGAGGTGACCAGGAAGAGTAAGTACACACGTAAAGGACAAAGCGCTTCTGTCCGTGGCTCACAGAGATTGCGATATGGTTTGATTTGAGTTTATATCTGTTACTAAGTACAGAAAATTTTGTAAATGCATAATTAGCATGTCCATTTGACAGCCTACATGATCTGCCAGTACATCTGAGGGAAAAGATCAAAGCAAAGAATTCACAGACTTGTGCATGCAACGACGAAGTTATTGTATGACGTTTTTCAGTTTAACTACAAATTCTACTTGTATGTAAAAATGTCATTTACATTTTTGCAGAAGTTCTTCTAAATTAACTTTCATTATTTATTAATTTAACCTGATGATGTCTTATAATTAGAACTGCTGAGAGATTGACTACAGTATGGCATTTCCCTATAATTAGAACTGCATTGTTCATGACTGAAGTTTTTAATATACTTGCTCACACCTCTCGTTGCTTGAGGAATGAAGAGGGTGAAAAGAGCTAAAGACCGTGAAAATATGGGCACATGTAAATACATATAACTATAATGTTACAAATCTCAGCTAAGAGTAGTTTATTTTAAGTGATTTAGATGGCAAATATTTATTCTGATATGGAAAGAAACAGTAGGAAAGTAAATGGTAGCCCAGAAGTTGTTAAATTATACATACAGGTTCCTTGGAGGTCTGGTTTTATAGCTATATATTCCTATTTCAAGATAGGAATAGTGGCAAATGATAGTTGCATACCATAATAATGATTACTTTTTTATTTAGAGTAGTTTGAATTACCTCCATGGTATACTGGAATAACAAAGACATAGATCTGGTCACTGACTTTGCCCAACAGTTCTTTCAGACAAAGAGTGACAGAACCAGAAATTACTCCATTCTCTTTTAAAAGGAAGAGAAATCATGGAGTAAGGACATCATCAAATTATAGGTTTAATTGATTCCCTTTATTACATATCAGAAGTATTGCATTGTGCATCTGGGTCTTTAATGAGCCCAGCAAAGACAAAAGAAAGATGCTCTGTTCTCCCTGACCTCACTGGCTACAGCAAATCCCTGAGGTGCAAGGCAGGGAGGCAGGGAGAGCAACTGAAGTTTTTCAAGAGAATTAAAACACTGGGATGGCAAAGCAGCAAAACCTTCCACTTTCCAGATGGAGCATTGTTAATATTCTGGATTTGTGGCACTGCGCTATTTTGAAACAAATAAAACAAAGTAATAAAAAACGAAGTTCATTTGCCATATGGCTGTTTATTTCTCTGTGCTACAGCTCAGAGATAAGTAATGTATGGTTTCTCAGTATGGCACATCCACACGCTCCTCCCAGGTGCATACAATATAGCACACCTAGATTAACACAAGCCAAACTCCTTTTGATTGCATTGAACATGTGGCATCGTGGCTTAAGGGATTTTCTCCTTCAGTTGAAGTATAAGATATGTTTGACAGCCAGCAGAGGAAAAGATACATTTAGGACTGAAAGGAAGAGTAAAAGGGGAAGAAGCAGGTGGATGGAAAGGCACAAAAGATAACGTGGTTGGTTGTTCAACATTTTCTATGTGAAATTAGTGCTCGGGAATGATAGGATTCTGACAGCCCAAACAAAAAAAGATTTGTCTAAACAGAGAGTGAAACATAGGCAGCAGCATCTCTGGCTCAGCACCATCAGGAGATTTGAGAGGATAAAAATTTGAGTGGATACAAATTTCTGGTACCCAGCAGAGAATGACCAGAAATGGCAAGACTTCCAGTACACCTCAGACACTTACAGGTGTGTTCAGGGAGGGAGAGCTGCCTTCGGCATTTCATTTGACAGTAAATATAAATAGCATCTATAAACATATTTTTATATATATATAAAATATAAAAAGCAATATCTAGCTAATGTTAACTCCATCTCCAGCATTTTCCTTTGCAGCACAGGGCAGCCACAGTATGCTAGCCTTTCTGCCCTCTCCTCTCTTATCTCAGCAGGTGCACCACGAACTTTTTTAAAAAAAGTGAAAATAAAAGAAACTTGCTAAGGATCTTAACATCATATGTTACTTCATTTTCCTGAATTCATCAAAGCAACCATATCAAAGGAAGGCCAGGCCTGCCACAACCACAAGCACTTTACAAGTTTAGAGCATGTGGGGCTGTGTGTCTGTTGCAGGAGAGCATGGGTGTGTGTCCTCTGCACTGCTGCATGAGGACAAAAGCATGGCTGAGGATGCCATGTAATGATTACATTATAGGTAATTTTATCCTTGCAATAGGACGGTTCAAATCTGGAACAGGAAACTTAGAGAAGCTACTCCATTCCTTTTGCCTTCTTTAGTCCTGATTTGAGCTTTTTTCTCTTATTTCTAGGACATGACTGAAGTTTGGAGTGGAAACACCACACCACTGCATGTAGACAGAATTATACTGGGAGATATCACCACTCCCAGTCTCACAGCTCAGTGATGACCATATGATGCTTATGGGAAAAAAAAAAAGTGTACTGAGAAGCTCACTCTCAAAGCAGTTATTCACACACCTTCCCCTGACTGTTCATTTAAGACAGTCATCTAAGAAAATCAGTGACAACATATACTACCATTTAAATGACTTTGCAACCAATGATATTCCAACCGAAGGCCCAAAACAAGGAAATAAGGATGTGGTGCCACAGAAAATCAAAAATATCTTTTTGTTTGTTTGTTTTGCTTTGTTTTAATTGAGATGAGACCTCAGAGTTCCTGCAGGCTTTGCTGTGCAGAAAGTTCTGAGTAGGCATCGAGAGTAACTTGAGGGAAAAAAGTGTTGTAGCTCATCCATTTTAATTCTGGATAACAAGGCAAAACTTATCTCCTGATAGCTCTCTGGCTATTCTGATGACAGGAACCTCAGTACAAAGCACTTACGCATGCACTTAATTTTAAACCCAGCAGTAATCCTGATTGAATCAAGACGTCTACCTTTGTGCTTAAAGTAAAGCATGTGCTTAAGTACCTTTTTGTATAGGGGCCTTAATTACATTATGTGTGTGAGAGGATATGATAATTTTAGTTGGCTTTCCCAAGAGAGCCTTTAGTTAATAAAATAACTAGGTTCAATACTCCACAGAGTCGTATGGGAACAGAATTGTGCTCCTCCTCCTGAAGCCCAGCACAGGGCAGACTGTAATTTAATTGTTGGAAGCACAGAAAGTGCTGAAATGCTGTATGTCTTAATATTGTACTGCAAGAGCATGTTTGTTTCTATTATGGAATGCCTTGGGAAACCACTGTGCAATGCTACCACCTATTCAGAACTACGTTTGAATTTACTGATGTTCAGTTCCAGACTTAGTTGTTTTAACAGATGAGATAAGGGGGGAAAAGTCCAATTAACAGGAATTTCTTTAAAGAGAAGGAATGAAATCAAAACCAAAAATAAAACTCATGTTCTTTTCCAACAGAATCACCTATTCCAGTGGGGAAAATTCAGCACAATGAAGAGAAGACCAAAATAAGACAAGGGAGATCTATCTGCAAATAGTTTCTTCAAAAGTCCTTATCATGATTGTTCTATGACATTATTCTGTGGGAAAAGGAATGCGAGAGCTGAGCCTGTGAAGTGCATGGCTATGAGAGACAGTGGTGAGCAGAGAAAGGACTGGTAAACTCACTGTAGATCCTCAGACATCATACTGAGGTTCTCATTTCAATCTTTAATTCTCCACAACGTGTCACCAAAATGTTTCCTGCAGGACCAGCTGCTCCCGAAGGTGGTTAAAAGTAACATTTCAAGGTAATGGTTTGGGCTGGGCCACTGCAGGCAGGTGGAACCCAAGAGCCAGGTTTTCACCCGAGCCTTACACTGCACAACTTACCCTGACAGCTACGGAGTCTGGGAGAGGTTTTTTCCCTATTTTTTGGGTGTATTTCAGGTGGTTGTATGTGTATAACATGAGCCTTTGCATAATTTTGCGTAGCAATGAGCTTTGTATAGCATTGAGCAGGGCAGACCAGAGCTGCTTAAAAGTAGTTTCCTGTAGTGGTTACTCACTTCAGAAGGCACAAACTGCAGTAACTCTTGTGAAATAGCTGAAGCAAAGCTGAGTCATATCACATCAGGACCTGCCAATTTTTCATCACTCTACTTGTTTGCAGCAGAAAAGTTGATTTTGCTTAAATGGCAAAGAGCAACAATTTCTGCTAGTTGATTAATACATACGGTGCTTTTATGCCATGGACGTTTCATGTTATTAGTTTGACAGCACCACAGTGTGCTTTTGCTCAAAAAACAGTCCTCAGCTGGAAAAAGAACAAAAATATTTTGAATTAACTTTAGAAAGAGATTTAAATAAAAATAAAATATAAACAAATAAGTAAGAAGGCATTATTACTTTTTTTTTAACAGTTTGTTGGGTGTTTTTTAATGGCAAAATGATCTTTTACCTCAAGGTAGAGAATGAGATTTTAGCCCACTGTCGTAATTTAGGATATGTAGTAATTTAGCATTAAGTTTCACAAAGTTGAAGATTAAAAAAATTATCCATTAGAAGTGTTAACTGCAAGTGGCTTCCAAGAAATTTCTACTCAGTTCTCTTTGGGAATGATTAGTAAAAGGGATTTATGGAGTTAGCTACAACTTAATGCACCCAACTTGCACAGTTTAACTCCTCATGGTCTATGGTCAGATGCCACCTTTTGGCCATCGGCCTGCCTGTAGTTCTGCAGGATCAGATATTCCACACATTTCCTGATGCTTGGAATGCAGCGATCCTTCTACATCACCTTCTCACTGACAGAGGAATGAATTAACAGCAGTGACATATCTGTGGGATTTTTCACAGAAAACCCTGTGACAATCCACAGGTGTGCAGTGTAAATGAGGGTCTGCAGTCCCTTCTCGGATTGCAGAATAATAGAGAAATTACTATTTTAATAGCTGCATATTCAGAAGTGTCCTCCCAAAATGTGGGCAAACAAAGCTGGCTGCTTTTCCAGCCCCGTGTTAATAGTTGTGCGGGTGTACAAGCCCTCACGCAGGATTTTAGGGGAGAGGTTGGATAAAACCAGCCTGGCCGTTGGGAAATTGCAGTTAAAAAAGTGATTTTCAATAATGTTACTATTTACAGGCTTAACCTTGCTTCCATCTGAGTCAGCAGCAGACATCCAATGATTTCAATACTGGAGGCTAAAGCACTCAATACCTTTCAAACTATAAGGTCAGAACACAAATTCTTGATGTATAGACCCCCAGCCTGCAAGGGAAAGAGGGGAAGAAACGAAGGTCTAGAACATAGATGTTCAGAAATTCAAGACCTTGGCTCATCAGCATCAAATTTCAATTTGAATATGTATAAATTTCTGAGTAACAGAGGAAGTAAGTTGGCAAAGTACGTATATATTAGTCTAAACTCAGATTAATTTCAAATACATGTAACAAACAGCATCCAACTTCAATCACTTGCATAGTTAAAGTATTTGAATGGCTTAAACTTAGCCATATGCTTAAATCTCTAATGAACAGAGACCAGACTGCCTTTTTTAAAAAAAGTCTTACATTTAACATTTGCCTAAATACCGATTTAGGCTCAGGGACTTAAATCTATGGAATAATTTTAATTTAGAAAGACAGAGGTAAAAAGGGGGAGGAAATTTTTTCCTTCAGAGTTGGAAAATCAGACAGAAAGAGAACTGCTATTCCATCTAACACCCCACAGCATCCTCCCCCTTCTATTTCCACTGTAAATAGAAGTTCACTTACTGCCATTCACTTCACAGGAATCAACTAATTTGAAAACTGCTATTACATCTCCTCTCAGTTTTCTGATCTTCAGACTAAACAAGCCCAGTCCTCTCAAATTTGCTTGTAAGACATTTTTCTATAGGTCTTTGATCATATTTGTCATTTTCCTGTGGACTGCTCCTGCTTTCTTCACATCTCTCTTAAAATGTAGTAACTTGAACAGGAGATCAGAGTTGAGGGCTTTACCAGAAAATTGAAAATATTACTTGCTGTGATTTATATGTGACGCTTCTTTTTATACATGGTGGTACAAGTGGTTAAAATGATTAATTTATGTACCGATTATTTTCCCTTATAACCCCAAAATAATTTCTGGCAAATCTACTGTGCCGTCTCTCATTTTATATTTGTGTAGAAGTCATGTGTTTGGTCAGAATGAATAAAATTAAGCATAGCTGCTTGGACTGTGCGTTATTTAACCACCTCTTATTTTTCCAGATTATGATTCTAATTTGCTAAAAGTGTTTTGAATTCTAATCTTCAGGTTGCTTGAGACTTTTCCCGATTCAATATAATCCACAAAAATTAATAAACATGCTCATTCCACCCTTCATTTCTAAAAATGGAGAATAACAGCAAACCCAGGACATGTTAAAATATGACTCCTCCTTTTCTGCATTGCTCCAGTGTAACAGAAACCCATTTAGAACTGCCTTTTTTTTTTCTTTTAATTCAGTTTGCTAACTAGATGTGCGTAGAACACTTGCCCATTTTGGATTTTCTTGGTTTATTTATGGTAACATCTTTCCAATCATGTCAGAATCAGATGGTGACTCACAACTACTTCATTCCATGAATCCTGTTACCCTGCCATTGACGGAAAAGTGATTGGTTTGACAGCTTAGTCTGATGTATCTGTCAGTTGTTACTTATCACTTTTACATCCTTTGCTTACAGGTGAGTTGAGTATTGCTCCTTATCTATTTGGCCTAGAATTTCTTTATCTGCAATTCTCCCCTGTTTAAAAATCAGATACTACATTCCCCCATTTCCTGGTTTCTAGATTTCCAATCATTCTCTCATTTTTCTATTCACCCGTTCTAGATTATTTCACCACATCCAGAAATAATAGAAAAAGTTCATAGTTTTCAAAGTAACCTCTAATTTATTCTTTGCTCATATGAATCTCATTTTCTTGTGGTGGAGAGCTGAACTTTTTTGCTCTTAAGTGAAGAATGGAGAAAAAACCCCTTTATGAATTCAACACCATCTTTATCAACTTATGTAATCCAGTAGCTAATAAGGGAACTAATGGGGGATTCTAATGGGCAGAATCAAAATTAGCAGAATCTATCCAAAATATATCCCAACAATGCAACCAAAGACATGGAATTTAGTTTAATATTTTTCCTATACTGTATGGGCACACACTTATAAATATATACCTATTAAATTGCATACTGAGCAATTGAAATATCAAATTATCAGGAAAATGAAATAGCTTGAAAGGTATTTCAAAAACACCTTTCAACATCTGTAAAATTATTAAAACCTTGGGAAAAAGCTACCTTATACTTTTTTCATTGAACTGAAAATTTAGTAATTATAGTTCTGTGCCATGTTGTTCCCAACTTATTATAATAAATATTTTACATGCATTTCTTTTTTCACTATCTCATCTATTGATCCCTATGCAAAAATGAATTTAACATGATGCAGAAATGTCAGGTAGGCAAGGTTCCCTTTTGTATTTGGTGGGAACAATTTATACACGCCTCATTGATCGTTTCCCTACATTCATGTGAATATTGCAATTTTTTAGTATATTTTATGAACAAAGGAAGAAGGCATGTAAAACTGTTGGGGTAAACTTGGTGACATGGCAGGGCTTTTGCTTTTTCTGCCTGATGAACAGAGAAGAGTGGTTAAGGAACAGGAGGAAAAAGATCCATAATAGTCCTCTGACACCTGGAAAGTTTTAAAATTGCCAAAGGTAAAAACCAAATAACCATGACTGTAACTTCGCATTATCACCCAAAGTTTCCTGGCCCACTTAAGACTGCACCCTGGAAACGAGGAGTTCATAAATGTTAAATTAGACAGACTTTGCTCTGTGATGCAAGCCATGGCTGTGACCTAAAGCAAGAATACAGAATGCCTTTCAGTTAGAGAGTCTGTCACTCTCGTTCCCTTTGATGCTCTTCCTTCACTTTCAGGAAGAGAGCACAGGGAGTTAAGGTTTGTGGCCTGCTCCCCTGTTGTCCCTCATTTTACAGGCACTGAAATCCAGATGAAACCTCGAGCCGCACACGAAGCACACACACAAAATCCCCTTCACTTTCATCAGTAACTTTTTCCTTGATGAAAGTTTCTATCAGCCAGCCGGTGAGCCTTATTATACAGTCACCCAGCTCTGGTTACCACGCAGCCATTCAAAATGAAGCATTATAGAAACTCCCATAAAAGGTTCCTTCATCTGAAGGCGGCCCTTTCTTCCTCCCACTCTGAGGTGCGTAGAAGTGAATGAGTCTCTGCGGGTGCTCTGGCTCCTGCAGATCACACAGGCTCCGTGGCCCCTCGTAACCTTCCCGGTTGTCTTTACTCTGGTGACAGCCAGGGAAGGCTGAGTCAGCAGCCCAGACCTACCATCCCTTTGTTACAAACTTGTCCGCAAATATTAGCTGTAGGCCTGTGTTCTGGCAAACTTCTCTGTCTCTGTCAAAATTACGCATATTTATCAAATGCCTAGAGTTTCGGAAGGTGGGACAAAGCTTGCAGACTCTCCTCTAACTAAAAATAGTTAAAGTCAAAACAGGAAACTGGACTTGGATCTGGTCAGAGCTACCTGAGACACGTGCAGCCCCAAGGGGAGAGAGAGAGGGGTGGTTCACACCCTGCTGTTCCTCACTGACTATAACACACCTGGGCCACAGTTAACATACCGAGGACGTATCAAGACTGACTTCTCAAATCAGCATAAGATTGCAGACTTGTTTTGTTTTGTGCTTGCATCTCAATTAGACCGCTATGTTGTCTGTTCTCGGGAAAGTGTTCCAGGAGTGACAGCATTGTTTTTTTGGGACCGATGGAAATCTTCTCCACAGGCTTAGAGCACATGGCAAAATGTCTGGAGCTCAGTCTATGCTAATGTCCCTACTGCTGCTTCTGCTTAGAGGAAGAAACTGGAGACGAATTACTGGTCTTAACTTCCTAATTAAAGAAGAGCTGGAGGGAATACATCATACGCAATGGGGAAAAAAAAAAATTAAGAAAAGGAATTTTTTCTGGTTTATGCTTCAAATGATTCATGACTTGCAATACATCATATGCAGTCCTGGCTCAACAAGAGTCTTAGGCAAGTGTATTGCTTTAACTTGTAACCTTTTCTGAAAACTAGTGGAAAATTGAGTAGTGTTTTATTTCAAAAGTTAAAGACTAAGTGAGGATAGAAGTTAGATCCAGAAGGAACTATATTTGTTCTACAGTTTTCAACACTTGCTAGAGATACTTTTTTCACATTAATTTTTTGTAGCTAATGGCCTTTACTGGGACTAAAGATTGATGTGTCTATCCGTTCAGAAACATGTCTTCTTTCACTAGGACTTCAACAAGTCTGTGAGATCTAATAAAGTTTGTAGGGATGTAGAACTCACAAATAAAACTGAAGTAACCTACCCTTAGCTTTGGTCAACTCCATGTCCACCTGAATAAATCATCTAGGAGTCCATCATACATAAGTAACATCTACATAGCATTGTTCATAGAACAACATCCCTAAAACTGAAATAGATTAAGGTTTTCTTTCTCTTCTGTTGTCATAATTTCTACAAAACTGATACTTTCCTGAAGAAGACTTTCATTCAGCACCCATACCATCCTACTTCCTTTCTAAAAAAGTATCAAGAAATATTCATGACATGCAAAAAGGCTTCCATTTCTAAGGATATGAAATGTGTTCAAGTTCTTGTAAGAAATAGAGCATTACACTTGGGTTTTCATTTAAATATGATTTCTGAAAACTAATAAAAAAATTAGAAATGTTGGTGCACAGGAAAATGACAAGTGAGAAAAAAATGCATATAAAAATATCCACAGGATAGCATGGGGAACTAAATGGGGGAAAATTACTTTTGCTTTGGAGGGAGCATTATGTAGGCAAGGCAATTTTATTAACACGGTTGGATAAAATATAAAGGGTTTTCCTAATCTCAGAGACTTCAAAAGAGACTTTTTTTGAGACAATATTAATATCAAAGCCAGTTGTCACTATTATTAAAATGTTCTTTGCTCTTCATTAGTCACAAATGATCCCCTCGACTCACAAAAAGGTACTCGGTAAATTAAAAGCTTTTATGTAACACTCTAACAAAAGTTGAATGACTCCGGAGTTAAAAGGCAACTCTTGTGTCTGTCAATATTCAAAGTGGTACCCAATTTTTTCCTTTTTTAAAGTAGCAATTTCCTTAGGGTATTTATTCATTTATAGATCTATTAAGAGACTGATGAGGAATGGACGATTAATGAAAAGCTTTGTCGTTCTGAGTTCTCACAAGCAATCATTAAAGGCCTGATTTTGCATTGTGGGCAGCCTGCTAGTGCCATGGAAAATCCCTCTGGAGGATAAACAGGTCTATCCATCTCCAGGGCTGAGCGAAGCCCGGATTTATGTCTGTGTGAGGGCAGAGTGGTAATTCCTCGCGCTGGGTACTTTTCCTAACGCGCTATGTCTAAGCACTTCAAAAGAGTTTGTTTGCTGATCACGTTAGCCAGAACACAGCTCATCCCTCCAGTGGGCTGCATTGTGTGACTCCTTATCGCTGTTTAATTGCAGTCTCACACTGCTGAACTTCATGGGAGCTCCTCACCCACTCGCATGGTGAAAGACTGGAGGACAGGATTATGGGATTTTCTTAATGTGGGCTCAGAAATACCACACAGGATGTGGGGAAGTCACCGGAATTTGCCCACTGCTGGATTCATGCGGTTGCTTAGAGTTTTCTTTCCACTGAGCTGTGTCTATCTGTCTGAGGGTGAGATGTGGGGACTGAGGATCCACTGCTGATTTCCACTTTCAGATAACCCTGTTGGTGATACCATTTGTCTACTGTGTCTTTGTCTTGTGGGAAGGTTGGTGCTGGAATGGTGGAGGCAGCACAGAGACCCAGATTTCCAGGATTTTATACCTGCCCTGATACTGATTTGCCTTGTGCCTTCAGTTATATCACTTTTCCCCTTTGTGCCTCAATTTTTCTATTTATAAAATGGGAAAAGAAACGGTGGGCTAAGGCTGAATTAATACCTTTAGACTGCAATAGAAAGGTAATATAGTAGTACAAAGTATTAATTATTATATTATCTCTCTCTTTTTAATGGATTTATACTTAATTCAGTTACAGAGAGACGCTTTGTTCGCATAATAACATTTTCTACTGCCTTTGAGGCTCATAGGAGCAAGCTTGTGGGAAAGAAACTGGTAAGTGTTTGAATTTAGAAATGCTGCTGGTTTCAGTGTATTTAAAATGCTGTTGAAGTCGGGACGATTTAAATGTGTGAGATTTCAAATGTCTCATTGACACACATCGCAAATTCCTTCATTGCCTGAGGGAGCTACAGCAAAAGGGAAAGTTGGAGTCTTTTAGTTTCACAGTTAAGGCAGCTTTTTTTAAAGTGAGTTAATGATGGAGCATTTGCCTGTGCAGTTGTAACAGAGCAATCTGTCACTGTGAGAAGACTCCTGGGGTGACTACCAAGATGTGTTAACTAGCAATGGTACCTCCATTGTACATGACCCGTTGCTTGCCCCGGTGTTGCAATATATTCCATCCAGATTCCTGAGTGAGAAACGGGAATGGTTCATGTTTTGAACAGAGGCACACGCCCAACTCAGCTTGTAAAAACTGAGGGTAAGGGAGCTCTGCTGAGGGAAGCAAGCTGAGGGCCTGACTGATATTCTTTTTCTATTCTCACCCTGAGAATTCAGAGGTACACTTGCTGTGTTCGTCACGGAGCTGGCTCCTCTCACGGCCCCCTCATCGCACACCCACCACGCGTGGGACATATTGTAGGTACACACTCATTGATCTTTGCTCCGTCTGATGGCAGATACAAATCTGCTGCCACTGCACCTTATGCTAATGTTCAAATGAAAATGGATAGCATGCACTGAGGCACACCAGGTTGCACTTTACCTGCCTGTATACATTTATTTGAGAGTATGATGCTGAAACCAGCCTTCTGGGCCCATCTCCATATCTCAGCTCCAGAACAGCATAAGATTTTCAGGCGTGTGAATTCCCCTATATTAGAACTTGTTTTCTTGGCAAAGAAACCAAGGTCTCTGGGCTGGAACAAGCAACAAAGTGGTCTGACAAAATTCTTGCCCTGGGCATAGGAAAATCAGGACCATAGTTTACTCCTGTGGTTTGTTTCAAGGTCACATTTTGTGTTAAACGAGACAGGAACAGTCTTTCAGTTATGCTAGATAGAACACGATTGACTTGGACTCTCCCATTCATGTCATCCATGACGATGGAGTATCAAACTGGATGCACCAGACATTTGCAACAGAAAAAGAAGTCAAAGTGAAACAAGAGAACCGGTTTCCTACCTTTCCACCTTCATTCTTTGTGTGATGCAATCGTTAATGGAATATGGCTGGAAGAAACATGTTTCAAAAATATGCAGTGATATGCCATGGAATGTTTCTATTACAGTCAACAACCAAATCCTCCATTTCCTTCTCCAAAGCCATAATTTCAGCTGATGTCTATGTCCAAATAAAAAAATGAAAATATGAGTAAATCATATCCAATATATCTCATATACTCCTCCAGCTCCCAGAAGATAACATATGTCATATATCTAATATATTTTTTTTCTGTTTTCGGAACTGAAACTCTGGAATTACAGCTGCTGATCGTGAGTAACGTTTGAAATGAGAGACCCGATGCCTGGCAACTCTTTCAGTGAAGAAATTCTTTGTGATGTCCAACTGGACCTTTCTTGGCACACCTTGAGGCCATTTCTTGTCCTGTTGGAAACATGATGGTGTACTCTTGTCCCTGTGAAATGAAAATCAGCCTCAGGAGATTCCTTGTGGGATCACATCTACTTTGTTTCTATAAAGAGCCTCTTCAGGACTGGAAAGTGATTTTCTTTTCATGTCACACTGCTCTACACCCAAAGAAATTAATTGTTCCGTGTACAGAAATTTTAAGTCTCATTTCATCTGGAATTCTGCACCACATCCTCTACAGATACCAACTTCAACAAATTCTTTTTCTTTCCACCCCACTCTTAAGAGTCTGTTCTAAACTTATTTGTCCGTGTCATCCAACTTCCCCTGTCCTTCCCCGTGAAATGATGATGTTTCCCCATCCTGCCCTCAGATAAGCTCTTCTTCGTGTGTTCTACCACAGAATCTCCATCCACTCTGTGTCCCCTGCCTGAGTCTCTTTGTGGCTCAACAAGAGACAGCACGTGCCATGGCCAATCTGGCACACTGGGCAGCCTGACTGATTGATTTGCCAGGCAGCTGAGATGAAAGAGCAGGGATGACTGCTGTATTCCCTGCTTTTCCCTCAAGGGAATAATTAAAAATCGGTCTCTTCTACCAGCGTTTGTGGAAAATACCAACTGCCAGAAGACCTGAAGGAACTAAAATGCCTATCCAGTAAAATTTGACTGAAGTTGCCTCATAGGAGTGACTGACAGGCAGATCAAGGTATTTTTATTTTTAACTATGTTCCTAAGAAAAAAAAATATCAAGCTATAGTATGTTTCAGTCAGACTGTGAAGAGAAGATCAGGAACCTTTATCATTTTTCCTCAATTTTTTTACAACATCCTTAATCTGACATATCCAATTATACTTTATTTATTCTGATGCTGAACTGGTAGAGGGTATTTCTTTTTGTAAGACTGAGTATTAATGGGTCTTGAACACTGCTGAGACTTCCAGATGTCACTGTACTAAAACTAAGTAAAGGTAACCTTATGAACAGTTTCTCTGAGCTGTAGCACATTCCCACGCCTGCAGGGAATAAAGATACTAAAGGCACATAACAAAACTACCCAGAATGTAGAATCATAGAATCTCCTGAGTTGGAAGGGACTCATGAAAAGCCCAACTCCTGGCCTTGCACAGAACACCCCAAGAATCAGACCATATCCTTGCACTCTGTCAGGCTTGGTGCTGTGAATCCTTCCTGGGCAGCCTCTTCCAGTGACCAATCATCCTCTGGGTGAAAAACCTTTTCCTGATATCCAGTCTAAACCTCCCCTGACTCAGCTTCTTGCTGTTTCCTCAAGTCCTGTCAGTGGTCATGAGTGACGAGCTCAATGCCTGCCCCTCGTCTTCCACTCACAAAGAAGCTGTAGACAGCAGCGAGGACTCCCCTCGGTCTCTTCTGGAAGGAAAGATGGATCTGGAATGGAAAGAAAAGCAACATTGCAGGGAAACCTGTGCTGTCCCGGTCTTCAGTTTTCCCAGTGTGAATTCTCTTATCACTCTGGATTTGCACATTACGTGGGTTTTAGGCTTTGCTTAGCTGGTGAAATCTTCCCTGCTTTTGCAAAAGCAGAGACACTTAGTGCCTGTTCACACACCACTTGGTTCAGGCTACCTCGTGTTCTAATGAACATATCACAGCAATAGCTCAGAGCTTCCCATATTTCCAAAAAGCATATGTTAAACAATGTAAGCAAAGGGAAAACGTAACAGGCTTCACTTGTCCTAACAGTCCATCTGCTTCCTACTCCCCACTGAGCACATCTCTTTTCCTGGTTCCCTTTCAGGTGCACTCTTACCTTATGTAACGTGCTTTTTATTGGAGATTCATGCTGTGACCCTGTCAGAATTGCTACAGCAGGGGTGACCTCGGTAATGACTGTCCACAGCCTGCCAAGCTAAGTTGGTCAGTGTTAGCTGATTAAACTTTTAACAACATCCCCTGTGCGATAAAGGGCAAAATGACAACTTTGCCCATCGTCAAGGTGTCTGTATAATAAACTAATTAGTAAACCACACAGTCTGTGGAGCTTTTAATGAGTGCTATCGTCTGGCCTCTGTAATAAAATCCCAGTCTGCCCCCTTTTGGGATTCAATTAAGGCACAGACTGTCATATGCTTGGCCTGGCTGATCAATGAATCCATTCCGACCTTTGTCGGAGCTGTTTGCAAGGTCACTGGCAGTAGTGAGGGAAGCCAGCCTGGTGGTGGGGAGACAGACCCAACAGCACCCGACAGGCACCAGTATCAGCTGCTAATGTCCTCCAGATCCTTTGACATCAGCAGAAGTTTCTCTCACACAAAGGTTAGCTGAAAGAGAATGTGGCAATATGCATATATATAAAATTTAAATATATGGATGCCAGCTCTTCTGAACAGAAAGGCTTCCCTGTTATTTAAAAATTTCATTAATTCCTTCACATCTGCATATACCTAGACACCTGTGGGGTTTTTAAGCACCAAAATATGCTATCAAATGTTTGCTCTGTAAACTGTGTTTATTGCTATGATCCAGATACACAAACAAAATGAACACAATGGAGTAGCCCTAGGTTATACAAAACAGCCCCCTTCTCAGGTCCTTGCATACAGATAATACTTATCACTATACAATTCCAGAAGGGGTTTATAATGCTGAAATAATTTTTACGGTGCCTCACTGCAATTTTTACAGACAGGAAAATTTCTGTTAAAAAAAATAAATTTTCAGACAGGCAATGACCCAGTGAGATACCCAGGCACTGTAGTGAAGGCATATTTAAAAGTAAAGATTTCAGGTGTGAGTCCTTTCACCTCTGACTTCCACCCTCAGGAGGATAAACAGGAATCAGGGGATTAGTAGAGTGAAGACAAGACCTTTAGTGTCATTATCACCTGTCCTGGCCAGTGGCTAAGTTCCTGGGCTCTAGGCAAGCTCTGTCCACAGCCACACTGCCACCACAGTAGAGTCAATGATGCACTTGGTTTTTGTTAACTGCTGTAGTGGCAGTCTGGAACCTCCAGACCTCCCAAACATTGCTTCCTACAGCCAACATGAAAGCACTGCATTAGGTGATCCGTCAGGGCCACTGGAGGTTGTGTACCACTGTGAAATGTGTATGCAATCAGAAGAGCAAAAACTGGATGGAGTTTATGAATTCATTCTGCCCAGGTGAGAACACTAACCTCCAAAGAGTGGGCTTTCTCTTCTGCCCTCTTCTTTTTTCATTTGAATTGAATAATCTCTCCTCTGCCACCTCGCACTATTTTATAGCCTGGGGAATAAGGAGGTGTCTGAAAGGTGATTTTTAACTGCTGTGATGCAAAGAAAGGAAAAAAATCTGGTCACAATTGTCCTGCTGATTCAGAAACTGAGCAATCTCTGTAGGCACAATCCCCATGAATTTATAGCAAGTGACAAAGTTCTATTGGTCTTTAAATACCAAAAAAGCAGAAACGCAAGGTGATCATAGTGGTACAGTTGTGATGCCTAGTATTTGCATTCCTGATATTTGCATTCCACTGGAGGTGGAAAACACTGCAAATGCAGAACTTTGCCTTTTCTAATGTAGGCAAAATAGCACTTATCTGCTCGCCCTTGACATTCATTTACAGCCATCAGTTTACTTAGTTATCTAACAAAAATTCTAGTAGATACATATTTTCTTTTTTTATTGTTCCTCATTTTCACTACTCCAGTGATTCCATCCTGTGCCTCTTCCCATTTTTCTCTGGCACTTCTGCATGTAACAAGTCTTGCATTACTTATTGTGATTCCTTCCTGTACCTCAGTTGCCACTGTGCTCCTCTCTTCCCAGAACTGTCACAAGTCACAAAACCCTGCTGACATTTAAGACACGATTTTCTGTGCACCAACACCTTCCAGCAGCAGGGCCCTAATCCCAGCTCTCTGCTAGGGCCCCACGCTTTGCTAGAGCTCAGGAGTACTGTGCATTATTCCTTCAGCTGTTGCCTCAAAACCACAAAGGAAAAGGTGCCCACAGCCCAGGATGGCTCATGAAGCAGACAACAAGTGAAGCAATAACTAAAGGAACATAATTCTGCATTTCTCAGGAAAGTTCCAACAGTTATTTTTGCTGGGGCCAGCCTTGCTTTTCCACACCAGCCTATAAGGCACCAGCAGGAGGTTTTCCTGTCTGGCAGGTGTCACTCCGCTTTCCTCCTTCCAAATGCAGCTACAGCAATTAGTTTCAGAATTTAGCCTGTTAAGATGATTGAGAGGTAAGGAGTAACTCAACTTAGAAAAGAAAAGAAGAAAAAGCAAACACCAACTTACTAAAAATAAAACTCATTTTGGGTTTGTTTTTTTAAATTTTGGAATTCAAGTGGAAGAAAATGAACACTTAATTAAATATTGTGATTTTTTTACCCCTCTCTGGGTAATTCAACATTTAAACCAGGACAATTATGTTCAGGTATTGTTTATTAAAACTAACAGAGTCAAACCTGAATTTAGATTTCAATGCCTCAGATTGAAGACAGACCAACCTTTATATGTCTCTGCGAATTTTTCACAGAAAATGTGCATTTCAGTCCTGTCTTCTGCTGTTTCTGAGATGGCCACAGGGCACTGGAATATGTTTCTTTCTGTTGTATAATGTTTTCAAGGAATAATCTGTGACTGAAGGTAACATATTTTGATAGTTCTAATTGTGTTGCTCTGTGCTCTTGAATTAACTCTCAGATCTTTAAGATAGGTTATAAGTTGTGCCTATATAGTCTTACCAACCTCAAGACTCTCTAGACATGTATATACGTGTAGCAGTAGGTTATACGCATTTAGAGCAAAACTTCAGAATTTTGCAAACAAAAAAACAGTGGAAAAGGTATACATAGATGTAAAACAAATTTAAGATTAAAAAAGCTTTTCATTAAAGAATAGCTTAAAATATTCTGTGTATTATTCTCTTTCATTCTGCCCCTAGAATTTAAAACTTTGAGAAAATAAACAGTATAAAATAATTGGTGTTTCACTGTATCTTTTCTGAGTTTCTCACTTGTCCCTTTATATCAGCTGCTCATTTACAGCCCTAAACTTAGAACAAACCTCATACACTTAGATGCTATCAACCTAATTCTTACCAAATGAACCAAGCTGTTTTGAAAATTTACTGGCCCAGACCCCAAATGCAAGTCTCATAGCTTTACTAAGGATGTTGCTGCTTGTAATCTAATTAGCTGTTCTCTATGGTGAAACTTACTTTTCCTTGGGTTTGCTGATGGCTGGAACAGTACTCAGAAACAGATTAATGTGCAAGAAGACATCTTGGAGTTTAATGACTTGTGCCTCACCTAAAAGTCATGCACAGACTTTGAACAGTTTGACGTTTTGGCTGATGGAATTACCATGAGTACTCATCTGCAGCATGGCTGCACCCACTGCTAGAGATGGGGAGAAGATGCTGTGAATGCAGGTTTTCACTGTGTTGAATCATTATTCACTGTGGATCTTTCCTCCCCAGACCCATGAAAACCAGCTCTTCTTCCCAGCTGTATTAAGTGGCAGATGACCGAATAATATAAAATTTCTGGCTACCCTTTTCATTCACGTCACAGAATAATGGAAAACATTTTAGGAAAACTCTCTGAAGATGCATACTAAAGATCAAGACAGTAAAAATAAATATCCCATAAGCGAAATCTCTCTTTTTTATGGTCTGCAGAGGCATTTTGCATCAGCCCTTAAGCAGCTGTGGCTGTGCAAGATGTGGTTTATCCACAAGGGTCCTCTCTGCACAGAATACAGTGGGGACAGGCAAAGCAGGTCCAATTACATTTGATCACTAGCATGGGAGGTGTGACGTAGGAAGGAGGCATGGCACAGCATCCTGACTCGAGAGAAGGCAAAACATCTTAGCTAAATATCGATTAGATGAAGTCTGGAAGGTGCTCCAGCTTTGGAGAAGGGCTGGAGAGGCCTGGCTGGCACAGACGGCTCAGAGTCTGCCTGCTCCTGGTGTGCCATGTAGATCCTGGGGACAAGCAGCACCCATCTGTTATATTAATACTCCAACACGCTGGCCGGGCTGGGGGGCGGCCGCAGCTTGGTCCAGGTGTGTCCCACACAAAGGGAGAACACCCCGTGGCACCTCGGTGCCTCGCTTGCCAGCCTCCCAGCCCATGCGGTGGAGGGCACGGCGCCCAGCGTGCCTGAGGCTTGTGGATAGCCCAGGCGTGACCAGAAACAAATGAGCAGAGGTGGCCCTTCGATCGATGTTCCAAGGTTTATTGTAGAAGCTCCCTCGCAGGGGACCGGATGCGAAGAGGACAAGACAAGAGACTGAGGGGTTTCTTAAAGGGGTACAGGGAAGGGGGCGGGGTGGCACCACAGGGACCCATAGGAAGAGGAGAAAGACGGGACAGGCCAGGACACCTTCCCTCAGGGGACACAAGGGGTGTCTGTCAACTGTAGACAGAACCACCCCTCAGGAACCATAGGAATTCAAAGGCAGAAGCCATCTTCACAGAATGGGAGTTTACTCTTTGGTACCAGCCCACCAAACCTCTGTTTCTGGGCTCTGTGGCCCCCTGGTTGGTTCATTCACCACAACAATCTGTCATTGCAGTGACTGGAAGCTCATCTGGTGATGCACAATGCACATATCTTCCGTTTTCAGTGCTCTGTTCTTGGTCAGACTTTAAGACGCACTTTAAAGAGCCGACATTTCATAATGGTCCCCTTAGGCGGAAACCGATCCAAACATTCCTGTGGATATTCATAACTGTTGCTAATTTCACCTGAGTTTGTTAATTTGGCATCTGAGTGGCTCTCTAGTTCAGAAGTAGCCATGAGAATTGCCCATGAGTTTTGTCTGTCAGAAGGTTGGTGAATTGATAAATTACGAGTGTGTCAACACAAAGATTTTGCTGCATTTATTTCCCTTTAAATGAATACTGTGTAGTATTTCACATGAAACGTTCATTGGGAAACTGCAGCTAGGTAAAAGGGAAAAAAAAAAGAAGAAAAGTATAAAAGAATTAAAACTTTAACAAACTCTTCACTCTAGTTTTTAAAAAAAGCTTTAAAAGAAGGCTGCTCACATGGATTTACTGATAAAATCAGGAAGTTGAACTTTTTCTCAAGTCAGCTAACGCTTCTTTATGAGAAAGCTACAGATTTTGCTACTTGGGTTTCAGTATGAAGGGAATGCTTATAAGAGATTAATTTCTTAATCAAGGTTTTATATACAATTCTGATTTAGCATTCTTGAAATTTCACCAATCATAGTTAAATTATATTCATCAGTCTGCTTTTTAGCTCCTTCAAAATAACTCGAAGTAGAAGAGGCTGTGAATTTCTAAATCTTCAAGAATAAAGGACTGCTGAAAAAAGATTTGAGCTCTGATTTTCAGTGGTTTTATCAACTGGAATACTAGCAGTTGCCTTTCTGTTGTAAAGGGAAATGCCTTATAGAAATTGACCATTTTCACTTCATACCACCTCAACAGATCATATCACTGTCATCCTTTTAAAACGGAGATACCAAGGCTAGATTTTTCACGGGTTTGACAACATTTTTTGTACTTCCATGCTAAGGCGTTGAAGGCTTGATTTTAAAAAGTACAGAACATCAGCTCCAGCACAAATCTGCAGTTCAAGAAGCTGCTCAGTGACCATGCAAAAATCATAACCTGCAGATGCCCTTCAAGCATGGCCTTAGTGGCTTGCCCAAAGCCAGCTAGTGAGATATAATTACTGCTGAAACAAGAGTTTGTGACATTGAAGGGTTTTTTAATGCTGCTATGTGTTTGTATTGTGATAAAATTGAAAAACACTATGAAGAGTAGGTCACCTCCCAAAGACATTTTCTTGGTGTTGTCCTAGTTTTCCCTTACATTTTTCCTTCTGCATTTAGAGCATTATGGCACTTGTGGTGGTGTGAGATCCACAGCTCATGTGAAGATGTTTGCCCAGAAATCTAGGTTTTGCAGGAGGATTTATATCCCTTTTGACCCTTTGCAGGTTCCAAGCTGATCCAGCAGGGCACTGTGATCTCAGATAGCATTTAAGGATACATTTAACTTGCAGGGAGCTTAAAATTGTATTTAAAATTAAATGTCTTGTAGTCAAATATGTTTTTAAGTGCTTACTCCAGAATTCAGGTCCTGCTTTGTAAATATTGTTAATGCATGATGTACAAACATCACAAATAGATATCTATGTACCCTTCTAGTTAAGGGAAGAAAGGCATTGCAGAATATCCACATCACAGAAAACAAGTGTGTTTCTAAGAGTCACACAGATCTTTTTTGTCGTGAGCAGAAGGGAAAGAACATTTTCTTCAGCAAACCTTAGCAGTCCCACTTGCATCACAGGGCAAAAGGTGCAGATCCAAGCTGTGTCCCAGGAAAGCGTGCAGAGCGTGCTGCATTCCATGCAACTCCTTCCTGCAGGTTTTCCCTGATCGAGGCCTCAAGGAGGACGTTTCCTTTTCCTGCCTCTGAAATGACCAGCAGACTTTTCTGGGATTCTCTCCCATCTCATGTTTAACCACTCTCACTTTCTTCTGCGCTTGCTCACAAAGCCTTTATCTTATTTGTCAATGTTTGATATTAAAATAAAAAAAGGTATTAATCTCTGCAGTGACCTTTCTGCTTTATTTCTCCTGGAAGGGGATGCTGCATCTTTTGTAAGTAACTTCAAGGCAAGATATTATGCGGCATTCAAACATATGGCTTTTATCCAGTTAATCATTGCGCATTACCTACTTTCATCAATGTTCAGAAACTTAATTCCAGGATTACTCATTCCCCCAAAAACCCAAATAAGAAAATCAGAAGAATAGGCCCAAACAATAGAACTTTTATACCAGGATAATTAGAAAAGGAACCTATTACCCAGGATTATAATTACTGACTAACATATTAAATGACCTTTAACATTTACCTTAAGCCCCAGATTTCTAGAAAACCAGAAAGGTTATGAATGCCATATTAGTAATCTTTAATCTTTATTACTGCTGTGGACAGAATTTTAATGATTTTTAAATAGGCAGCGGTCACTAACATATCCCTATTAAAATAAAAAAATCTCATAAAAAATTAAATGGATTAAGACTTCAAATGTACCATCATCAAAAGTATTATCTAATTATGGAGTTCAGTGAACAGGCCAAGTGAAATGGTTGGTAATATTAGTTACTTACCACATGGGAATGCCCGGGATTTATGCACAAATAGATTCTGCTTCTGTTGCAACATAGTAATTAAGAATTTGTCAGGGAAATTTGACCCTCTAGGGTAGATATTACTTTGTAAAATAAGAATGGCAGAGCACTAGTCTCCTTGCTGCACATAATTTAACTTGATTATTTATACATCAAAGGGAGTCTGCAGTGACTGCAGTATAATATTTAAGTAGAGGGATATTAGAGAAAGAAGCATCTAGTGAAATCTTTTTCCCAAATCTCCGTGAGAAAATAGAGGAAATTTTCATAAAGCATTTCATTTTGCATATAAATTGGTGCCTAGATTGTGCCTGTGAATTTACTGCTGTCAAATTTAATTTTTCTTTAATTCTTCAGGCCCAGATGTGAAAAGCTCTGTGTGCAGGCTGCAATTTTCAATGCTTACAGGTAGCACCCGGATCGATAATGTGTCTTTATGAGAAATTACCGTTAATGTTATTGAGTATGCATTTTGCTTTATAGGATAATAAGGTAATATGAAATGCCAATTCATTCATTAGGAGAAAGCTAAGTGCTTAAATGAAATGGGTGACAGGTCTGAAAAAAGATGTAGTTGTGGCCAGGAAGTCAAGAATGGATTTTTAATGACCTAATACCAAAAGGTTTTTACCACTTATTTGCATTTGCTTCCTATAAACAATATTAACTTTAAAATAAAGGTGCTTGAATATTTAAATTGCAGTAAGTGATTCCACTTGAAGAGGCTATTTGGAAATGCTGGGTTTCTGAGAAACTCTCTGCCTGGCCTCTTTGAAGATCACAATGTGAACTCATCTAGTATAAAAATTAAAACAAAACTCATTTAAATTGACAGGCAGAAAGTGAGCATATTGTAAGCATGGACAAAAAGCCAGAGGTTAGTATGTGAAAAACAAACAAACAAAAAAGTGCTTTAGCTCTTTGCTCAAAGTACAGTGTCCTCCCAGCTCAGTACAGTAAAAACAGCAGGTATTGAAAATTAGGCAAAAAGAGTTTGTCAAGAGAAAAAAATCCAAACTAAACCCAGATCCCATTATTGTTATTGTTATTGTATATGTTATTGTTCAAAAGATGANAAGAGAAAAAAATCCAAACTAAACACAGATCCCATTGTTATTGTTCAAAAGATGGCTGCGGCCTCCTTAGAGGAAAATCCTTAAAAAAAACAAACCAACAAACAAAAAAAAAAAAAAATAGAAAGTATTGAAAATTAGGAAAAAAGAGTTTGTAAAGAGAAAAAAATCCAAACTAAACACAGATCCCATTGTTATTGTACAAAAGATGGCTGCGGCCTCCTTAGAGGACAATACTTAAAAAAAACAAACAAACAAACAAAAAAAACACAAAAAGAAACCAAAAAGTGGTGCTATTTGAAAGTCTATTCATAAAGTAGGAACTGATTTCTAGATACATTCAGTGTCTGAAACCATGACCACAAGAAAGAAAGTCAGTAGATTTTTTGCAAAACGTCACCTTTTCCCCCCGAGTCCTAATTGACTTTTCTGAGTTCTACAGTTCTCAGTGAGTCGTTTGCCACTTTTTTCTCTGCACTGGATTCCCCACATGCGATCCCTGGGGCACCAGCTGTGCCAGGGGATGCTGCCATCCTGATCCTGCCCTGGCTGGAGCCGGGGGAGGTTTATCCCTCTCCACGGGGACAGGACCAGAGCCTTCAGGAGATGACTTGCATGCCTGGAAGCAGAGCTGGCTGCTCTTGGAGAAGCAGGCTCTGTCAGAGACACGGTGCCATTCCCTGCTCCTGCCCGTCACGGAGAGCCTCCACCAGCCAAAGTCTCCTCCAAACTTCTGACGTGGGAACGCCAAGCTTTGCCTTACTGATGGGATTTATTAGGATGGAACACAAGACATGACAAGGAAGCAATTCACAAGCCTACCCAGCGAAAAACACGTCCAGGTCCTCCAGTTTTCCTCACTCCCACTGCAAAGTTATTCCAGTTACAACTAGGGACAAGTGTAGCTTAATGGTAAAGCTTCCAAAGCTAGTCTTTTTTCTACAGAGATACGGGGACCTGACTTCCATTAAAAATGATGGCATTCTCTTCAATTAGATCAGAATTCAGAATTCCTCAACAATGATTTTCCTAAAGTTTTCATTTGGTCTTTTATGAACTTGACATTTTTGCTCTTCAGCAGTAAATAAGACACTTTATTTACTATCAACACTGTAATACAGCAGTTTGAAAGCAGACGGCTTAATCTTTTTTTCCTTTTAAATACCTAACATTGTAAAAACAAAGGACAGATACCAGAAAAAGCTTTAAAGTTTTATTTTTATTTCTACTTTAACTTGGCAATGGCTGCTTTGCCTAAACTTTTTTTTCTTTTTTTCTTACTTTTATGTAGGGCTCTTTCTATTTTTTTTTTTCCCTTGACCTTCAACATCTCAAACTACAAAGGGAGGACTTTCTCTAATGCTGTTTGAATATACTGTATTTTCCTTTTAAGGAGCCTTCCACTGATTTTTATCCTTCAGGGATCAATGGTTCCCTCAGTTCCATAATCTGACAAGCTATAGTGAAAGCAAAAGGCCCCCACTTCTAGAGCCGTAAGTGTTAACGTGAGACGGCAACGGATGTATTTCCACACTGAACTCACAACAGCCTAAGGAGAGCTTTAAAGTATCTTAGCCTAAGTCTCTCTCTTTGGGAGGACTGAGATATGGAAGGAACTTTAGTATTACTGTTAATCTGTATTACAAAAGCACCTAACAGCCTCTGCTGAGTTCAGGGCCCCATTAAAAGCAAGGGTGGATAAAGCTGGTTCAAATGTGTGTTCATTTCAGCATAACCTATGAGTGCCTTTGCTTTCTGGTAATGTCTGGGTCTTTTCCACAAAACTCTTGTTAAGTTTGGAAAGGGGGGAAAAGAAGGAGAATGGAAATGCTGATTCACTACTAAATTAAGCACTGCTCATTTTGCTGCTACAGTTACTTGGAAGAAACAAAATTTATTGATGTAATGCAGCATAGTAAGTTGATTTCTAAGGGACTTTTTGATCAAAATTATCTACATATCATCACATAGTTCTCAGAATGACTCCTTCCCCAACGTCTCCCACGTGGTTCTTTGCCTAGACCACCAATTCTCCCTTCTGCTCAGTCACATACTATACAGACAGTTAACATTTTAATTTCCTTCAGTACTTCAACACTGTTTACTTTGTGTCACTGGCATCCAAGCACCTTGACATGCTGCCAAGCATTCCTATGGATTGAGAAACCAGGCAGG
>VWPU01015706.1:0-125680 GCA_013398955.1 Callaeas wilsoni | reverse complement strand
GGGCCGCCGCGGGCGGAGCGGGGAAAGGGCGCGCCCGAGCGCACCGCCTGCGGAACCACGCGCAGTTTTCGGGAGAACGGAAAGTCTCATGTGGGTGGTTTAAGGGTTGGATGTAACGAGGGTGGATTGCGTTGGATTTCACGAGCATGACTGGGGAGAGCGTCTCTCAAGAAGAAAGGCTGAGGCAGTTGGGCCTGTTCAGCCTCGAGGAGACGGGTGAGAGGGGACCTCATTAATGCGTGTACGTATCTAAAGGGCGAATGCCAAGAAGAGGGAACCAGGCTCTGCTTAGTGGTGCCAACCACTGGGACACAACAACGGGCAGAAACTGATGCACTTGAAGTTCCAGCCAAACATTAGGAAGAACTTTCCTGTGTGGGTGACCAAGGGCTGGAATGGATTGCACAGAGAGGGTGTGGAGTCTTTTTCACTGGACATAATCCCAACCCATCTGGACACAATCCTGTGCCATGTGCTTTCAGATGACCCTGCTTGAGCAGGGAGATTGGACAGATGACTGGCTGTGGTCCCTACCAACTTCACCCATGCTGTGATTCTGTGGATGTCACAAAAGCAGATTCAGTTCCAGTGCTGGTGGGCCCAGGCGAGGGCTCAGCAGCCTCACAGAATGCGGCAGGTGCTGTGAGGAGCAGACTTTGGGAGAAAGGCACCAAGGTTATACCGAAAGTAGTTCTCCAACCAGGTTACACAAAGACCTCCAACAACCGCTGCACAACAGTAGAACAACCTCATAGTAGGAGACTCCAGTGCTACAACTTCACAGGCACAACCAAGTGAATAAAGCATGTATGCAGTTGCTAGTCGGTTCCATTAAAGACATTTTTAAAACCTACGGCAACTCATAAAGGGAAAACAGAAAAAGACTAAAATTAGGATCATCCTTGAAATGTCACTTTCCTTGGAATTTTAAGTAGAGGATTTAAACCACAGAGATTTTAATATCCCCAGGGCCAATGGGGCTTTTGCTAACACCTGTTCTTCAAGGTAAAGAAATAACAAGAACTGGTAAGGCTGACAAGGAAGAAATTGGCAGTCCCTGCAAATGCACTCGGAGACAATTGCTATTTAGCTGCCTCTTTAAAAAAAACATTCTCCAATACTCAGCCATGCAAGCAGCTTTTATGAGCAGAAAGAGACTCTGTTCTACCATTACAATGCTGCTTAGCTGGCACTGTTCACACCACGATACCTAAGGAGGAAAGTCCCTCCTCTGTTCCTTCCACTCCCTATGTCCCAGAAACAGGGAAAACGATTGAAAACAAACTAAATCTCAAGCCTCCTCATCGTCTTTGTAAAATAAAGCCCTGTTAAAATGTCATGTTCCCTACATCTCCACAGAAATATTACCAGCCGTCAGAGGTCTCCATTAGAATAAGCTCTGTCACTGACCCATCAAATACTGATGGTACTGTTTCTGATACTCCTTCTACAAAGATTGAAGGATAACTCACTGAGAGTATTTAAAACTTGGAGATGTTAGTTTAGCTGTAGAAATTCAGCTGCAGCACAGAACCCTCTGCCTTTCTCCATCACAACGCTGCCAATTCATGTTTTTGCTTTCTGCCTAATGCTCTTACTTTCACTCTGGAACTTTATGGTGAAACCACTGGTCTCCTATACCTCCTTTTTTTCCCCCCTTAAAACACAATCTTTCCATTAAAATACACAAACACTGCAAAGTAAACACACTCTTTTTCCTTATTACCTTGTCTTGTAAGAGATGAGCTGTGTGGTTCAATTTGTAAGCAAGGTCTATCATGAAAGACACTCTGGCCTCATTTCCTCCTCGGAACTGCTGGGGTTTGAGTCACATCTACTGCATCTCTATGATTTCTGTGCTACCTTTAGAAATGCCAAGAGATTGCTCTCAAAATCCAACATGCTGGTTCGGCACTTCAGGCAGCTCCAAGAAATGCCAAGTTTAGCCTAATTGTGTTTGAGAACACACAACTTTCAAAATTATAAACAAAGCAACACTGTGAGTATAATTAGAAAAAAAAAGTGATGCGAATATAACAAAAGTGACATCAATTAACATGTTTTTCCTTTTGGAAAAAAAGGATTTTAATGGTTTTAAAAACTTTCCTGTACAAAAACTGATCAATGAGTGGCATTTGCTTTCCCATGGTGACAACACTTCTAACTATTGTTTCATTCAGCAGCAACTCCCGCAGGTCCTGTAACAAAGATTATCTCTTTGGCCAGTGGTGCGTGGAACCCCTGCAAAAGAGTTAAACAAACACTTTAACTCTCCCTCTAAAATTACTCAGTATTGAAAACTGACAGTGTTACAATGATTCTATCAAGAAAGGGTCCTGAGGCAGACAGAAACCTCCCTCCAATGCTGCCCTTAGGTAGTGTTGCTCTTTTATGACTAAGTAACACACAATAATCAAATCATGTAAGCTAAACATTAAGTATCTACTCAGAACAAGAATGTTCATACTTGCAGTAGTTATTCCTCCCAAGCTAGGCAGATGTTCCCTCCACTTCCACCTATCTCTGATCAAATAAAGCAACTCCCACACCCCTTAACACAAACTTGCACCTCAGCATTTCAAACCTTCCACCCAGACTTGTCTTTGATTGCATTAATGCTAAATTGTTGGGTTTTTTTGTTTTTTTTTCCTTTAAACTGATGTCAGGCTGTGATGCAATCTCTTCCATTAAACATATGCTAAAGCTCCCACAGCAGTAGAGGACAATAGCTAAGCTCTGCCCATGGCTCTGGGGCAGGGGTGTGCAAACAATCCAGCTAGATGGGAGCAGGCTAAAAACACACCTTTCAGCTTTCCCCGCCAGGTAGGACATGCTCCGGTTTCCAGACTGTTGAAGTTTTTTAGCTCCAGCAAATTTCTGCACAAACAAACAAACAAACAAAAACCACCACCACAGTGAGGTTCCTGTCAACTATATTCCATGAGATTCATGTGCTGCCAGATCTTTACAACCTCACAAAAATCTGCTCGTTGACTTCTCTGTGCTGGTCACACACTTCCCTAAAAAGGCAGCACTAAACATTGTGTCTGTCCATCAGTAAGCCATGGTTTGATTGTTTATGTGTTTTTTCATCTTTTCAATCTCAATTAGCAACAAGTTAAGTAAAAAATCTCTGAGCTGAGACTGTTCCTGTTAACAGTACGTGGAGGAGTTTTCCTAGTAACAGTACTTGGAGGAGTACATGAGCAACACACAAACCTGACATGTCCTGGAACCACTGGAATGCCTGTGATTTCTGAGAATTCAATTTGCTACTGGAATTTGTGGTGGTTTGCTGTGGTCCAAGTGTCATGCTTGTGATGTATAGAGGCATAGGTGTGAGCAGTGTATGAATAGGTGGGAAACAACAAGAAAGTCTGAGGGACTCCAAGGAAGCTCCTCCTGAATGGGAAGAGGTAATAATACAAAGCATAAACTTGTGAGTGGAAGCTGCATCTGAGCAGCTATTAGGGAACATTCTGCAGATGCAGAATATATCGTGTACCCTCCCAGAGAGCCCCCAGCTGGGTACATACAGCCGTCCACGTATCTGTTCCTCCTTTCACAACAAGCCCATACCTTGCCTGTGTAAGCTTGCTTGGCAGGATCAAATTGTGGCGACTGTTTTGATTTGCTGCTTCCTAACAGAGAGAGGAGAGAAGGTGTCACTAGAATTTTCTATAAAGAACAAGGCATTCCACAATGTTCCTCTGATGATATGGGGGTATCACTACAGTCTCCAACATGGTAAAATCCAGAACAATCTTTTAAGGGCAGAAGGTATTTCTGAATAGGTGCTTTTTTACAAAGGAGTCAAATCTCCTTTGCCTCCTTGTTCCTGAATCCAATTAAACAGCTAACAGAAAAGAAACAAAATCCAAATCCACAACCCACTTGGCCAATTGTTTCAGGATTTTGTTTCTAAATCAGAAAAGAGATACTACAGCGTACATTCCTCAAGTCAATTTCTTCAAGTATTTTCCCGCTACCAGGTAAGCACGTTTAACGTCTGTACTGCATTGGCACCCACACTCACGCAGCCTTCTCAAAGCTCATGGCAACATTTTCCACAGCGTGCAGCACTCTAGCAAGGGATCAGATCTTACCTGCAAACACTTTGAAGTTGGAATTGCTGTAATCAAAGGGGGTAAACTGCCTCGGTACTTCCAGCTCCTCTGGTTGCTGGGGGGTTTTTTGCCGTTTCTTTTCTTGTGCTGGCAACTCTGCTCCCGTTTCTGCTCCCATTTCACCTGTGTCTCTCTCCCTCTTCCTATTAGCTTGTTCCTGCTACGAAAACAACCCACAGAACAGGAAAAAGGGTAAGTTGGAAAAAGGAGAATGAAACATCTCACTGGGCAGATGAACTGCCCAATGGAGCCAGGCTCCAGTGACTGCTCTTGCCTTTGGCAGTAGTAGCATGGGGAGAAAGCTCTGTGCTCTTCCTGGGGCCTAAACCGCTATTTTTTTTTCTCCTCACAGTAGGGACTTTTATGAAAAGCCAAATTGTCATTTCACAGGATATGGGAAGCCGAGATCTGCTGTGGCCCCACTGGCATAGTTGGGGAAATCTATGCAGAGCAACTGAGGAACCTTAAAGGAAGTGAGGAGCAGAGGTGCATCAGTGGGAAACATTCCCTACTGAACACACGGAGGAAGGTGATGATGTGCACAGCACAATTAGCAGGGGCCTGTTCTTACACCCGGGGCAGCACCACAGAAAGACCACCATCAAAACACTGTCATTCAGGTATTTCAGTTACAGGGCTCAGAGCTTCATTCTGAACTATGTTATAACAGCCAGGATGAACAATGGCTGGAAGGAGGAATTCTGTGACATACCATGGCTTGCTGACGAATAGATACAACATTTTGTGCTGCCTTTTTATTCAACTTCGGTGTCTGGACATGGGCAGCTATGGAGACAAATAAGCATTACTGTAAAAAGCAGGAGTAAGTTAGCCAGGGGCTTAGAAAAAGCAAGCAAAGCAGCTTGTATCAAGTCTCAAACTAAACAGAGTACAAATGTTAAGGAATAATGTCATTCATCAGGAAATCCACCATCTACAGGAAGCACCCTACATGCCTTGGGAAAAGCGTGCTGGCAGATACACCAAGGAAGGGAAGAATGGCTGTACCTGACTGCTGGGCTACTTTCTTATTGGTTTCGTTCTTGGACTTCTTCTGTACTGGTGCCTGACTCATCAACTTCCATCGATTGCTGATCTGCAATAAAAAAATATTACCCGGAAACACTTTTTTTCAAAGTTTTATGGCAAGAAGTTTTTTATAAACTTGCTAACACATGCTGGTCTTCATTAAGAGTACAAAAGATCAAATTCGACTGTAAAAGAGATTAAGATCTGCTGCACCAGATGAATTAAAACCAAATGCTTTAAAAGTTCTGAGCTACAAACAAGCCTTGAGAACAAATGCAGATACTTCAGTAGAGTTTTAAGCTTTGACAGATGGGAACTACAGAGCAGAATGTCTCCAATGCCTGATTCTTCAAAGGATACGAATGTCACAGAGACATGTTAAGTTTCTCAAGAAGTACCCAAGGAAAAAAAAATCTATATTGCTGAGGCTCCCAATGGAAAATAAACTACTTTTTTTTTTGTACTACTTGGAAGGAAATTTTAGCAACAGTCTTACTTCATAAATTTTTGATGATGGGTCAAACTTTGCAAATTGTGAGACATAGGCAGAATTCTCCTCTGGAGGTAGGTACTGTAGAGAGGAAAAATATTTGTTTTAAACACAGCATGTGACATTTAGCTCATTGCTAAAATGCTACTTGTTGTAAATCAGTGAGTTCATTTGAAGAAGTATTCTACAGGTAGAACACCTTGTGGAAAAAAAGAAATCACCACAGCTATTGTCAAGAGAAAGATTAAAGAAAAAAACAACTAAAAACCCCTCCCCACAACACCAAAACACCCCCAACAGACCAACCATTAACTGAACACCAGTAAAAATTTTGATACTGTTTTCTAGTAATTTACCACTCCAAATGTATAACAGCATTCTATTGTTCTTCTGATTCATTACAAGAGTAGAATCAGATCAGTAACCCTAGCCATAAAGTACAGATTAAAATGTGATGCAAATCTGAAAAACCTAAAACTAGCTTAAAAAAACCTGGTGAATGGTCTGTTTACTATATAGAAAGACTTATATCCAAGAGGTATTTAAATGTGTTTTGAAAACCAGTCCACATGTGTGTCTTTGCAAGGACAATCCCTTGACTGCAGTCAGAGAGCAGCAGCTGATGCTCTATCAAGCCCTTCTGATATGCCTGGAAAACTAGCTCAGAGCATCCTCTGCAAGGGGTAATTTGAGTCCTACTATTGGGAGCTTTTACCATTTTAAATGGATTTTCAAAGGACTTCATTATTAGCTGAGCCTTCCGCTGTGCAGTGGTTAAAGTCCTCTTATTTCCTTGGTTTTCATCACATTCCTTAAAAGAAAGGGAAAAAAAGAAGAAATATTAACACGAACATTCTTTTGGTTTGGCTACTGCCATTTCATGCCGTGCTGCTTCTCATTCTGAAATCCCACTGGCAGCAGTGACCCTCCAGAGACATGGAATTGACCTTGCTGGCCTCCTGACCCAGCTGTCCTGGTTAGGCCATATGCCTGACAAAAGTCAGCACCATTGGATGCATTCCCACCTTATTTCTTTCAACACTTCCACACAGTTTTATCATATTATTAAGTCTGTTCTCTAGTATTTCAATACTGACACTGCCACAAACATACTGCTTACACTGAATATGCTGACAGTGGTAGTAGCAACAAGACACGTTGACTCTGGCTGACTATCTTTAATATCCATTGCCTTCTCACTGTCTGAAAAGAGACAAACATCTTCCAAAACTGGTGCAGGGTCTGCATGAAAAGGAGACAAAATTTTTATTAGATTCTTGTGTATTTTACTGCTCTTTTGTGTCATGAGATTTCCCTGAAAGTTTTTTCAGGACTGCTTATTTCCCCCATGTCAAAGCTCCATCACTGCATTATTAGCACAGCTTTTAGGTTAACTCTAAATTACCCAAGGCAGAGTTATTCTGAAAATCATCCATAGGAATCTGTGAACTGTCATGTGGTCCAAAGAGGGCATTCTCCAGCTTCTGCAGAGAGATTCAAATTATAAACACTATTAATACACTATGAATCTATTATTTTTACATACTGCAGAGACACTTTAAAGAAAATTCCAACAAAAGGGATGAAATTCAGAGATGGAATACTCTCAGTGTAGCCCACGTGCCAGAACACATTGCATCTGGCATCAAAAGGCAACCTGTGCAAACACCCACGAGCTAATGAGATGCTTTACTTCATACACATGAGAGAGAACGAGTCAGCCTTAGAAACTCTTCTGAAACCTCTCTTCCTACAGCTCAGTCAATATAT
Source organism: Callaeas wilsoni (assembly GCA_013398955.1). Classification (NCBI taxonomy): domain Eukaryota; kingdom Metazoa; phylum Chordata; class Aves; order Passeriformes; family Callaeidae; genus Callaeas; species Callaeas wilsoni. Next base: position 118,264 of record VWPU01015706.1, on the reverse strand, counting down.
TCTAACATACATGAAACTGTCCAGCGGCCAGAGTGTTTGCTGGTGAAACCTTAGGTGCTGCTTTATGGTGGTTTGTAAAATACCAGTTTACAGCTGGTAATATTATGAATCTAGCACAGAAAAGTACCATTAAGCTGAAGCAGAGAGATTTGTAAAATGGATGAGATAAGCAATTTACTACCAGGTAGAATTTTGATACACTTGTTTCCAAGTTTATGGCTTAAGACACTAGGTAAAAATATAATGCAAACAGTACCTCAGGGTTGGGTAGAGGTGCTCTCTTCTTGACTGCCAAACTAATCTCCGACTAGATTGGGAGAGAAAGGTAAAAGTCGCTTAAAAGCCCCGTTTCTTCTAGGCTGGCCACCTTATCAATGTTTTCAACACATTTATTACAAGCTAGCAGGTTAATAAAATTACTTTCTTCTTCTCTGGAGTGTTTGCACTTGGCTATACATTTTAACACCTCAGACAGAAAGGGCACATTCTTGCTCAGAAATATTTTTTTTCACTACAGGATGAAAGCTGTATTAATATCAACATGCTGATGATAGATCTTAACTAATGAACTTCTTACACCTAGGTTGTTGAGTTTTTTTGCCTCACTATAGCTGTAAAACATTTAGGAGTCCATTTACATGGCCAGCAAATTCCACAAGGTGCAGTTCTTCCTCACGCAGGCAAATGTGATGTGCAGTATAAGACAAACAACTGCATGCTGTTCAAGCAGTGTCTGTTTGTTTACTGCTCCAGTCTTCCAGGAACCTACGCTGTGTGTAAGCCACTACACAGCAGACAGGCAAGAAGCTGCAACAAATCTTTCTGCTCTACTATAGAGCACTACATTCAGTGTTCAAAAAGCAAACTTCAGCATACACATCATCACATTCAGCTCCAGGGCCTGGCTTGGGGAATGCCAGTGATTAGTCTCCTGTGTGGGACAAGCTACTCCTACCTTGACAAGAGGCATCTCCCGGGCCTGCTGAATGAGCAGATGCAATTCATTAATCTGCTGGCGAACAAGTGGTGGGACAGGGTTACAGCAAGCAATGATACCCTGGGATTCTCTAAAGAGAGAGGAGGAAAATTCAGCGTGCTGTATTTATGTCTGGTATGTTAGGCATTTGCATTCAAAGGATGTGCAACTGGATATAACCCCCATCCCGACTGTGACAGAGCAAGACGAGTCAGATTAATCTCTGTGATGAAATTCTGCACCAGGTTTGTGCAGATGAGGAGAAGCCATCAAGTCAGCTCTCCTCTCACTTAACTTTTCTGTGGTCTGTCTGTCCTCATCATCATTTCATTCAGTATTCACCTATGAAAGCTGAGCCCAGCAGTGGACCTGCTTTTAAAGATGCATTTTTATTATTCTCAAGTATGGATGTTAGGTGATGAGTGCCAAATGTTTGAGGAAAATATTGTATAAATCGGGTGTTTTAAGGGATCTGTCCCTTGCCCTCCTCACCCCTTTAGGAACTGCAAAAAAAGTCCAAACAAATTTTGGGGGAACTCACCCCTCTCTTGCTCTGTAAACCTGAAGGAATTTCAGAGGGAATGTGTGACATAGAGCAATGCAAAGGAATGTGGTTTATTAGTGCAATAAAATCCAAGAGATGTATCCCAGAAGTCTGGAGCCTTCTGAAGGAGTACTGCTACTTATTATTTCTATTCCAAACTGAACAACTATGGAGAAAAGCAGTACTGACAGCTGGAAGGAAGCGACCAACTGCAGAAGTAATTACACACTTGGAAGTGACTTGCTGGATATTATGATCAAGTAAGACTCCTTCAGTGTGAACAAAACTTACTTGGGCAGCTCTTCTGCGATCTTCAACAGCATATGATTTGGTAGCACATACCTACAACACAAAGAGGTGGTATGAATGTAACAGAATGTTAAAAGCAATTAGAAATACCTTCAAAGTACACAACTCTGCCCCCATTACAAAGTCTGAGGTGATGAAATCCCTTAAAAAGAAAAGAAACATAACAAAACTTCTGTGTAACAAGAAGCCTAAGGTAGTACAGTAATTTCTACAGGTAACAAAGTAGTCCCATTTCAGGGGTGGAAGAGGCATAATCCAAGAGATTTACTGAAGTATTAAAGCAGTGTCCATAACAAAGGACTTCCTACCCTGTGCTCTCATCCTCCTGACGTGCTATCTTGTCTCTCCACGCAAACAGCAGCCTAAATGCTGCCAGCTGCTGGGTGTCAAGGTGTTTTTTCTGCCTCCTGTAGACATCAAGGTAGGATTCATCTGTAAAGAGGGGCTTGATGTATTTCTGGACAGGAAAAAAAGAAGCACTCGTGAGCTTTCTGTTTTGCCTCTCAGACACAGAATCTCACACGGACATCAGGGGACTGAATACCCTTTGGTAAAATGTGTCTTTGAGCTTTTTATCTGAAACTATTGGTAGGAGCCTATTTCTGAAAAACACCATCTCATCCATTGTTAGGGGAAATCCACCCTCATCAAATCCAGGAGCAGCTTTACTATCTTCAACCTTTACTACATCACACAAAGCCTACTTTCACAGACAGTGTTTTCCACAGGCACAATACAGTTGTCTCAGAATGCAACTCCAGTGAGGCTTTGAACTTCTAGGAAAATCCAGCAGAACCAGAAATGTAACATCTCTCTTAGAAAAGACACACCTGAATGCATTGTGAGGCCAAGGAATACTAGCATTCAAAAAAGAGCAGGAAAGCATCTGAATCCAAGTACCTTAGCTAGTGAAACAAGTGACTGCACATGACTGAGTCAGAGTTTATACAGCTGTTTTCAGATACACAAAATGGAAAAGAGATAGAATAGGCAAAGGACCTTCTCTCCCAATCCCATACTCTGATCCAGGTAATCAAACCAGGTGAAGCTTTACCTTCAGGCAGATGTCCCTGCTGCGCTGCCACACAACCTGCAGCTGTGTGGGCTGCTCATTCCCTCTCTCCCACAGCAACTCCCTCACTTTATCATAGATGTAGAGCAAGTAGTGAGTGTCGTCACGGGCATATCGGATCATTTCTTCTGGCAAAGGGCTAGAAAAAGACCCACAATTACACTGAGGCATTTCAGTTGTCCTGCCAAACGGTCACTTTTCTCTTAAAAGGCATATTAGGGCAAAATGCACATGAGACATGCCAAGAGCTAACATGGAAATTCTGTTTTTTTACTGAAGGATTGGTTGGGCAACAGCAGTAAATTGCTGTGCACTCTCCAATTCAGATTCTTGTTCGTGTGCTGGAGAGCAGGACTGCTGTGTAGCTCAGTCACATGGCAGAACTGCTTGCTATGGCATTTGTCATAGCTCTCTTTTCTCTGCAGGGCCTACGAAAGCAGACTTGAGATCTCTGTGGTGTGCAGGGTGCATCCGCATAGCCAAGCTCCTCCAACACCATCTGCTCCACCTTGCACAGGTGATTATATGTTTTTGTGGGGGCACTAGAGGAGCAAATACTGTCTCCATAACACTGCAGTGGTTAAGAACTGTTCCAAAAAAGGGGCCTTCTAGGAGATTTTCATTACTTCATCTTCTCAGATCTTTCCAAAAAGAACTCATTTTCTAAAACACATGGGAAAATGTAACACTCAAAAACTTTGGGCACAGCCAGGTAAACGCTGTGCTCATTCACTTTGAGACTAATCTATAACTACTGGTCCTGCAAGCAGGAGCTCCAGCAATGCAAACAAGGAGAAGTGCTACCTTGCAGCTCCAGCCCATTTAGGGGGTCAGTTTTTACCGTATCCTCCAGTCAGCCAGCTGGTACTTCTTGTCAGCATCTACACTGCAATACAACTTCAGCAAGTGGTCCAAAGAATGTCTGCCAAGATTGAGGAGACGAGCAGCTTGGTGAGTATCAAACACATTCACCAAGTACAGACCAAAGTCTCTTTGCAGCCATTCCACGTCTGAATCAGCACCATGAAGAACCTTGAAAAGCATAAAAATTTGGGAATAATATGAAGAACATTTCTACTCCAGGCTGGTAGTGCTGTGCTTTCATATTCATGTGTCTAGGACCAGATTTCTTTTCTCTGTTTTTTACTGTTAAGTATAGAACTACTAAATGAGTGTGTCTGGCAAGTAATTCACCACTAACACCAAGGAAACAGGCTCCTGAACAAATTATAGTGAAAGCAGAATCAAGTGACCAAGACAGAACACACAGTGTGATTTTAACTATGATAAAGCTTAAACTAAAAGAACAATAATAATAATTTTTAAAAAATCTGGTAAATTTGGCAGCAGACCTTCACAATTGCAGGGTCTGTGAAGGTCTCATTGAGGATGTGCATGTCACTGCGCAGTTCCAGTGTATCAATAATGAAGTCTTCTGTTCGGGTGGAAATCTGCATCAGACATGTCAAGCCGAGGAAGCTCCTGTAGGAATGGTGCTGAAAACAGGGAAGAGAGATCTAAGCTAGGATTCATCACAGAAACAATGCTATAAAACAAACAGCACTCCAAATGAGGGAAGAAAGAGCAACAAGGACTTCTTAGAGAAAAAATGGCAATTGGATGAGCAAACTTTCTCTTTGTAGTCATCAAGGTGACATTAAAAAAAAATAGGATTAATTGAAAGACATTCAAATTCACTAAGAAGTGTGCAGCCAGCCCTGCCATTGGAAAACTTCTAATACTGACACAGTTTAATTCAACCTTATAGATAATATCTGACAGATCGGGGCCAGGAACTGTCTTTTCATGTCAGGGAGTACAAAAACCAGGAGAAAACCACAGCCCCCGCCCCAGATGAATATAATGGTCTCCTAAAAGTACATGTGTAACTTTTAAATAGAAAAGGCAATTGAATTACCTCTAAGTCCAAGGCAAATTCTTTACAAGTCATAAGCTTTTCATTTAGTTCTACCAGCTCATCCAGTGTGGTGATAAAATGACAGGGTGTTTCCTCAATGGGCCTGTACATCTGGCAAAGCAAATGAATTAGGCATGACAGTTCACTGTCAACTGCCACCCCAACCTCCACCCTCAAAACTGAAATTTGTCAAGTATGGCTGTAAATGTACTGCACCTGTAGTTTAAAATTAAATTGGGCACCAACCTGGAGTTCAGGTTTCTTGAGAACTCCATCTGGTGGAGAAAAATGCTCCAGTTCATACTGGTAAGGGTGAGCAAACCTGTGGGAATTAGGAAGAGACAAGTACAGACTAAATTCCACTCCTCTTTCAGAGGACAGAGCACAGAGGCTTTGAGAGCTATGGTAGTTTCCCTATTCCGTCTCCTTTTAAGCAGAGGTTTAACGTAACTGCAGAGGTCTAAAGCAAATCACACACAACATAGTGTGGACACAAACACATGCAGAACTGTTATACATCATGAGCATCAGCACAATCCAACCACACAGGTTCAGCCAGGGACTCCTGCTGCCAGGTTAGTTTCTTACATGTCTTGCTCAGTTTTCTGCGTCCTCTGCTGATGTATGAAGTCTGCCAAAGCAGCTGGCACATCCAAGTCCTCAGGGCGCTCCTTTCTCTGCCGTCCACTTTTTGTGAGGGCTGAACAACCAATATGGAATAACTGGACCAGGTCCCCCATGTAACATGTTCTCTGCCTACCACTATCTCCCCCTCCACCCACCACAAGAGTTTATGAAGTATCAAAGATCTTAACCATTTAGTGCTGCTGCTTTTGCTGTCATTTTGTACCTCAAATAACAACTCAGTTACCTGGCTGTTTTTAGGCAAGACACAAGGTGGTTTTGCTCAAAACCTTGGATGGAAATTGAAAAATCTTCAGAAAAATTTTTCAATCATTCCCAGTTACTGAAAGTACAACGGCATCAGTGCAGAATACAGATGAACTGGCAGCAGCAGAACGTGTTACTGAGACAGTGTGTTACCAGCACCTTTGAAAAGCACCAAAACCAAAGGCAAGTCTCCGCACACACCTAGTGCAGCTCACTAATTTGAGAGAATATCTGTAAAGCCAACTAGACTAGTCAAGACTTCTCATGCAAAAGTGACTCATGTGTGTTCAAGGTGGTAAAAAGCAGGGGCAGATTATCTGTTTGGAAAAGATCATTTGCTGAATACCAGCAAGAAGATGCTATTCGCTGACCTACCCTGACATCACACATATGCAAACAAGTGTGTCACCAAGATCACTACACCCAAATGTTCAACATCTCCTGCTATTTGTTTTTACAGTGATTTCTCCTCTAGACTGTGAGGACAGGTTTGTGTCAAATACTCGCAACAAATTACTCAACAAAAATAAACACCTTACCTTCAGGCAAAGGCTTCAAAGCATTTGGTTTGACAAAAAGTTTAGGTACAAAGGGAGTGTTGGAATTGTCAATCTTTTCATGAAACTTAAGCTGTGGTCGAGAAATATTCTTGGCATGAAGCAGTCGGAATGTTTCAGACTGAGTTCTCTTGTGGACTTCTCCTGCCTATTTTAAAAAAAACAGGTAAAACCAAATCAGACATTCCAAGTTTCTTTTACTCAGTCTGATCCAACATTCAGAGGAAGAGTTATACCCCACGCCTAAAACTGAGTCACTTTTTTTCAGAGAGGAATGAAGTCTTGAAGACTCAAGATCCTGAATTCATAAGCACAAGAAAGGCTGCTGAGCATGTGAAACTGAAATGGCAATTGAAAGCACATAGATTTCAGAATCAAGTTTGAATGAATAGGGAAAAGAAAAAAAGAGAGAGGTACTTAGAATGTGTGAAAAAACATGAGAGAACATTTAACTACTCAACAGCTCTGGAGAACTGGTAGTGCGATGTCTGGGAGAACAGCTGAGCTAACACAGTCTGAGCATGGAGCCTCACCTTACGGTTCCAGCTGGAAACGATCATCTGTGGGGGCTGTGACCCAACCGGCAGGACTGGCTGCTGGTTTCTGTTCACTCCTGATGCTTCATCCAATAAAATACTCTAAAATCCAGAAAAACAACGTGAAACACCTGTTAAATCACTACACTCAGACATTCTAGTCAGACTGAGTAAAGAAAGTCATGTAGGTAGGTACTTCCATAGCCATCTCCCCCAGATTCTGTGCAACACAGGACAGACAAACATGGGAGGAGTATGTTGAACATCAGAGGTGGGAAATGTTTCTTCAGAGAAGCACTCTAAAATGCACAGACATGTACAGGCTGTAAGGATTTTATGTCATGCTGTATTTAGTTCCCTCACACATCCCACATTACCTTCCCTCCCTTTAGCCCACCTGTCTTAGCTGCTGGGATCTCCGGCCTAGCATATTGGAAGGGTTTTAAAAATAAAAGGGCAATACATCAGATTGAGGAAATAGTGACTAAGTGTGAAAGCACTGCCACTAAAGTTCATGCAACAAAAAAGAAAACTTGTGACAACTGAACACTTTATAAGAACCACGTCCAGAAATAATTTGCTTACCACTCTTTCAAGAATGATGTCATTGGAGTCAACCAGCATGTCAAATTTATCTTCCAGCCCTGTCACTTTGCTGGACTCTTTCATGAGGCTCCGGCAGCCATGGTACTGCATCACCTGGCTCATGCTTGCAAGAGAACAGCACAGCTGTCAGCAATCTGAAAGCATGCAGTCTAAACACTAAAACATCCAATTCTCCTTGACTTTCTACACTTCAAAGCTTGAAAATAGATCAAATTATAGATATCACCACATGAGCAGTGAATAGAAAAAGCAGCTATACAGTATTAAGTGTTAGAATTAGTTTCTCACAAACATGACTTTTAAAATGGACAGCCTAATGTGTTCAGTATCAGGTGCTCCTCTCTGCACAGCTCTTCATGGTAATCATTATGAAAGGCCCTTTTTAAGCTTGTCACTTCAGCTGCCGAGTGCTGGAGAAGCAGCTAAAATTAGATATGTGAAATAAACCACCTTTTTACCTATGGCAAGTTTGGAGTTGCCAAAGAAGGAGGCTAACTTCTGGTTTGGATTGAGAGCTATCAGCAACAACCCAGAGATGCAAAAGGGCCCTTACCAGCGAAGCAGGCGGTCGCCCTGCGTGTTGCAGTATGCGCGGAATCCGGGGAAGCTGCAGTAGAAATCATACTCGTCGCCAGGCTGGGGAAGCCCGTTTGATGCCTTTGTTGCAGCCACCACCGTGCCAAGAGCGTACTGTGCAAGAACATTCCGTTATCAGCATTTTACCAGTATTTCGTTTCTGTTTACCTAGGAAACTCTTTGATAGAAATGCACTTTGCGGGGCTATTTGGAACTGCATGGTTCTAATGTGTGGGGCTTTTCACCAGGAGTAACTTCGCATAGTTTATTTAGACAGCTTTAAATGATGAAAGTCTAAAAACTAGATTTATAATTCAGTCTACAGTTACAGATTTGACCTGAAGTTGTGTCAGGGGAGGTTTACATTGCATATTAGGAAAAAGTTCTTCTCTCAGAGGGTGGTCAGGCACTGAACAGGGAACACTGAACCCAGGGAAAGGTCACGGCCCAAAGGCTGACAGAGCTCCAGGAGCATTAGGACAACACTCTCAGGCCCAAGGTGGGAGTGTTGGGGTGTCTGTACAGAGCCAGGAGCTGGACTCGATGATCCTTGTGGGAGCCTTCCAACTCAGAATATTCTACAATTCTAAATCAGCAGGAACGAAGATAATTACTTTCTTACTTTAACAAAATACCCCAAATCCCTGCAACGCCTCCTACTTGGGATGTGGCAGCCATTCCCTGTCTGGAAGCAGCACCGTGCATAGGTAAAACACATGGAGGCTGACGCTGCGATTTATAACGCCGGGGCAATTCCCATCGCGACAGGCCCTCACGAGAGTCTCGATTCCATGGCATTCCCAGGAATCCCCGGTGGCTGACAGGGCCAGGGCCCGACCCAGGCCAGTAACACGCCCCGATACATCTCCTGGCCCTTGCACCCGCCGGCCCGGCCCACACCCTCCCTCTCGCATTGGGGACACCTTACAGGTGTCACCCGCTCAGGCTGGGGTCCCCACGCAGCCCCCACAGGTCAGAACTACAGCTCCCGGCATGGCCCGAGCGCATACGGCACGCCGGGAGCGGTAGTGCCTCCCCCGCTCCCCCTGCCCCTCTCCGACCGCACCTTGACGAAGGCGTCGGGGCTGTCGAACCCGGGCAGGGTCGATATCGTGCTGCTTCCATCACTGTTCGCGGGCGTCCCGGAGCTGCCCGCCAGCCCCGCCGGGCTCCCCTCACGGGCGGCAGCCGCCATGTTGCTGCGCGGCGCTATCGCGAGAACGCAGCGCTAGTGGCGGGACGGGGGGAGGAGACCAGCGGGGACCGCAGGCGCCCCTAGCGGCAGGACGGGGCAGGACAAGCCCTGCGGGGGATGAGGAGGCCCTGAGGAGGCTCTGAGGGGAGCGCTGACGGTTACCCGGGCCGGCTTCTGTGCGGCAGGCTCGGCCTTTTTCCCCCCACAAACACCCACCTGCGGACCCACAGAACCACAGAAGATCCTGAGTGGGAAGGCACTCAGAGGGCTCATCGAGTCCAGCTCCTACCCCTGCAAAGGATACCCCAACAATCCCACCCTGTGCCTGAGAGTAGTGTCCAAAGGCTTCTGGAGCTCTGGCAGCCTTGGGCCGTGACCATTCCCTGGGGAGCACTGCCCCACCATCCTCTGGGGGAAGAACCTTTTCCTGATATCCAGCCTAAAACTCCCCTGACACAGCTCCAGCCCTTCGCTGGGGTCCTGTCCCTGCTCATCACAGAGCAAAGATCCATGCCTGCCCGTCCCCTTCCCCTCAAGAGCAAGTCGTAGACTGGACTGCGATCCGTTTCCCCTCAGTCTCCTCCAGGCTGAACAGACCAAGTGCCCTCAGGGGCTCCTCTTCCCCTCCAGGCTCTTCGCCGTCTTCATGTCCCTTCTCCAGACACTCTCTAGTGGCTTAATAATCTTTGTTATATTGTGGTGCCCAGTCCCCTTGGTGGCCACACCAGTGCCCAGAAAAGGGCTAGGGCCAATACCCAAATTCGTGACTGCCGCCTCCCCATTTCCTGTTTTTGGAGTGCAGCAGTTGCATAAGCAGCTGGGGAATCCCAGGGAACCCTGCTGGAAGCTCCATGCTGTGCCTGGAGCTGTGGCTGTGACCCTCAGCCCAAGGCAGCTGATGTTCTCATCACACAGATGATGTCACATCTCCTGGAAACAAAAATTTAGCGGTTGTATGGTCACTTTTTTTTATACAGCTGACAGACTTCATTCAGCTGCTATCAGAAGGAAAAATAAAGCCAACGACCTCAACTGATGCACAAAAAGACAAGTCAATGGCAACAGGAACATTTAAAAAAAATTGTAATCTGCTTCCCTGTCCCTGCCGAATAAAGACTTAGGAATAAACAGGAACACAGACACTAAGTGTTTACATTTTGATGTAATTTATTGGCACAAAAATATTCAAATACAACATGGCATCTAAACATGGCTACTCTGTTGTATTTTGTGCATTGTTTTTAATATTTTTAATTCATAAATCATAACTTTATCTTCAACCTCATGTTTAATAATCATTATTTTCTGTTTCAAGTTACAACCAGTTCTACCCCCCCGTCTGCCTCCTGTGCCAAACCCTAACTTGCCCTAGTTATTTCCCAATGCTGATTTTTTAACCCAGACACTGCAGGAAGCTCCCAAGTGGTTTATTTGTACCCTGCACTCAGTTTGCCACCGATCACTCTGCATGGAGGCACCCCGACTTTGCTCAGCTCAAGGTTTTAAAATCTTGGATGTGCTCAAAACCCTGATCTAGTCAGAATCACAAATCCTGAACTAGTGTAATAGGCAGATAGACAATTTCCAATTTTGGGGCAAGAATCAAGTTTGAAAACATGAACAGGAGGAAACAATGGTAAAATTCTACTTCTCTTTCTTTCCAGTTATGCAGCTCCCCCAAACCTAAATGAAGCCTCCTGCACAAGCACATTGAGCTCACTGCACCCACATCAACAGGAATGACCAGGGCAATAATTAATCTGCAAGTTACTTAGTTACATTGCAAAGTGAGTGAAAACCCGTATAGTTATTTTCAATGGATCTCCAGTTCCCCAAAGACCAAGTGGAACCATAGACATCTGTGGTACAATCAGTCTTCACTGTCCTGGAAACCCAAATCAAGTGTTGTGTTTCAGACAGCTTGTTTTTCCAACAGCAGCTATACATTGGCTTACACCAACTTTTAATATACAATAACTCTCTTCATTTACATTTAAAAATATTTGACAAAGGCTGTATCTCAGTCCAACGTTCAATTTGTGTTTGTAGATGAGCAAATTTGGAGTGAAAAAGCCTCCAGAATAAAAGGCTGTGCATACTCTAGAATCTTCTGTTACCAGAAAGGACACCTAAAGAAAATACAGATATTGTAATTATGTTGACTTGCATGTAGTTTCACAAAGGCAGCACTGAGAAGGACTAAGATTCCATACAGACTACACACCATTTTAGCACAGGAACAGTTGCCAGGTGATCTTTATCATTTTTAAACATTAGCAGGAAAGAGATCTATTTCCTTAAGCATAGTCCTAAGTTACGTAACTCTCAATATGACACTAAATCGTCTTTGTTTTGTTCGCCAGTGTAACTGAAAGCACTGACCACCAATTCCTGATTTCAAACACTTAAAACATAAAATCCCTGTCACTACTTGTAACAGCAAATTTCCTAGAAGACTGTCTATGGCATTGCCATGGGCTTGCAAAATCTACCAGATCAGATGCAGTATGTGTAAGGCTCCTACAAATAACTAACTACACAAGTGAGGTTCTCTTTAGCAGTTCCTGCTCAGAATATTCCAGAAGAGTTTTGCCACTCAGGTTAGCTGAGTGACAGACTCACCATCCAATGTAGCACTGGCACAGGTTCTCGTGAGAAGTTGCTTGCTTAATGAGCAGTTCTACTTGTGTGGGTACATCGAGGGTTTCATCATGAGAGAAGTCTCGACCTTTGAAATTAAAGGATGAAAAAAGCCATGAAAGCAGTCACAAATCCTGGTCCTAATCCCTTCAAGTACATTATCTGGCAGGTGGGGAGTAGTTTCTTATAAACTTTAAAAGTGTAAAATTTTGCAACTAAATGCTGCAAACTATGAAGCCAGGACAGCAGAAATTCAACTTCCACTAACAAGCTAAGACATGCAAAATATTAAGTCTTTGTAGTCACAAACACCTCTGTACTCTTCAAATCAGACTTATTTGTATCTAAATGCAGGCATAGTACTTAGGTTTTGGACAAAACCAGGAAAATGGCCTCATCGACCTAATCAGAGTATGTTAAATTCAAGGATTAACACAAAATACAAACACTAAGGGCAGTGCTGATCCATCAGATTTTATGTTTCTTTTATATAAACATAACTACATGCTCACCAGTGAGCTTATCTCGAACCCTGTTGATGATCTGAATTGCCTTCTTATTTAGAGCTTCTGGCTTCACCAGACCATCTCCTACTAAAAGACAGAAATAGGACAGAATTAGGACTTCATCTGAACAATAAAAGCATTTATACTGCTGTTAGATGTACCCTTTCCAAATACCATTTTGAGAGCAAACCTAGATACATTTTCTATACTTACAACTCTTTTTGTGGGAGTTGAGAACACAGATAATTTTTATGCTGACAAGAGGCTGTATCTGTCCCATCTCATATAATTGCATTTGGATCATGATGAAATTTTCTGATCTAAGAACAGTTTCTGGGTCAGTATAGAAACAACAATGAAACTTACTGAAAGAATGGATGGATTCAGGCACTGTGGTTCCAGTTTTTTTATGGGCTGTCTCACCCAATTCCACACTGTCCAACATCTCTATTGAAAAAAACCACGAAAACAAAAAAGCATAAATGTGAAGCTGAAAAGCAGCTGAAATATTTTTCTGGAAACACTGGCAAGACTGTTAATCAGCTAATTTAACAATCATATTTGTGACATCTACCATCTTTTCTACTCACCTACTGACTGACTGGCTGAGTAGGAGTCTGTTCTTGTTCGCGAGCGCTTATTGCCCTTTGTATTTGCTGCAAGAAAACAAGGAGTTGGAAAGCATGAACTGGAGTTTCAGTGTTTCACAGCAAATTTGTCCATAAACAATACAGATTTGGTTTCCTTTCTCCTTCTCCATATTTGATGTCACCTGAAAATAATTTCAATCTCCTGATCACTGCTGTAATTTCATATTAAAATCCTTAAAACTGTGTGCACTCAGAAATCACACATGCAAACTAACAGTTTGATCAGATTGTTTGAAAACACACTGGATTTCAGGCTTCTGGATTTCTTGTATGAATATTCTCTTGCTGTCACTATTTTATCAGAATCACTTACTGTCCATCAATCTCCAATTCAATAACGGATCATACACAAAGGCTTCCAGCACAGCCATGACACTGTCCTTGTGCTCACGCAGCACTTCCATCACCGTGTGACAGGTGATTCTGTAGTTCCCATCAAGGCCTGTCACCTTTGGAAGAAAAAGAAGTGAATCAACCACTGCTTTGTTCACCCTGCAACTACAACCCCAACACTCACGGAGCAGGAAGTAGCTTTGAACTGGAGTTCACTCTGCTTTGTTCATTAAGAGAATAAGACACACATTAATTACAAACTAAGAAGCTCTCTTCTCCATGAGGATGATCTTTGTAAAGTACCATGCAACTGACTGTGTCTGGTTGATATAAACAGCTATTTGAAATGGGGAAACTAAGGAAGGCCTAAGAAATTGGAGGAATTGCAGGGTAGTTTATTTTCTAATAAATAAAAAGTTGCTTTCCACTGTAATGTAATGCAAATATCACAGGAGATATTTTAACTCACAGAAAATTAAGCTGAAATATTAACACCTCTGTTTCTTAAGGAGTGGTAAAGTTTAGCCACAACAAAAGAACCCAGGAGAAACTGAGAAATGGTTGCCAATTTCCCTAGGAAAAACTCCTTCCAAATCAAAGAGGGAATGCTTACCTCCATAGCATTTGTCAGCATCCTTGTTAATCTAAATGGAATCTTCTCAGGGAACTTTTCTCTTGTCATTGCAACCTAAACACATGATGATGGAGAATAAGTAAATTAATAGCTAACTTACTTTTTAAAAGTTATTAAGTACTGGGATCTTTTTGCTACAATCTTGAAGATTTTATTCCAAATAGGAAATAAAGTCACAGCTTTATGTTCCTCAGTTTTCACAAATTACTGGGAGAAGCTAGATGGTTAACTTGTTAACTAGATGGTTAACTTGATAACAAAGGAAAAACTCAAGCACGTGCCCAGCAACACAGCCTGCCTATCACCAACTTAAATTGCTCCAAAAAATTTCATGGAAGTGATGTTAACACTTCTTTGCTTGTTCCAGTGGTCAGCTAATCCCCAAGACATGCTTCCGAGATAAAGTATCTATTATTTTCATCTCTCCTGTAGGTAAAGGGAGGCTCAAAAGAGAGCCAAAAGGTTTGCCCAGGATCAGACTACAAGGTCAGTTTGTCCTGCTTAGAGATTAATTTCTGTTCCACCAGAAAACGTGAAGTATTACTGAAAATGCCATGTCCAAATACAAAGGCTTACCTCAAAACAATCCCCAAAGTCGATATGCAGGATCTTTCCACTCAGTCTGTCTAACATCAGATTGGAAGGGTGTCTTTGGTGAAGGAATAGGAGAAAAAAACAGACCATGCATGACAGACCATTACAAAAACCCAAAGTAAATCACAGTCTGAAAATATATTTATCTTCATGAACAAGAACAGCCAGTGACAGCTTGCTTGTCTGAGATCTTCAATCTCAGGATGAACAGGAAACCTTCCTGACAGTGCATCTGTCACATTACTTTTGTAGTTATGTCTCAGGAGTTAGAGATCTTCTCACCTTGGAAGATAAATAACCTCCTGGACCAGAACAATCAGTACATTTCTTGGATATGATTGTTTACGAATGTTTATTTTTCAGTTAGGATAAATTTTTGCACTTGTTTTATGCTTTTTCATTTTTTTTCAGTATAGAAAAATGTAATGTATTATGCTACACTCGAAGTAACACAAATCGTTTTACCACCAACAGAGAAGACAATCAATCCAGACTAGCAAAACTATAGTGCTGTATTCATGCTTACATCTTCCAATTTTGTTTTAATTCAGTTTTCAAAGGTTTATAGTTTCATGTTAGAGACTTGTAAGTTCAGAAGTAAGAGCGCTTGTTATTAAAACATTTAAAGGTTTATCTGTTTTTGCATTACAGATTTTAAATCTAATATATATTATCTTCAAAAGTATTTTGGAAGTTATATTGTTAATAAGATGGATGGAGAAAGATTTTTCCATTCTGTGAAAGGGCAAAATTAGAACGTGGTCCTTGATGTAATTCCATGTGTATTCATTTCAACAAGGAAAAAAGTCTTATTTGTACTCAAGATACACAAACTGCATCTCATAGCTGCAGTGCTGAGAATAACAGCAGCACAATTAGGATCTGAAAGATGGTATCACTACAACTCAGCTGTAACCACAATGGAAGATGTTATCACAAGAATGAAGATGTTATCCAAGGAATGAACTGACAGGCCTTCAGCATCTGTGCTTTTAAATAAAAGAAAGCTTTACAGCTTTACTTACCTGTCCCCGAGGCCCAAAATGTACCCAACCATTGACATTACAGCTAGTGAACGGGTGTAATTTGTTCTTCTGTCAAACCATACCTACAAGTGGAGACAAAACAGAAAAAGCTAGGCACCCATGCTTCATGTTTCAGTTTATATTCTAATTGATACATTAACCATTTGCATTTCATACAAAGCAGAACTGCGATAAGCTTAGGTTCAGTACTCCGTAAATCTGAGTGGTTTCAAACACCCTGTGCCCTGGAATTAGATGTCTAAGTCACTAAGAGAATATATTCTGAGGCTTCTGCTTTTCTCTCCCCTGCAGAGTGTATGGAGACTCAAATCTCCAGTCTTGTGCTCTGCACTTCACTTGTGCTCTGAGCCTTGTACGGCCCCTCGTGTGGGGATACATGTTCTGCAGTGATTCGGCTGGGGTTTAGAATAAATCAACTCCATCTCTCACTCCTTCTGCAGAGAAGATAACGACACACTCTGCTGTTTGCCAGTACTTGTGCTGAACTCACCTCTGAGCTTGGACTTTTCAACCACAACAGTTTGGCAAGGTCATCTCCAGCTGTGTTATTGACAGCATGTTCAAATACTTCTACTTTCTGCATCAGAGTCAGGTGGTCATAGTCTGGAGCCATCTATAATTCAGAAGTGACATTCAGCAAATTAAAAAGCCACCTCCAGTAGCCTCTGGTTGTACTGTGAGAAACACAGTAATCATAAATAATTTTGTATCAAGTTTATACTTAAATTATTTGTAGACTGCCGAGTATGTTTCGAACACAGCGAGAATCACACAACAGTGAAGAATTCTTTTTAAATAGCATAACAAATTATTTAGTATCCAAAAAGTCAGTAGCCCACAGCCCTATTTAACTAAAAATCTGCAAATATAAGTATTCTTCAAAAACGATTGTCCAAGTAAGTCTTCTGGGCTGGCAAACACTTTCCTTTTTGGCAGAAAATTCCAAATTTTCTAGTAGTGTTCAGTTTCTCCAGTCTGCCTGATTTTGGCCCTGCTGCTCAGACACAATGTTTGCAATGCTAGCAGCACAGCACCTTGTAGGAGACACATCACAGTCATGCAAAATTCCAAACATGTATCAGTCACTAGATGGCAACAACTTGTGGTCACTGCTAAAACTGGAAAGGAGAAACAAATAAACATATGGCAAGCTATAACTCTTATCTTTTTTATTTATTGTAACAATCAGAAAAGAGGCAGAGGAAGAAGCCTTGAACCATTTTCCTTCACTAAGACACTGGTGTCCTAAAAGAATGTACCAAAACCTCTGCCAGTTTTGCCCCTTACCCTCAGCATGATGCGATGCTCGATGTTGAGCAGGATCTTTTTCTTCTCTCTGTAGTCTCGGATGAGGGCATGCAGTGTGTCACAGTGGGGCACCCAGCCAATTAAGCCTGAATTTGTAGACAGTGGAATAACAGCATATCTCTGGATGCTAGGGGAAAAAAAGGAGAATCACATCAAATTGTTGTATATTGTAAATTACTAGACTTTGAGATGCTTACACTGTTAAATTTGATTCTGGTCGAAGTTGTCTTGTCAATAGTTGCTCTGCTTGTCTTTTCAAATAGACTTCAAACATCCATTTGCACAGATTGTTGCCAGATAATCTACAGACAAGCTCAAAGTTTACTTGGTTTTCACTGAAAGGCTGCTTTCAGAAGGTACATGTTATGTCACCCACAATGATCTGTTATTTGCACATGATATTTGATGTGTTCTTGCTTGAAAGACACTGCAGAATTGCACTCAGTGAGCTAGGGGCAAGCTATTTAGTGATAAATAAAATAAAAATAAAAAATCCTTGGCAAAAACCCATTCTCAGGCTCCTAAGGCAGTGCTCAAGGTGTCTTGAAATAGGCATTGCTTCAAAGACCATAACAATTTACAAGATAGGACTTCAATTAAATAAAACAATCAATCCTTTCAGATACTTTTCCTCCATGTTTGAATTCCATGAATGCTGTTTTTCTTTTTAATTAACTTAGTTCCAAGATTTGCCATTTCTTCACAAAACAACTGCTTGTGCCAAGGTTTACTTGTGAAGCTGCAGCTGTGTAAGGAGTCACACGTGCACGAGCACTTTCAGTGATGACCGAGAGCACGCACCTGAGGTTTTTACGAAGAGAAGTTGGGTCATTTGCTAGCAGAGTGTTGACCAACCCAAAAAGCTGCATCACTCTTTCATCTTGGCGAAGGTCTTCGTGACCTTTCAGAAGGAATACAAACTCATGCCCATTGCTTCCTGCAAAAGAATTAGTACACAAAAGTTTATTCTCATTGAACAGACAGACAAGAGTAAATACACATGCACCCCAAAACTGGAAAGCGTGGCAGTCAGACCAACTAAGAAAAACCTCACCTGAAAGGAAAGGTTGGAGAGGTTTTACCAGGTAAATATGTAGTTTGATCAAAGAGGAACAACTGTTTAAATACTGGAATAGCTAAGGGAAAACTGCTCTCTCTTACCCATTAATGTCAACTTCCTGGGCCGCTGCTTGGAGGTGATGACCTGCAGTGAAGGTGCGATGGACTGAATCCGTATGATGGGCTGGTTGGGATCATATGTTCCTGGCACTGCCAGTTCCAGATCCCGGCACATTAAGAGTTTTGGTGACACATACTGTAGTTCCAAAGAAGTGAGCTACCAAAACCAAAAGAAATACAACCCCTCAGAATCTCAGTTCAATCTCAGAAGCATCTGAAGTGTTCATGCTGTCGAGGGACCTGAAACAGTTCAGGCAGTGACCAATACTTCAGGTACTTGCAGGAAGTGCTACATAAACACCAAATTTACAGCAAACCCTATGCAGTTATTTCCAGAATACTGAATTAGTATGTTTTGAATAACCAGAAAACATAAAGCAAAGGTTGGTATTGGCAACTTGCAATATAAGACCCACAAAAGAACTGAATCTCCCTCCTCACCTGTGGCAGCTGCTTTGAGATACGTCGGAACACGTGATAATAGAGATCCCAAGCCTGAGTTAGGTCTTTGACATTTCCTGATTTCATATACTTCCTGCACCACTCTTGAGCTTCCATGAGATCTCTGCCATAGGCCTAGGGAGTAAAATAATAGAAAAAAGAATTTCAACAGACTGTAGTGTAACAGGTGGAGACCACTTAACACCTACAAAGAGCATCAGAGTCTCTTTTCAAATTGCACTAAAAATACTTGATCTCTCATTTTTATAGCAGATCAGAATTAAAGATTCAGAAATTCCTGGATCCAAGATCTGCATTGAATTTATCAAACAACATTGCTCACAAGTAGACTTCATTTTGGAGGCAACTGAATGCTTAGAATCACCCTTTAACAGTAGGCTTACAAGCTCAGTTAATTCTCTGTTATCTGTGCTGGTGCTTACTGTGAGCAGAGCAGAGTAATTAACTGCAGAGCAGTCGTTGTTTTCCAGTCCCTATCAGGCACCCTGCCAATGCAAGACTCCAGGGCAATTCGGACTGCTGTGGCCCCTTACAGTCACCAAAAGTGACACAGATCTGAAGATAAATGTCAATAATGAAATCTGCAACTAATAATGAGTCCCAAGAGATTCACTTTTTGTGTTAAATGGCGAAGGTTCTCATAGCACATCTAGGGCAGGTGGCTGTCCTGAAGAACAGCCTCTTGGCCATTTGCTGGTACCTGATTGAAGGATGTCTCCTTTAAAGTCTGAGGCCCTCGCTCCATCATTGCGTGAAGTGGTTCCAGCACCTCAAACATTCCCTTGACATTTCTTTCTCCAAAATACAGACGAGATGCTTCTTCCAACCCTTCATGCCACATCTCGTGCCAAAGGATGGCCACACGAATTAGCTCTTCACTTACCTGTTTTAGGACAGAAAAAAAAGATTAAACACCTAAAGAAATCCCTGGGACTGTGTCCTGACTTAAAATTGCAAAACTCCTTTCTTCTCTAACGTTATGAAACATTTGTTCCTGGCAGCCAGAGGGAGCCACAAGAACCATCACAGTGATGGCACATTTTTTTCTGCAAGAAGCTGACCAGGCTTTTCTCACCTTATTCGTTACCTTTGAAATTTTCTACATGCTTGTGCAGCTTGGCTTGAAAGCATTATTTTTCATTTATTCATAAACATCTTTATCAAATTAATTAAATTACTCTTTCCATGCTATGCTCAGTAAGTTTTGTTTCTACATACCATTAAGCAAAATGAAGGTTTTTCCATGTATTTCTTCTCTAAATTTACTCATAAGGAAACACAAAAACTCAGTGTGTGAATTATTTTAAAATTAAAGCACTCTCTGGAAATTACACTAATACTGTAACTTCTATCAGTTGCAAATACCCCAAATTAATTGTACTTGAACAGAATCAACAACAGATAGTCATTTTGTTTTATCATAACTGACATCCACCCATCCAACATAACACACTTAATGCTACACTGAGCCCTCACCATCATTGCCTGCTGCACCAGAGTGTTGCTGTGCTCACACATGTTTTTCAAGATCTTATTTGCAGCATTGTGCCGAGCAGTGGTCGTAGATTTAGAAGCCACAGTCAAAGGATAGATCAAAGCCTGCAAGGGACAGCAACCAATAATACTTTAGAACCCCACAGAAGAGGTCCATAAATTTAAATAATTAGCAAAACATTAACAAACAGTAGCCTTAGGGATAAACAGGAGGAAGCAAGCTTGCTTCTGGGAAGTGGTGATAGCAATTTGCTACTGAAAGTCTTCTGATCCAAAAGGCTTTCAAGACTTTAATTCACTGAATAGCAGAATGACATTGAGAGCCTCTCTCAAACTGGAAGAACAAAAATAGGTTTTAGGATGTTGTGATATTGCACACTGTGGAAAGAAATTTAGATAAAACCTGTGAGGTAGGTTCTTAGTAGTCACATAAAGACATTTAAGGTAACTTGCACTACCCAGTAGACATTAAGTCACATTAGACAAAGAGTTCTTCCCAGGCTGCATGCCTCATTCACCTCTTTCCACTTTTATGTGAACAGTGCTGAGGTGAAAGCAGCGGCAGCAGCAGCAATTGTCTCCATCCTCACTGTCATCACTTGCTGTGACCTCCTGTACAGGCACCTGGATTTAGTGAAATGGAACAGGGGAAAGGCCTTAACTGACACTCGGAAAATCCCTCCTCTCAGGGCAGGCTTACCTGGGGATGGTACCGGCCAATGTCCGTGAGCAGCTGATGAATGAGACGCCCTACCAGCGGTCGAGGGGTGTCAATTCTGGCAATGAGCTGAGGGATAACCTGGTAGTAAGGATAAGGAAAATAAACACCCCTGTCATCTCCTGTGTTCAGTGCACCAGCTGTTCTGCCCTCTCCTAGAGACCTCACAGCCTCTAACAGAGGCAGGGAAGCCCACCACTCACTTTTGAGCTGGTCAGAGGGTAACACAAGGTTCCAAACAGAAATGTACAACAGCTCAGTGAGATCACCAGTGTTCTGTGCAAAACTGTTACAGGATCCCACTATGGAAAGATGCATCTTGAAGTATAATGCTTAAATAGGAAATGAAGTATTTTTAAATTTAATTACAAGAGTCATTCTACAAGGCAATCCTGAAACAGATTGTGAATTACATCAGAGCAGGACAGTGGTGTTTTATACTTGATCACCACTGAATACACGTCATCTTTAATTTAAGAATTTTCATTCTTTCTCATTAATATCCACTAATCTGCATATAAACACGGAAACATTTCTCATTTTTCTGTTCAAGATGCTTCTTAAATCAGTTAGACTGTACTGCACATTGCTTTCAGCACTCACCTACAGAAGATTGTTTAGCAAGGGATCATAATGGATATCATACAGCAAATCCCCAAACTAGCCCCAGAACTGGGATTTCTCTTTGTGTTATTTACCTGCAACCAAGTGTCTATTTGGATTGCCTTGACTCCTTCTACCAAAGCCTCATTCACATCAGGCCAATGACCATAGTCAAACCACAGAGTAAGGACTCTGAAAAAGAGGAACAAACAAACACATAACCAAAACAAAACAAAAACCAGCAACCAACCAACAAAAAACCCCCACCACAAAACCTCCAAACAAACAAAAAAAACCCCAACCCAAAACCTGTTTACAAGCAACTTTTCTTCCCAGAACCCTCAGATAGCAGGGATAATCCAGCTAACAAAAATTAGCCTGGACTGAAGCATTCACTTAATTCAACCGTAACAAAAAAGAGCAGAAATGTGTTTTACCTAATCTGAAACCATGTGCTCTTATCAGCTGGATTTCATTCACTATGTGCTTTATTATGTACCTTAGAGTGTCTTGTAGGTTGTTCCCTCGAGACAGAGAAATGGATCGGAAGAAACCCTGGACAGCAGGGACTGTGTACATCAAGAGGGTCTTGGATAAATCCTTTTGGAATGAAAATTGCTGCATTAGTTCTATGCAAGCACATCAGCCCACATGCATTCTAAACTCAAAAAGGGGAAAGAGGAAGAAATATGTGGAAATATAGACCTAATCTCCTCATTGTAGCTGACTTCTGCTCCTACTCTTCACAGGACATATTGCTCCTAGAATTTTATGTTTTGCTTGACTACACAAAGGTTTTTCAGTCTGGCGGGGAAAATGCTGTGGTTTTATTCTTCAGTTTGTTTGCAAAGCTATAGACAGCAAAGCAGCCTAAAAACTACCACCTTACTATAACTGGTAAATGAAAGAGATTCCTCAGAGTCTTCCATGAAGGATTAAGCAGCAGAACATGTTAATGCACTGTATCACCTATGACAGCCACCTCAGCCTCTGCTAGAGGTCACAGCTAATAATCATTTGCATTAATTTAGCCAATAACATTTTTCTGTGTCTAAGCAGTGAGTACCAATCTCTCAGCATGAAGAGGGAGGAAGGAGGGTACCTCAGTGACTTTTTTCTGCACTGGGGATGGGATGGGGCTGTTCTCAGTGCTCTCTGCATCGCTCTCACTGTTGCTGCCCTCAGTGTTAGCGCTGGTGATGCTGGCTCCGCTCGCGTGACGGAGTTTCTTCTTCTCATCTCTGGCCTGGTTTTGATGTTTATAGTGAAGCACTGCTTCGAAGTTCATCACTGCCCAGGCATGCCAGGCCTGCCAACAGGAGAGAACAGAAGTCAGAAAGAAGATGACTCCTTTCTGCAACATGCACTTTCTAATTGTTAGATATAATCCAACCTTTCTGTGTCTGCAAACAACAGCAGTAAGTAATACCCTGCCTACAACACAATGCTTTGATTTCTCGAATTGCTCGTAATTTGAACTGTCTTACTATCTTAAATAATATCATGTTGAGTTCTTGGCCAGGAACTCCCTGTTGAATGTTAAAGCAAACGAGCTCTGTACCAAAAATTAAATTATATTTGCATATATCTTAATTTTTCAAAGGCTAAAATGAAAATTAGTATGTTAGGACTCAGGGATGTGTAATAGGAAAAAATACAGGAGATGGCTGCCCCAGAGAAGATCTGGCATCAAATATTAATTGAAATATCACAACCCTGAAATCAAAGGCTCTTTGGAGAATGAACAACAGGGCTACTTTCCTTGTTCAAGTATACTGACTGAGAACAAGTTAAATTTTTCCATTTTCTTTCTCCTTCATTGCTAACTGACAACAGGAGAGAGTATCAAAAGCAAGAGTAGAAATGGAATTGTGGCCTAGTTTTACTGACCAGATAAAATTCTAAACAAGAATCTTATGGTTGCCTTGGGCCACTTTCTCTGTTTTTTGGTTCTGCTTTGTTTTTTTTAATCCTGCTGGCAGTAATAAGGCAGACAGTTATAGGAGATCTTCCAATGAACATCTTCCTTTCCTGTGGTATGGGATTTGATCAGATTTATCTGGGAACTTTTCTGTAATGACCTTGTACCAGTTGCGATCATGCTCCGTTGCAGCACTGTAGTATTGCAAGACTTTGGGGATGGTGCTCTCATTGATGCCTTGCAGGTTCAGCTGCCACTCTCCCAGTTTCAGGAAACACCTAGTTAAGCAAAGGGATAATTGATTCAAAACCTAAAACGAAAACAAAGCTTTATTTGTCGGATTAAAAGGCAAACTTGCCATCTGGAGTCTAAAAGACATTCCATGTGGTGAATCCAGTCAGGAAGCCTATCCTGCAGGCTGGATGCAAGGTTCAAAATATCCCCATCTTGCTTGTAGTGTGGAACTAACTAGTTGAAGGTTTAATTTAAGAGGAAAGGTGGAGGTCAAACTTTTTCCTCATCTGCATGAGTTATAAAACAAGTGTAAGAAGTAGGTAACAGCAACAGCAAAAGACTTGATCAGCCTGTGCTGATAAAATGCATACACTTGTGCTGGTGAGCTGTACTGAGCACCTTACGAAGGAGCCTTCAGGGGGAACACTGACAGACAAACAATGGAAACACAGAGGAACTGTTCTCCCCCCAGCCAGAACCCCATTAAGTCATTCTCTCCTAGAGGAAGGGAAAAACAACTTATTTTTACTGCAGCAGGGTGGGGTTGTCAAGGTTTGCGCAAAACTTAATACTTTGCTCCCTCAGCAGGCTTTAAATGCCACAGTTACATGGCTGTCCTTTCTGTATTTTGAGTTTTCCAGAAAGCATTGTGCAAAACAAATATTGTATGCAAATCATTACTAATTTGTTTTCCATGATAGTCACTGAAGAAATAAGACAGTGGTGTTACCAAGGGTTCCCATCCTCATTAAAGCAAATTGAGTGCATGCCTCCCTTCAAAAAAAGCAAACCTTCAAGAGAAAGCGGTATGCAACTTTTAATTTAAATTGAAAAAAACAAATCTGGCACCTACAGATCCACAGAGAAAAATGGAGAAAAGGTTTTTAATGCAACAGTATTATAAGAGACCGTCGCATGCTGGGCACCTACTGCCCAAAGCACTGCTGTTGTGCTTGGCAGCCTGTGTACTTAATACAGATGTGCCAAGAGTGTGGGAAGTGTTTCTTTCCTAGTGACTGAATCTCCTGAAAAGCAAAGAAACAGCCATGCTGAGAGCTCTGCCTTCTGCCAGCGAGCCACAGTGCTGGAAAAATACAACCAGGCACCAGCAACAAATACAAGCTTGTTTAGGCTGATGTGTCCCAGTAACATTTACTGAACATTACACGGTAGGTAAGAATGTAATAGCAAAGCAGCTAAAGGAGAAATCCCATTCTTTTAATCAAAGCATGAGCTTCACTCGAAATGTGTCCCCTGCAGAGACCCTGCACCTCAGGAAAGCCTTCGGTTTCAGTCTAGAGCTAAGGAGTGCCCCAAGACCCAGTGCTGACCGTGCCATGAGCTTGTGGAGCTCCTGCTTGTGCTGCTGGTCCTCAGTGGCGATGGCATGCTGAGCCTGCTGCTGCATGGTCTGCACAAAGTGCTGCATGTGCTGGAACGCGTCGATCTGCAAAGGGGTGATGGAGGCAGTGAGGACCACAGGGCTTAAATACAACTTCTCAAGGGAGAAAGACAATGTGGAAATGAATTTTCACTGAAATAAAAATCCATGGTTTTGTTTTCTTTCAAAGCTTTTCAGCCACTGACATCCCTCTAAAGTCACTTTAAACTTGAAATGTGTCCAAATAAATGAAGAGGTTAGAGATTCTTGTTGTCTCTGAAATTGCTAAACTGAGGAAAAAGTAACTGCATCCTTCTGATGCCAGGCACACCTTCACTGTCACACAGCCAGAGAGCCAAAGATATGACTGATCATAACACAAGTTAACACCATGCTCTGACGTGCAAGAACTCAACTCTGCCAAAGCAACAAGGTCACCTGTATGGGGAGAAAACTTCAACAGCAGAGAATGTCCTGGTACTGCCCCCACAGTGCGAGATTCTCGTACAGATTCAGAGATACCTCATCTGTAGCTGAGCATGAACTAAGTCTGGCAATTGTGACAATCAAACGTTTATAGCTTACAAACTGTATCTGAGCAGGACAATACCAAACAGACAGGATCACAGATCCAGAGAAGCCTACCTCTAACGTGCTATGGCCAGACCAAAAAAAAAAAGACAATTTGAGAAAATAGTGCCTGAAGGAAAACTTGCAGCTTCCTGATCTTCTCTCCTAACCTTTCAGCTTTGGCTAGGCTTGAAGTACACACCATGGGACATTAACTTTGAGTTGTTTCAACAAATTAAAGTCTAGATTTCTCCTGAGGTTATTGAAGAAGTACAAATGTGCATTGCTCCTTTGCCAGAATATTACATAGGGCAGTAGTGCTAAAGCAACTTGCACTACCAAATTCAGAGAGAAAAAATATTTTTAAAATTCCTTGGAAAGAATTCTAGGGTAGGAAAACCCAAAATTAAAGATTTAAGAAAAAAAGTATGCACGCTTCACTGGAAAGAATTAAGAGTAAAGCTCCTGCAATCTGCAAGGTCATTTCAGGTTAGGAACTGCAGAATATGCTGTTAGAAGCCTAATTTACTTCTGTGCACCTATAGGAATGAGTTATGCTAGAGACAAGAACCACCTGAGCTCAAATGCCTCATCTATCCTGTTCAAATGTCAGCATGCACAACCCAGTGATGAGGAAAAAGGGTATTAGCCCAGGGTGAAATAAAAGAAAGGATAATACTCTCAACATTACCGTGGTGCATTCCACAGCTGGCAGCCTACACAGAACAGACTGGGGGCGAGGAGGGTAAATAACAATCTTATAAATAGTTATGCTAGACATCTATTAAAAATAGACAAAATATGCTGCCAAACAGTATCAGTACAGAATGTTTTCTTTTTATTATGTGCCCCTCTCATATCGAGACACACCCAACAATCTGCTCTTCAGTTTCCATTAATATTGAAAACTGATTGCCATAAACTGACAGACAGAGCACTTAAGACTGAAAGCAGTAAGTTTTTCAGAACGACTGAATTCCTAAGTTTGTACGCAGCCTTTTTATGGGATATGACTTAGAATGCAGCTGCTGGCAAAGGTCCTTGTTAGAAGAAATGTAATAGGATTTACTTATCCATTTTTATCTGTTGTTTAGAAAAGACTGTTGTGGAGCTCTGCAAGTGCTGTATGGCTGGTTTCCTTCTAGATGCCAGCTTTTTTCCTGTTGGATTTGACAAGTGCCAAAACGGCAATACCGAAAACATTTTAGGTCAACAAAGGAATCCTGAACTGCTGAGCTAGAGAAAATGGTCATTTCCCACCACACCAGCCTACATCAGCAGCTTATTACTTAGGATACCAAATCAAGTGAACACACACAGTTACATAAAACTGCACACATCACCAGGTGTAACTATGTATTATTTATCTATTTTGGTATCAGTTTTCCCCCATCTTCATGGGCTCCACCTATTCTTGCATCAGTTAATTTTAGACATGTTCTCCCACCTCCTTAATCTTTGTGCCTTCTCCCATTCTGCTTTCCACTACTGCACCAGTGTCCTGCACCATGTCCATCTATTTCTTGACCACAAGTCAAACACCACAAAACATGGTTTCCCTCACAGAGGCAGGCAGAGACCCCACATCCTTCTGGGGTCATTCACTGAAGATTGTAAGAGGCAATTTCACTGTTTTACAGAGCCAACAGAACAGGGCCTCAGCAACGGGCTCTTTCTGCCTGTTTAATTCAAATCAAGAATAGTTAGGTCATGGCAATGTTCCCACAGCAATGGCTCTGCTCCAGTGCTGGAAACCCCAAAGGTAGAAAAAATAAAAAAGATGTGGCAGAATATGAGGATAAATGGGGGCTTTAATGTACACTAAAAAAAAGATATCCAGTCTGGAGCTTATTGGATTTGATTATGTAAATTCTCCCTGTGTGCAATGTCAAAAACGCTCACCCTGGGCTTGCTGGAGTGAAACTGTTTCCATGACAAAACTCCATGTACTTTTCAGCTGTCTTTCAGTTAGAAATTTCCAATAATCTCTTTAATAAAAATCAGTTCTGCTCAGCAGCTAAGCGCAAACTGTTCAGGACACTTCTAAAACTGGTAATAAACCCCCTTAACTTCCCTCTTTCACCATGTAACCCTGACCACAGGTACAGTTGTAGAGACCTGGCCATCAGAACAGCAGATGAAAAGTCAAGCAGCAAACCTACTGTTGGGGTTTTAGGAGTTCTCCTTTTGTTTTTAACTCTTAAGGAATTTTCCTACATATGTGTTGCTACAAGACAATAACGACTGCATACTTAACAGAGACAAAAGAAGTTGTCAGCTCAGGGGAGGGGTGCAGCTGGCTACTCTCTCTTTACCTGAGGGTTCCAGTGCAGGGGAGACATATCACAAGATTTGGGACTGGGAAAACGGGGTTGAGAGCAGCCCCTAGCTCCCTCTCCTAATGCCACAGTTGTTGTTGGCTTTGCCTTATTGGACATGCTAGTAAAGAACTGTTATTCCTATTCTCATATCTTTGCCTGAGAGCCCCTTAATTTCAAAATTATAATAATTTGGAGGGAAGAGGTTTACATTTTCCATTCCAAGGAAGGCTCCTGCCTTCCTTAGCAAACACCTGTCTTTCAAACCAAGACACCTACACAGGACAAAAGAGCTACTATTGACCATTAATCTTGGCTGCATCCTTTGGGTACCAGCTACTGGTTTAGCAAAAACAATCTTTCCACGTATGAAATAAAATTAGGGCCAGGTTTTCTCAGCCTTAGAGAGTTTTAAAGGCAAAAAAAAGCTTACTATCTGAATAACAACAAGGAAAGGAATTAAGTTACTCTCTTTTAGGGGAGCAAAAGTAAAACCTCTAGCCTCGCCTTTGTTCTGTGGGGAATGTGAGGAGCTAATGGGTATGGCATTGCACAAAACCTGAGCAGTGGAACAAAGCACTGTGCTCTGCTGTACCTTACGGGCGCTCTTCCACATGTGCTTCATATATGCATAAGTCACTTGGGGATGGACTGTTGGCAGTGGGTGATCCAGCTGTCGAGATGGATCTACTCCCAAGAGCAGGACAAGGGTCTTATGGGCCAAAGCCTGGAGAAAGTGGCAAAGACAAAAAGCAGGTTAAAACAAGCTCATTGTTACCTCCAGTTCATACTGCTTCAGAATTGCCCAACACTAAAAACGTACATCTGGCCCGCCAGATACAACACAGACACAGCAGACTCCCTGGCCTCATAATAACACCACATGATAAACCATATGTCTTCCTTTGGATCACAGCATTAGATTCTCATTTCAGAAGCCAGTATAAAGTGTAAAGTCTCTGTTTCAAGTATTTGGGGATAAATTTTGTGGTGAATGTTAAAATAGGACTGTAATGTTCAACAGTAACATGACATTCTAGATTTGACTCTCTGCTCTAGCAGAGAGAGCTATTATGAATAATCTCCAGTGCTGCATAAAAACTTCCAGTTATAGCATGCAATAAAAAATTGACCCAAGGGCTCTCAGGTATTATACAAGTCCCACAAAAATCACCTTGGCTACGAGCATGAACTCTATGCTGCTCACAATTTTAGCATTTCAACCATTTCTGACTAGTTTCTTCCTCAGAGGAGAGCCCATCCCACTTGGGCAATGAAAGCATTTAGGAATGCTCAAGGTTGAAGCAGCACAGCAAAGCCAATCATCTGAAAACCTGCTGAAGAGGACAGAGCCTGACAATGCTCACCAGCCTCCCACTCTTGCCACACAAGCTGGCATACTTGAGCCAAGTTCTCATGTCCTCATGAGGATTCACAACAAGAGATCGGACCATCAATATTCTTTGCCAGTCTTCCACGATTCGCTGACAGCCCTGAGAGGAAAAAGAAGGGAGAATCTGTTAGTGTTTGGTCTCCAGTGTACTGCATGGAACCTTGATTCAGAATCTGAAGGGACTTCCATCAAGGCAGAGACTTCTGTGCCCGTAATTCACAGCAGACTGACATTAGGAACTGTCTATTTCTTTAACATTGCAGTGTGTGAGGAATGTTCCGTCCCTGACTCTCACCATCTGCAGGCACCTCAGTGGCTGCACTCTAATGATATCCTCTAAAAAAGGAGAAAAGCTCCTAAAGCTGACATGCATCCAAGAATCAGGAAATTCATACAATTCCAAAGTGAGTCAAAGTGCCTTCCAAAGTGCCTTCTCCACCTATTTTTGGTTTAAATTTCAACATGGAGATGGTAGAAAACAAATGGTTGCAAAGACATTTTTGTTACTGCCCTTTTTCTTTTCCTTGCATGTATTGCTATTGGAGGCTGGCACCACTAAACTGGTTTTCTGCCAGAAACTGCAGCTCCAACTGCTGTGCTGCTTGTGCAAGCATTGTCTGGTTCTTGTCTGTCTGATGGGAGAGGCACGACACTGTCAGAGCAGGATGAGTCTGTATTTCAAACATTCAAGGATACTACAGAGAAGTACAATTGTGGAAGGGACCGTAACAACCAGATCCATGGTGCTTGGTATAGTGGCCAAGTACAGGGTAACAGTGATGCTCCAAAGTTTCTATTCAGCCAGAGACTACTTGGTTTTGAGGTAAACAAAAGATTTTCCAATGGCAGCAAGGAAGTTATTATTTCCCTTTTTATTTTTCCCCCAAGTTGAAGACTGGGAAGTTAGGCAAAGTTTGTTCCCTAACACCCAAATAAACTTCTTCCAATAGGCATTTAAAAATTATTAAAAAACAGCTATAAAACGTTCAAGAACTGTATGTACTGCTTTCAGGACCATAAAAAGCTGTATTCAGACATTACACTTCCTGCCACTTCAGTTTCTCTACCCCAGCGGAATAGTCCTGAGCTTTTCCAGACAGGAATGCAGATGGGAGACTAAAAGCTTTGTCACAGTTTCCCAAACAGCTAAAAAATGTACAGCAGGCTTTCATAAGGTGGCAGATTATAGCAGTGCCAGTGAAGAACTCTGTACAGGGAAAAGTTCTTCCTCCAGGCAGCATTTCACCTTAGTTATGCCTTTTTTTTTTCTTTTACCTCCTTCTCTTGCAGGAATCACCTCTTTAAACAATATTCCTGTATGTACTACTGCATCTGAGGATATTCACTTTCACTGTATGGATACTTCTTGTAAGGAAATAGTGTCAAATATTTGTCTGATTTAAATTTTCAGAGGTACTTTGGATTTTTGATGTTTAGAGTAAGAAAGGCACAAACTTCTCTTTCAACACAGGAAAATCAACATTGCTAAAGGTCTCTTCGGAAAGGTCAAGGTTAATCATAGCATCATTTAGACTGGAAAAGACCTTTATGATTATCAAGTCCAACTATAAACCTAACTGTGCCAATTCCACCACTAAGCCATGTCCCTAAATGTTACCAATCAGCTGGTAATGTTCTTGTAAGAGGTCCAAAAGGAACAGGATAATCTTTTATTTTACAAGCATGTGAATTCTCTGACCAATTTTCCAACATTTGGAGAGAATTCACTTCTTAAAATGCATCCAGCCAGGTAAAAAGTTCAAACTAGACCGATCCAAACCAGTATTTCCAGATGTAATCCAATATTGAGACAAGCAGCCTTGGGGAGGTTACTAGTGTCTCTCTTCTGTACACATCTACTTCAAGGCTTAGTTTACCCTTTTAAAGTGTCATATGAGCAGAGACCTCAGGAATATTGACCTGAAAAAAAAAAAGAAAAGCCCAAACCAAAACCCCAGGCAACCAGGACAAGCAGCAAGGACATGGAGCACGCAGCCATGTGAGGAGCATGGACGTTACTGGGATGGAAAGAGACAGGGGAAGATTTGCTGAGCCACCACACTGACTCAAAAGGAAGGCTCATGCCAGCCCATCAGCTTCTCCATCCTTGACCTTTACATGGATGTACCTGCAGTCTTTCCCACCAGATCTGGCGGATGATCTCACGGCGTTCTGGTACAAGTTTATACTGGATAACCTCTTCCAGCTCTGACAGCATCTGGCAGGATACCATAGCCTGAAGGAAAAAATCACATTCCATCCCAATCACTACAGAAAAAATCTATAATTAAGGAACAGTATTTTGGCATCAAAATCTTAAGTACATAGGCTGCCCAAAAGAGATAAAGGATCAACTGCTATATACTGGTACCTAGATTATCTGCTGATTCAAACTCCCTAAATGTCAATTCTTATTTCTTTTGAGGGGGTGGAGCTCACTTCACTTTTAGTTTGTCCCAAAGCTGCTCATGCAAAGTTATTTTATCTGAAAAAAGCCATTTAGCTTGTGGGCCTACATAGGTCTTATGTTTGAGACAAGCACTACTCTGAAGTTTTATGCACCTTTTAGAGAGAGTCTGAAGCAGCAGTGAAGGGAATGAAGGCTGAGAGCTACACTTACCCCGTAGGCTCGGCTGTAACTCTCTCCTGCCATGGCAGTCAGCTCAGCATCCAGCAGGTCTCTGGCTTTGTCAATGCACTGAAACAGAACAAGATATTGGGGCAAAGGCAGTGTGTTTTATCTAGAGTCAACTGTTGAGGCTGCTGTTCAGCTGTTCCATCTCATGAACAAAGTTGGCATTGTTCCCACTCTCCAACAAGAACTAGGAAAGGATCTTATCAATAGAAAGATTTGACAGGAAAAGTGTCCAGGGCATATGTAAGGGAAGTCAAGGGAGCTTCATTCATCACCTGCACAGTTTGAAGTTTGTCTTCTTACAAAATCAAAGTCTGCAGTATTTCTAATCCTACTGTGATTGTAGACATCATCATTAACAACATTTGTAGAGGAAAGGTTCACATTTTAGTGCAAGAGAGTTGGTTACAAAACAGAGCCTCAAGAAATGTCACTTGATACCATACAATGAAAGAAAATACCTTTCACTGTTTTACATAACCCAACAGGATTTTATGCATTTTACAGGACAGCAAATTCCATTTCTCATCCTCAAACTAAGACAGGCTCTTCAAGCATGAAATAAATCCTGCTCTAGTTCTAGTCATTATATAATCTCTCACCTATAGCTTTTCCTGTTCAAAATGTTAAAGGTTAATCACAAACGCTACCCTTTTGAATGCCTGGTTAATTTTACTGTGCACATCATCCAAAAATCTATGTACGGGTTTTGACAGCACAGATTGAATTACTCCTTTATCTAAGCTGGCAAGCCAGCACAGAATTCTGAGAAATGGGACTTGAGCTTCCTTGGAAAGTAAACAACACGTTTCCCATCTACAGAGTCGCTCTGCAAATCTCTGTGACAAGCAAACATTACCAATACAGCTCTGTTTAACAGACTCATTCCTTGCCTTGGTATCTCAATCGAGGATTTGAGATTTATCAGTGCTACCAGAAAAATTAAGATTATGGTACATGATATACATGAACACTTCAGTGAAAAAGCTGTAAGAGACAGAAGTGCATGAAAAATCCATCAGGAATCTTACAGGTGCCTCAGGCATTCCTGGCAGTTTACAATCAGTGCCTTGCAGAATGGAACCTCTGCTGAGATAATCCTTATGCCCTGCCTGTCTAGAAAAGAGGCGCAGAAGTAAAAAAAGCCAAAAAATTACTAAGGCATTCTTATATTCTACAGCACTGGACCACTGCTATCTGTACATACATTCACTGCTATGTTTCTGGAAATACAAGATAAGATCTATCACCCAGGTC
This sequence comes from Callaeas wilsoni, assembly GCA_013398955.1. Classification (NCBI taxonomy): domain Eukaryota; kingdom Metazoa; phylum Chordata; class Aves; order Passeriformes; family Callaeidae; genus Callaeas; species Callaeas wilsoni. The sequence continues at coordinate 85,208 of VWPU01015706.1, read as the reverse complement.
TAATACATCCATGGAAAAAACATCATTGGGCAATTCAGAGGTTATACAGCCAACTGCTTTACAACAGCCTATTTTTCCATGAAACTCCACAGCCTAGAACATCTTAAACCAGGTTTTGGGATACCAACAAGAAAGATAATTACTTGCTGAGCCAGCGAGAAAAGGTCCTGATGCAGTGCCAGCACAGCCCTGTAGAAAGCACCATCATGGGTGTCCCTGGGGATCATGCAGGTATATTCCTCCATGCTGTCCCACTGACCTGCAGAGACACAGATATCCTCAGTAACACCACAGCCCTCTCTGCAGTGTGGGAACAGAACAGAACTAGGATGTGGTGCTTAGACATCAGAGCCTAGGCCTGAGTGCTGTGTGGTACTTCTGCAGTACCACATCAAGTCAGCTCTCCAACAGCTTTTCTTTGGCAGGGACACTTATATACATAAATATACACAGAGCAACAGACAAGAAAAACACAGGCATTTTTCTTCTGGACAAATTGTTATCCTTGTGGAAAAGGTTCTTTCATTCTTTGTGATGAAACAATTAAAATTCTGACACTTCCAGAACATTTGAATGAATTAGTGCCCTACAAAGCAAAAGATGAATTTTTCTCAGCAAAGGCTGGCAGTGAGCAAGTGATTCATAAGCTTATCTAGTAAATATCTCCCTAACAACATAAATGGACATTTGGACCACTATAGATTTATTCCACTTAAGTTTGTCTACTGAGCAGACACAAACTCTAAAATCCTCAACAGATACTGCTCTTGTTGTAAATCAGAGTCTGCCACAAATCTGGGAAAGTCTTATCTCATTTCCAGTCTGAGCTCTGTTCAGTGTAAAGCCATGCAAAAGGGAGCATTTAAGCAACTGATCTTCTGCTCAGACCTCTCTGTTCCTGGAGACCACACTAGGAGACTTGATGTAAATGCAGGTTTTCCAAAGGACTCCAGTATGGAATGACACTTACTTCATTTCCCAATGTAAATAATGTGGTTCCTTTGCTGTTTCCTGTATTCTGTAGTTCTGAAGTAAGTTAAAGCTCTCTGTGCTTGCACCTCATGGGCTGTCACACCCCAGCACAGGAGGATACGTTACCTAGACCCCAAGCAGCAGCAGCAGCCATCCTGGCCATCTTAGCTTGAGTTTCATCATTCACCTGGGTCCACTTTTCACAGCATTGCTGGTGGAGCTGCCCCCTAAGAAGAATCCACAATTTCTGATCAGCAAAAAGCTTCTTCCAAGAATTCTGCCTCATTAAACAACCACTTCCCACTGATAAGACAACAACCACCATTCTTTTTATACTGAGTGCAGAATAGGATTTGACTCCTCTGGCCAACTCAACCATGCTAGTCTGATGACAAATATCCTATTATCAGAAAATAATTTTAAGGCACTATATTTTGAAAATACACATCCAAAGAGAAGTTTGCATTTGTTCCTCAGCAGCCGTTAATGCCAACTTTACAAATTGGACTGATAATGCCAGTCTATAAATACAGAAAAAAATAATTCTCAAGAAAACGAACATACCACTACCAATAAAAGGTTGCTTAAAATTTTTGCAAGTGTCAGTAAAAGAAACATATGATCTGAATAGCTTGGGCATGGCTCCTACTAGCAAACATTTAGAATTAACACATCAAGGCTGAAGACAAAGACTGCAGAATGAATGCTGCTGTAACCTCACATGAAGACTTGTCATGGCAAGTTCTCAGAGGGCATCTGAATCTTTCATCTCCAGTGGAGAGGAAGCATCAGGATTTTTTATATTATTTCTTTCAAATCAACTGTGAATGCTCCACTAATCAAACCAATTACCCTGGGTGTTGCAGTTCCAGGATTTCTGGGGCTGGATACTGTGTAGCAGTGAAACAGCTGCCAGCTGTGAGGGAGAACAACTCGCCTTCCCTAGTGTAATCCTCTCCCCTCCCAAGAAGGAAGATGTGTTAGTCAAACAGAACCAATGGCCTGCCACAGGCAAGATAGTAATTCTGACAGCTTAATGGCCCAGGAGGAAAAAAACCCCAAAGCAAATGAAAAACCAAGCCAAACCTAGCAACAGCAGTAAATCAGGACCTCAAAGATGCTGATAAAACACTATGGGTCCTACAGGAGGAGACATACACGAGGAGACAAATGGCTAAGCATGTTTTGGCTGTACTCTCAAAATATCACAGCAGAGTACTGAAATAATGATGCTGCATAATGTAATTCCAGATTATCTGCCTTATCCTGTCAAGCAGACTCCAGCAGCACAAACAGTCAAGTTGAACACTACTGAAGAGTATCAGCAGACAAATTGTGGAATCCTCAGCCTTAGGATGACATCTCTAGAGTCAGCTGCAAGGCAGCAGACAGCACTTTGCAAAAGCACTCCTGAACTGTAAAAACATCTGCACAAAGCTGGAGCCCAGTTCCACAAGAGAACTTGGAGACTCTGATTGCTCTCATCACTTCAGACTATCAACAGATCCATGATATCTCGCTCCAATAGAAGAAAATTATCCTTTTGCTGTTCCATAGATTTGTTGCTGATACATGGATAAGTAGGAGGTTCAGAAAGGACGCTTAACACAAATACACATCCTGCAGGAGGGAAAAGTTCTTCAAATCCCTGGTGAGAACTGCCTACTCGTATAAAAGCTGATTGAGGAATGCTTAGTAAGAGGATCTATTTTCCCTACTGCGAAAGCTACACCCTATGTCTCACTCTCATTTAGAAACAGAAAGGGCAGAAAAATGCTGCCAGAATTAGGTTTCTCAAACAGTTCTGTTTCTAGCAGTAAAATGACTTTAGTGCAGAGGAATCTCCTTAGTGTGGTGCCATCCTGTGGGTTCACGTCAGGACCCATCAGGGGAGAGCTTGTGACATGCAAAGTTCAGTAGAAAGGCGGAACGTGGACGAAGCCACACCTGCCCCTGGGTAGAGCTGCACGCCACAGTGAACAGGGTGCCTTCTCCAATTATCTTCTTGGAACTGAACAGTGAGAAAAAACCAGAAGCCCCCAGTTAAGTAGTAAGCTGTAAGTCACCAGCAGCTCACCCTCTCACAAACACCGACTCCAATCAGTTCTGTGTTGACAACAGACATTTGACACAAAACTTAAAATACTAAGTGTCCACAAAGACAAGGCTTATGAAATGCTGAAAAAGACTAATAAGGAAAACCTCATCCTTCAACAAGGCATAGGTCAGACACTGAATAAACACAGAAATCTCATGTTTTAACCAGAGTTTAAAAAGGAGGGTCACAATGAGCTTCTTTTATGACTGTTTCTGACAAGTTCTGCTCAGTTAATGTTTCCTCTATTTACAATGTCTTTCTCTGTTATAAATGTGGTTGACCTGATTATAAGATTGCAGATTCTCTTCCAGAGAGACCTTAACTCACCAGATGGCCAGTCCCAAAAGGCTTAGAGATGTTATTACCAATTCTGACTTCAATGAACAAAGTAAGATGCCACACAAATACTCACAGTAAGTGGGAGTAAATAGGAATTCAGGCAAAAAATTTGCACCTGAATGACAGCATCCAGAGAACAGACAGACACCACTTTCCTCAGTCTTCAGGCATTCCCCTCTTACCATTCACCAAGTGCTTCCAAGCAACGCATGCGCCCCAGCATCAGCTCAGGATCATCTTTGTTTGTGTCCATCTTCTTGTCATAGGCCACCAGAGCATCTTCCCATTCATGAAGCTTTTCATACCAGGTAGCTTGAATTTCCTAAGGGAATGGAAAAAAAAGTAAAAATAAACAGCAGGATTAACACTGATCATTCTATATTAACTACCACAGCTTTTCCTAAAAAATTCTGTGTCTGTGCTGGTCACTTCACCCTTTTTTCATTCTAAATATCCTCACTGTCTTCTGTGATACAGAGAAGAGCCTTGAGCTAGTGTGAAAACTGGAATCCTGGCATTGCTCCACCTGCCCAGAAATGAACTCAGGTTTACCAGAGGGATTAATCCAACATTACTCCCTTACTCAGTGCCACTGAAACTCCAGCTCAGCAGCTGGTGGTTTTCTTTTTGGAGAGGTGGAGTGAGTGGAACAGGAAAAAGGGTAAATCTGTAACATATTCCGCTTCCCATTGTTGCACATACCTGCATTTAAACAAGAAGAACAGCCCTGTGTTCAGGAATGGAATGAATAACCAGAAAAAAAGCCCAAACCTTCCATCTGGCTACTGCTAGGCAATTACTTAATACAGCAGGTAGTATGAAGCTGGGGCCCAATCACACCCTTCACAAGGAAAGGCAATGGTTTGTAACAAGGGCATTAAAAGCCAAGCAGTGATCCTTATCAGCTAAACAGTTTTCTTCAGTCTTTCTTTCTAGATTTGTTTCTCATTTTCAAGAAATAAAATGCCCTAATATATTCCCACACTTTTCTCTGCCAGTGTTTTTCTGCTCAGTCCTTGGCAGCTCATGTCTTAACACAGGCTGCAGAGCAGATTCTTCTCCCAGACCTGTGGTAAGGGTCACTATAAACCATGCTTTGCATGCCAGGTCTTCCACTTAGCCCTGTAACTTCTCAGCTAAGTCATATTTCAATTAAGTCCCTGAAAGTAGAGCTCACAGCTCCTCTTAATTTCTTTTCATTGCCTACTCTTGCAAACTCTGTGCTTTGAACTACATTTACTGCTAGAACTATATTGCTGCTAAAGAGTGAAGTCAGAATTAGGTAATGCAGAACTTTGCTCAATCCACCCAAGGAATTATAAGAAACTGCAAAGATGTTCTGAAGTACTGTACTTCTCTCAGAAAGGACTTATTTTCCAGTCTAGGTCAAAACTACACATAATCCTACACTATTTCCACCATTTTGGGCTTATACCTGGTCCCCACTTTCTAGTGGTTACTACTTAAAGAGGCTGGTCTACTGTGCTTCCACAGCTGCCTTCCTTTTCCTAATCCTCCTAAACCACTGCAACAATTACCACTGCAAAATCATCTTTTTACCAGTAGAACTGTCAGGAGAGCATAGGTGGTTTGGTCCTTGAACAGAAATTAAATGACTCATGAAATGAGAAGAAAGAATAAAATGTACATCATTCTGAGAAAGACACAGAACAAATACGTAACAGGGTTATTTGATTTTGATGAGCAGTCTAAATTGTAAGGGACTGGTTAACTTGCTATTCTAAATAATACCTGTGAACACTTTTGAGAGAGACTAGAGGTTAACTTCCATTAAATCCTTACCTGGAAGGTGCTGATGCAGTTTCTCAAATCCTTCAAGCTTAGAACAGGAACTTCCTCCCTCCCTTCCCAGCTTATCCCAAATAAAAGGACTTATGTTGTCAAGTTGCTAGTTGCTCACAGCTGCATTTAGCATCAACAGCAGCTGCAAAATTCTCCTCCAAATCAGGTCCTTGCAGCCCTCCCTGTACCCAGCATTTGCTGCAAAGTGCACGCTGACAACACCCCTGCAGGCAGTGAGGCCCTTCTTTATGAACAATGAAATACTGTAAGCAGGGCTAGAACCTCAATGTGATTGACTGAGAAAATGCACCACCACCCACCAAAAAACCAACTGCAGAAACCATAAAAACATAAGACATGAAGAGGCAAATTATCCAGTAGGACTCACCAGCTCCCCAAAGTGCTTCATGGCATATTCCAGCACCCCAGCAGCTGCTTCTGGCTGTTGGAGTTTATTGTTAATGCTGGAAAGGGAGGAAAAGAAAGATGATTTAACACAGTTGGCATATTAGGGGTTGGTGGAAGCTTCTACTTGATAATACCAAGATCTATCATTTATCAGATACCAATGGAACACTCTTTTTGTTTAGACTTCCATGTGAACAATAAACTACAGAAGGCACACAATGACTATGTATTTTCAAAACAACAGGTACACACATGTTCTCTGCACAGTCTCAAGACTTGTTACACAAAATAGAGATGGAATAGGATTATCTCTTCTAAGTAACAGCCTACATAGCGAGAAGAATAGTTGTCAATAATTTTAAAGGCATGATTTTGAAACAGCTGCACTTAAGAGCCTTACAGTACTAACGTTTTTCCTCCCCATTCTCTTAAGGAGACCACCAACTCCATTAAAAATCAGAGCAGAGATTTTAATGATGCAGGAAACAGTCTATATCATTAAAACAGCTGACAAATGTCACCAGGAAATTACATAAAAAGTGTGCAATCCTAATTCCAGTTTCACATTTCATACAAAGCCTCTGCACTGGTACTAACCAGCACTGGCGCTTTTCTTTTGCTGGTTTTCAAGAACATGCCAGAAACTGCTGCCATCACAACCAATGCCTGTCCCAGGGAGGCAGGCACTTGCTTTGCAAGACCAGTTGAATTTTATGAAGCACAAGCAAATAGGCTACTCTTGATCCTGATTTTCTAGTTCATGATGTACAGCTATTCTCTTAAATCATATCTATTTCACATTGGTTTTCTTATTTTACTATCAGAAATGGGGTACTCAGTGAGTAGCACTACTCCTAAACACCAATTTAAGGAGGAAATTAAGTTTTTATTAAGCTTCTGCTATTTTATAAAGCTTGTTTATGAACAGCCTCTGGTTCATTGCCCTCCTCTTTCCCTGCTGACACTGGAGAACCAGAAGTGCAAATTGTTCAAAGCAACATCACAACACCTGAGCACCTACAACACATCCTACAGCCCAATATTAACATTAGTGTTTGGAATGGAAATGGCATAATTAACAAAACAAAACATGGCAACAGAGAGCAGTGCAAAGAGACTTTCGGTGGTCTTTGAACAGGACCACAGACACAGGCAGCTCTCAGAAATGCTTTTTCTTGCCTGCCATCATCAGAATGGCTGCATGATTTCCCCCTTATAAGAGGGCAGGGGATCACTAAGATACAACTAAATCTAAAAGGAAGTAATACACAGACTAAAAAAGGGAATTTTTTCAAATGAATGCTACATTTCTTCCATCTCTGGAAGCCTCCTTTCCTGACAAGAATCAAGCTCCTGGACATACTCGGGATACCTGTGAAGGTCAAGTAAAATACTCTTGGGAATAGGACTTCAGATTGGTTGAGCTAAAATCAGATTTAGCCAGACTAAGAATACACCATAATCACAGTTCGAGATGACTGGCACCTGACAATGGGAAGCATTTGAAACAAACCCATGCCATTTTTTTTAACAAGATAGGCAAAGATCTCACTAACTCCAGCTAGCTTCCCAAGGGAAAGCTTGGCAGCAGCCTCATAAAGGTGATAAATGGCTGTCACATTTCATGCCCTAATGATTTAAAGAGCCATTGGCAGACATCACTTTCAGCATGTCAGACAGTTAATTCCTTCCAAGTTATCTTTCTTGACAACACTTCCTGACAAAACTGACCATTATCTTTCATTATCCGACAATTAGCACTGCTCTTCTGCCACTCCCTGGTGCACTAAATTACTCCTTTTGTTTCTTACTTTCTTGGCTGTCCAAAGCAGAATTAAGTGTCTCAAACCTATTAATGGTTAGGTTTAAGCAAAGAGAAGGAAAAGATGGGGAGGGAAAGGAGAAAGACTTTGATTTACAAGAATACACAGCAGCAGCTGTTAATAATCATAAATTACTCTCCTGTAACAAATGATCTAGAACACAGTGAGCAATGACAGGTAATTTTGTGGACTAGGATAAGCCTCTGACTGAGGTAAGCCTCTCCTGGGAGCTGCTTTTCCCTGTGCTTAGGACCATTTCTGTGAAAGCTGTAAGTGTTGTGGCTCCCCGCTCCCAGCCCATTTTGTGTACACACTATTTTAACCTGGTACATTCAAATCATACATTTAGAAAATAGAACATTCTGTGCTTTCCTTCCCTTGCACCTTCCTTCCACGAAAGGCACTGCTCCTCTTCCTGCAGACCTGAGGAGTCTGTGCTCAGACAGAACCTTCCTAAATGTTGTAACACTCTTAAAAGCACTACAGAGCTGTTTTCTAGCCACCACGCTGGAGACTGAACAGAAACAAAAACACTGCAGAAAAGCATCCAGGCACTCAGCAAAGGCCCCGAGGGCTAATATTCCAGCCAGGCAGAGTTGCCAGGGGTTTTTAGCCACAGTGTTGCTGCTGGAAATCAGGGCAGTTTACTGGATTAGAATCAAGGGGATGGATTTCTCCTTGTATCTGGAAAAAGATAATTAAAAAATATCTCTGGATTAAAGGAGAAGGTGGGAAAACATCTCTCAAGATATGAGAGCCAATTCTGTTGGCTAACTTGCCAGACAGTAACATAAGTCTTTGTTTACTAGCAGATGTCCTTACAATTATTCCTAGTTCAGAATAATGTTAAGTTTAATATTAAAGGAAAAGATCAGTTGTTCTCCATATCCACTGAGGGAAGAACATATTCATCAGTTCATTTTTGTTAAAAAGCTAGGAAAAACCCCACCACTATCTCCTACTTGAAGGCTTGGCAGGAGGGCATAAAAGAACAATAAATTTTTAGGGCATTTAGAACATTTTAGAAGTTTTTAGGTATGGGCTCGGTAGGTCACAGGTTACATCTCACCTCTCAGGAAAGGCCCAAGTCTTCAGCTCTACTGCCTGCTATGGGCTGGCACAGCCTTCTAGTACCAATGCTCAAGGAAAAGATTTCAAAATTATGTGTTTTCAATGCTAACATACTTACCTAAAATATTCTGAAGCTATTTCAAGACAGAGCTGTCCCATGCTTGCAAGTGGGAGACCACAGAAATAACAAGATTTCCTAAGTCATATCAACTAGACTTTTATATACGTTGAACTAATGCACTAATTTCAGTGCTTAATACCTCCCATTCAGTTTCACATTTCATTCAATAAACAAAGTGATTAGAAAAAACAACAAAACAAGAGAAGATCCTTATACTTTCCCTCTAAATGAGCATAAATCAGTTGCAAAACTAATTCTTATCAATAAAGTTTGGTATGAGTTCAGCCCACCTGGGCTCACTGCATAATTAGGTTATGCAGAGCAATATAATTTAAATTTCCCCCCCATTTAATAAACAGTATCTGTACTGTAGCTGGAATAATGTCCAACCCTGACCTATTTGGAGCACTGGATTATGAAGAGTGAGATATTAAAATGGAAACAAGCATTCTGACGAAAAACATTTTCCAATTGCTATGTCACTCTATCCCTACAAAAAGTGACTACCCTTGGCAAACTCCCTAATATAAAAAATCTTGGTCAAAAATCTTAAATCGTCAAATTTTATTAGTAGTGAAAGGCTGCATAAACCTACTGCTTGATTATTAAGATATCAAAACTGTAGGTTTTACATGTACACTGAGCTGGAATCACAGAAAAGAACAATATTTAAGAGAAATATATTCCTATTGCTTGTATATTTCAAAGGTTATTTAAACAGAAACCAGATATGAACTGGGAATCAAAAACAACTTTACTGTCTTCAGTGGGAAGAGAACTCCAGTGACGGACTTTTCTCCCCCACAAACCTGAGGCACAAATGTGTAATGTTTACTAGAAATATCCTCTTTTATACAGTCCTGGGAGCTTTCCAGCCTTCCATTATCTTTGATACTGAAAATGTTCTCTGTCACTCAAGATATATTAAATTTTCAAGAACTCAGAAGCAACCAGACTTTCCCCATCTTCTCATAAAAATTATAAAAAGAAAACCCTTTATTTTAATAGAGCCTTTTCAAGTAGTCCCAAACCTATCCGTGAGGGAACACACACATTTCCTATTGCCAGAATGCATCCCAAAACATAATAGAGAAACTTTATTTTTGCAATAAAGCAGCTTGTATGCAGAGTCTAGACAAGAAGACAAATTCTTCTTTTTTTTCAGTCTCCTCAAGTTTGTTTAAAAAGATTCTCTATATGACAGATTTTAGCAGCCTCAGCCAAGCTTGTTTTTCTTCTGCTTCAGGGACTGGAAGGCACTGCTACTTTGTGGAGACTTGGGGGAACAGATAATCCTCTGGCAAAAGGAATTGGCTTTGCTGGCCATTTTCTCCAGTTCTAGAATTTATTTGTGTTCAGGCATCCCCCAGTCCTCGACTCAAGAAACCTCAGAAAACAACCCACAGTCCCCAAAACAACTCAGAAAACCAATGCACGACCATCGTGCCACTAAAAATTATTCCCATTATGGGAATAAATATGTTTGAGAAACTGATACCAGGAAAGAACTGTTTTCAATAAAGGGTTGTAATGGTTGAGAGCTTCCAGGCCAGAGCAGCCCCTTTGGCTTCCAACAAGGAGACACCACATTGCACACAGGCATCAAAACTGGCCAAATTCCCAATCTTGAGGTAAGTGCTTGCAAATCAAATAAAAACATTCATCTGCTTTGAAAGAAAAATTAGTGAAAAATGCTACAATAAATTTCTTAGCCAGCCCTGCTGCTTAGGCTGCAAAAAGTTCTGTACCATCTATTTTTTATGAACCAGAAAGCAGAGAAGAAAAAAAATTGCTAAGCAAGATATTTAGCAAGAAAAGGTGAAACACAGAGCCAGTCTTTGTGTATTGGTTATGCAAAGAGGGGATGCCTTCAATAAAAAAGAAACCACAAATGACAGCAGGAAGTAACAGTGTTTTGTTTCTTGTCGAGCCCTCTTCCCTGTTCCACCTGTCCCATATAATTTCAGAGATTTACAACACAATCCTGACCATAAAGCTGCAGCAGAGTGAATGCTGGAGCATTTATGAGCCTCTCCAAAGCCAAAGGTGAACAGTTTCACACCTCCTGGGAAGGAAAAGCAGCATTTCAGAGCTCCAATACAGTGTGGACTCCACGACGGGCCAGCTGAGAGCTGATGAGAGCCTTTGCCACTTCGGCAAGCACCAGGAATTCCAGATTCTAAGCATTTGCCAGATGCATATTAAGGGGTTTGCAATGAATGGCTACCAAATAAATAGCCACAGGGCACTGAGCTTTTCTTCTTGTCTCAGCTCCGCATACACCTGCCAGAACAGCTTCCCAGAGAAGGCAATCATTTAAACTCACCTCTAATTTAATCTGGCCCTCCAGGGACAGGAGATAACTGGTTCTAATCAAGTAATACTAATATATTTGAATTTAGTAACATCAATCAACATTATAAACATATGGCACATACAAATTGAAACCATGTTTAGCCTCAGTTCTCCCAACCACTTCGGAACTACATCACGAAAGAAGTAAAAAAGGATTTGTCTCATGTTCTTGACTTTAGGATCTTGTCTTTTTAGCTATCATGTACTACAGTATTTCCACATACAAAATATAATGGGTGATGGATTGCAGGCCAAATGATGCTCAGTTTCTCCATCAGTATTGGGGAAAGAACAGGACCCACTCGGTAAGCACAGAACTCATTTCTCTCTAGCTATGCCCCAAACTTTACCTCTTTAAAAAATGTACCAGGATCCTGAATTCAAATCAGAAGTAGAACAGTGCAGAACAGCAGAACAGCTTTTGTCAGCTCCAGCTACTGACCCAAGCTGGCAATGACTACCATCTGCAGCTATTGCTGCCTCAGTGACCACATTCAGTTCTCCATGAAACTGGGAAAGACCCATCTTCCAAATACTCATAAAGAAGTCAAATTCCACTGAGGCTGATATCTCTGGCAAGGGATGTCTCTGCCCAAATCTTCTTTAATGCTTTCTCAAAAGTAATGACAGATGGGAAGATTTGTGCTCTTTTCCTTTCCTGCATAATACGCCTGTTGTCACTCTCTTACACAGAACAAAGTATTCTCTTTTAAAACAGGTAAATCAAAGTACCCAGAAGAAAGATGGATTGCATTTGGATATACAAATTAGAAGCTGAATCTAAAATAAAACGCTGGCTGTCTCATTTCCAATTAAATATTCCAGTTTAGAGAAGGGATTTGGAGGCCTTTTTGCGGTGTTTTGTAACATGTGTGTTCAACTGAATCTTGGATCCTTTCAAAATCTGTATAAAGAGGGAATGCATGGGCCTACAAGTGGCTACCCCTCTTCCACATCTCCCCAGGACAGGAGAGTTATGGTGAGTGGGAGCAGCAGCAGAATGGATTGAAGCCCTGTGTAACAATGGGGTTGTTAGCAGCGTGGCTGTTTGGGGCAGAGAAATAGAGTCTGGCCTGTCCTATTCTCTGTTCCAACTTTGACAAAAACATGTTTCTCATCACAGGAAGCCAGAGAAGAATTTGCCTCTGGGAATGACAGAAGCTCCAGCTGGAAGAGGGCTCAGACAGGATTAGAGGCAGAACAAAAAGGTCAGGCTTTCATCTGTGTGCAGTGGCACTCTCTGGTCTGAAGTATAAAAAGCAATTTTGCTATGGAAGGTTTCTGGAATGTCCACGACAAAAATTGACTGAAGCCTATGGTCTGCTGTGGAGGTACCCTCCGTGCTTTAAACAAATTGTACTTGCCTATCTCTGGCAATATCTCAGCTCACCAATCCCACCAGTGGCCTCGCCAGCTGACACCATAGACCCAGTGGTTTTCTCTTGAGCAGTCACCCACAAGACAACTGCTTGTTTGGAGAGATCTAATTCTGACCTCCTCCTAAAGATCCCCTCTTCCTTCTCTACGAAAATTCAGGTTTACGAGACACCTGTATTCATATTCCACTCCTGCAGTGCTTTGATGACTTCATCTCCCAAAATCTTCACACTCTTGAGGGTCTGTTTTGGAGAAAACCTATCAGCCAGCCCCAGTGTAAATGAGAGGCAATAACAAAGCATCAAGCAACAAGTGTGTAAGAGCTGAGGAGGGAGAGAAACTGCACCAACAAGCAATTGTGCTTTCTATTTCTTTAAAACCAAGTATCAGGTCAGCAAGGCTTTTCTAATGGTTCCTAATCAAGCAGAAATCCTGCAGCCACTTTGGATCAGCAAAAGAAGCCAAGATGGGATAGTGCCTGTCAGTTGGGTTTGTCCTAATGTCCTTTGCAAGAGGTGCAAGATTAGCTTTCTTCTGTTTCCTTGGACATCAACAAGCTTTCACAGCCTTTATGCAAGGAGCAGATACATCAGGCATTTAATCCTTTATTTCATCTTATTTCTGCCCATTATTGTACTCAGAAATTTTGCAGGAAGATGCAAGAACCCACATGTTAGGTAATTACAGAGCAGCTGGCCTGAGGAGACACAACTTATCCTGAAGGACCTAGAACTAAGCCTGCAGACCTTTTGCAAAAGGCTGCACCTTTACTGAAATGGTTTTATTTGGAGATCAAACTGCTATAATAAAATTCTGAACTGTTAACAGATATAAAAGAGGAGAGGAAGTTGTTATCTCAGCCAGCTGAGACTGGACCAATACTCTTAATGTCTAAAAATTTAAGATTTACTCTAAAATCGACTCTTTATGTAACTATGGATGTTTTAATTACCCATAGATTTTCCTCTCAAAATCCTATTAATAACACTGTATTTAGATCACATTGCCTGTAAAAACAACCACCCTGTGTCAGTTTTACATAGACTCTCTCCATTACTTAATGTCCTTTCACTTGCCCACTATGAATAAACAGGAGTGAGTTTTTACTTACACATTCTGCAGATTTCATTTCATCCCACCCTCAGATATCCCATCTCTAAAAGAACAGCAGTGGATTTTACAACATTAATAGTACAGAGACCCCAGTGTCCAGAGAGAACAGGATTAGATGCTTAACTAATTAATTTGCTAAAATACTGTCCAAATTAAGAAATACTGCAAACGTAGAGTTACCCCCTACAGCTTCTGGGGTTGTAGTAGGACTTGTAGCAGCCAGGGCTGCCTTGCAGGGAGTTACCTTCCTTTTCTATTGACTCACCCATTTTGAACAGCCTTTTCACATTCTGGATCTCTAATGCTCTCATGTTATTTAAGTGCCAGAACTAGTCACCAAGAGGGCTCCAATCCAATAGGCAATAATTGCTGGAAATTCTCCTCATTTCCTGGCCCTCTCCTACAACCCTTCAAGTCAGAACTGAGGGAAGTCTCTCCTGGTCTCCCCAACCTTTCCTGGCTGAAACTTGTTCCAATTTCACCCTGTAAATACCTGATATGAACAGATGAACTGGGAGGGGCCAGCAAGCTCTTCATAGTTTCAGGGGGGTGGAGGTAAACAGAAAAATAGTATATAAGATGCTTTGAGACAGACTTCCAAAGTGCATAGACTCTGACAGGAGGGGTCTGAAAAAAAGCCACTACTTCAGGCTCCACCTTCAGAAACTCACTTCATTGGAAGCAAGGAAGGTACCAGGCTGCTGCAGGAAATTTCATACCTATCCCAGCTGCATTCAGACTACTGCAGCCAGCTGGAAGGTTTCTATTGCTGTAAGCAAAAATGCCAGCAAGACCCACGGTTCAGCTGGCATGGTTCTGCATCGTCACTGTGTCTGTGGCAATCTACCCAGCACTGCTGCAGAAGCCTCCCAAGAGGAGAACGATCAACGGCAATGCACAGCCGAAGATGCCGGGCTGCTGCGAGGAGATCAAGGAGCTCAAGCTGCAGGTAGCCAACCTGAGCAGAATGCTGCAGGAGCTGAGCAAGAAGCAGGAAGGGGACTGGGTGAACGTGGTGATGCAGGTGATGGAGCTGGAAGGGAGCACCAAGCAGATGGAGTCCCGCCTCATCGACGCTGAGAGCAAATACTCCGAAATGAACAACCAGATAGACATCATGCAACTGCAGGCAGCTCAGACGGTCACCCAGACATCAGCTGGTAAGGAGGGAGTCACCAAGCTCCCACATGCACCTCTCCATGCACAGCTAATGACCAGCTCCTAGTGCTAGCGTGTCCTGCTAACGTGCTTAGCAAGCACGAACGCTGAATACTGCTGCTTAGGCAGTGATGTTGAGAAAATTAGTTTGAATTTCTTCATCTGTATTTTTATATCTACGTCTTTTTTTAGGGAGTGCAGAAACTGAACAGGTACTGCATTTCTACAGTGAGGAATTCAGTCTAATATTTAATTTTCTGAGCACTACAGTACCAATCCTAAAAGAATGGGAGCTGGCTTTGTAAGGGAATGGCTCTGGTAGTAATAACCTCTGAGTTCACAGTGCTGACAGGAGAGGAGAAATTGTTAAAACAACTAGAAATGCTCTCCAGAAATTACTAAAGATTTGTAATTGTATCTTTATAACTATCTCTGAACCAGAGTAAAAAAGAGTGATCCATTATTTTTGAATGATAATTCTTAAAAATTCAAGGCTGTAGATGATGCAAGATACAAACTGTGATATATGTCTAGCCAGACTGCAGTTAAATTCTTCAAAATTCTCTTCCCTGAGGGAAAATTTCACTGCACACAGTGATTGCACAGGCCTGTACTAAATGTGGAATGCAGGTGCATTTTTAGGTCAGCTACCTGTAAAGGCACTTCTAGAAGAAAGCATCCTCTTTGTTGACTTTTCTCTTCAAATGAAATTCACTGCAATGAGCTTAAATTGTCTCAGTCTCAACTGGGTTTGCCAAAAGACTTCATTTGGATTTTTTTTTTAACCTTAAGGAAAAACTTTTAAATCTATTTACTTAATTCTTCCCCTAAAATAGTTCCACTGGTTACTATTCTCAGTAGGCCTTTAAAAAAGTTACACCATACCAAGTCTCTTTGAAGCTGGAGAAAAAAGTTACACATAGCAGAAACCAGCCCAGTAGGTATTTAAGACAGATGTGTCTCACCTCACCAGGTAAGAGACATTTTTGAAAACTGTCAGACATGATAAAGCCTTGCTTCAGCTCATTTATCCTCCTCAGAATAGCTGTCCATTTTACCACCTTCAAGTCAGTTCCTGCACCAGGAGGAAAAGAGGCTTTCACACAGACTGCCTGCAGCTAAAAGGCACCTTCTCTGTCACAGACACCAGTGCAGAAAGGTCTGAACAAATATCCCTCATCCACAAACCTGGCCAACGTGTTCACACACTCCAAACAGACACCTGGCAGCAGGCCTGGCCATCCCACTGGATAAATCTTTATTACTTAGGAGAGGGTCAGCAAACACACCTTCCAGCACAGACACACAGTGGCGATGTGAAGAGAAAGCAGAGATGTCTTTTTGCATAGCAGAGGTTAAAAAAAAAAATGAAATAAAAAAATAAAAATCACAAAATCCCAGTGTTACAACTTTTGCCAATGCATACACTACTCAGAACGAAGCCATTTCAGGAAAACATTAGACTTGTGGAAAGCCTTCTTCATTACTTCTTGTATTACAAACTAAACTTTGCAGAAAGCACTTTCATAGAAAAGGAATGAGTTCTTGCTGCTCAAATTCTCACTCTCTGGTTCTGATTCAAGTAGATGCTGTTTATGACTGCTCATCACTTTACCAGAGGAACTACCGAATTTCTGGTGTTTACAAGCTACCTCCTGATGAATTTTTGGGAATTCCAGATCTGGAGGTAAGTATGTTAAGTACACAATGTATGTTACATGTATTTTAAAATATAATCAAGAAATACTTCTCTACAGAGATGAAAAAAGCACACACTAAGTTTTGGTACCCTGCACTTGCCACCAGCCTCCTTCCGTACTTCAAGGATGGAAAGAGTGTACATTTAAGAGGGAAAATAGAAAAAGGGTTTATCTAATAATTTTTTGCCATAGAAATTTCTTCAGGTTGTGAAATCTGGAAAAATGTCTTGTGTTAAGAGAACTGAACCTTCCTAAGTCTACTGACAAGTAACCACTGCTTTTTTTTTTTCCTATTCCAGGTGTTCTGTGACATGGAGACAGATGGAGGTGGCTGGACTGTCATTCAAAGACGTAAAGTTGGTTTGACATCGTTCAATAGAGACTGGAAACAATACAGGGAAGGATTTGGCAATATTAGGGGAGATTTTTGGCTGGGAAATGAAAATATCTACCGACTTGCAAGACGCCCCACTGTTCTGCGCATAGAGTTGGAGGTAAATAATAAGCTCTTAATTTCAGCAGCAAAAGGCTTTTTGTACAAAGTGATTCCCCAGTACCAGATACCATCTCCTATCTCTATAGGAGGCCCAAAGAATTTGCATGCTTTAATTACAGGAGAAGGAAATAGGATCAGCCTAGGGATACAATCAAACACAAGACAGAAGTATGTTCTCCCCTGCGCAAAGTCAGTGGCACAACCTTCTGTCTGCACGCAGATTGTGTCTTCAGAATGTGTGGGGTTCCTGGAAATCCTGCAGAAGTCACTGCAGACAGACACCAAACTGCTGACCATCTCAGATTTATATATTCAAAAAAAGTTTTCAAGCCTCTGAGTCTTCATTTTGCAGCATTTCCTTCCAGCCTGAGTACAACAGTTTGCATTGTATTACCCTCAATTTCTTCAGTCTGCTAAAGGCTTGGGTTTGACTTAAGACTAGTTTATAGTTGGTACAATAGCTTTGAGAGATGGGATATGTATAAACTGAAGGGCTTAATATCTAAAAGTCACTGTTTCAGAGAGGAAAAAAATTACTTGAGGCAGCACACTGACACAAGGATATTGAATGCAAGAGGTGCACATCAGGTTTCCTACATATTGTACAATACCAATGCAGGTAAGACTTGAAGTTTCATGCTTTGCTCTGGAAAGTTCCTTTGCCTTAACAGAGCAGTTTCTGCAGTCTGAGACAGTAAAAATATATGTATAAAGCCGTGGATGTTGGAGTCTTTTCATAACCATTCTAATAGGACTGATTTCTTCTGCCCTGCTCTGTGCAGGACTGGGAAGGAAACACACGCTATGCCCAATACCAGCAATTCACCCTGAGCAATGAGATAAACAGCTACCGGCTGTTTGTGGGGAATTACACCGGGAACACCGGGCGGGACTCCCTGCGCTACCACAACAACACGGCCTTCAGCACGAAGGACAAGGACAACGACAAGTGTGTGGATGACTGTGCCCAGTTCCGCAAAGGTAAAACACACAAACCCCTTCCGTCGTGAGAGAGCTGCTTGGGTCAGCTGTAGAGAGCCCAACACTCCCTCTTTCCATGCAACTAGTAACATCTGAATGGCAAATCAAGGGAGAGGTGACCAGTTCTGGAAAATACACTTATGTGGGAAATCTGGCAGTTAAAGCTGATTTACAAAGAGCCAGACTGTGTATCACAGACATCAGCACTCTTAAATAACTTTGTGTGCTCTCACCTACACACAGTTACCCAGCCCATTATGCCAGACTATCTCACATGCTGATGCAACACAGTGATACAGGAAGTTATTCCTTAATATCTATCACATTCTTATTTTTTCTTATATTTTTGTAAGTTTTCAAGTCCTAGTATTAGGCATCTGTAATTCTTCTCCTGTATTCACCTCCACATTCAGCTTGACTTGTGATCTTTACTCCCACCCTATTACAAGCCTCTAATGAGGTTACTCTCTTAATTTAATTTAGTATCTTTATTTGAGTTCTGTCAAAGATAATTATCTTCATTACATCCTGCTCTTTAATTTCCCCATTGTGTCCCACACAACATGCAAATAAAACTGTTGATCTCAGTCTCAATGAATACTCAGAGTTCAGAAACTTTTTAAACACCTTAAGATGCTCTAGAGAATTACCCAGATTCATTTCCTATGCTAATTCACTGAGTCAGAGTCAGAAACATGTCAAGGAAATATTCTAAGAGGAATGAACAGCTAAATGAAAAGCTACTGGACTAATTTGACTACAGAGCTGTAATGCCTTTAACTTCCTAAATATCTATGTTAAGTTTTGAATTTACCTGCAACCCCAACTATTAGAGCCATAGGCTCCAGGGATTAAATGTTGCATTCTGCTTACAGTCCTCCAGAAAAAGTAGTAATCATTAACACAAATGATCCACCAGGAATCTATTAATTTGTTTCCTGACAAGGTGGATATTGGTACAACTGCTGCACGGATTCCAACCTGAACGGGGTGTACTACCGCAAAGGAGAGCACACCAAGAACATGGATGGCATCACCTGGTACGGGTGGCACGGCTCGACCTACTCACTCAAGAGAGTGGAGATGAAGATCCGGCCGGAGGATTTCAAGCCATAGAAGGAGCTGCCGTTTGACTGTACAGCTACGCGGCGTCACCGCGCAGGAGGTGGGCAATCAGCAGCCAAGTGATTTTTCATTTCATCCAACACATGCAACAGCTATGTACTGGTGATACTGGTGTACTGGTACACAAACACTGCGACACCAGTCACAGCCACCAGCGTTACCAGGACTCAGGCTTATTTCCTCCTCTTCAGGCTCTTTCCAAAGGGAAAAATACTGTGTTAGAGTAGGTTAGAACTGAATGCACTTATAGCACCTTCAGAAAACCTATGGGTGTGTTTTCACTAGCAGTGTGATTACTGGATTGCCTTAGTATTATTAACCAGATAGGCAGGGACTGAAAAGCAAAAGCCTCTTGGCTGCCTTTCCTTCAGTGTCTGAAGCAAGCACTGCTGAGCAACTCCTTTCAAGAAGTACTCAAGCCACAGAAGTTACAGATTCATTTCAAGTCAGGGGAATCCATCAGAAGTGCCCCTGATGCACCTTTCTTTAATGTACAGTAAGTGGCTTACTTTCCCATAGAAGAAAGAACAAAGCTCAAAAGTGTTGTGTTAATCAGCATTGTCCAGATTCTCCCCTGAAGTTTTACTGCCACCTCCTGCTGCTGCCTCAAATAATCCCCACTGAAGGCTGCCCTAGCAGATAGTAACGCTGGAGGAGGATTTGTCCCATGGGCCCCCTGATCTTAATTTCTATCCACACAGATCACCTAAATGCTGATAAACTAGAAAAGCAACTTTCTGGGCTGTCCCCAAATTACGTTCAGGTTAGAACATAAACATGCTGTATGTCAGTAAGGCTGAGAGCGAACAGCAGGTTAGCCAAAAAAGTCCAGACCCAGCAAAAGAACTCAACTCCAACACTGAAAACCACTGTATTCATGAGCAGAACGCTAGTACACACCAGAGAATCCCTGAGGGCCAAAACTTATTGCAGCATAAGGGAATGTTTGCTAGCACAGCAGACTGAGGAGTATCAAAATCTGTTTTGAAAACTACCCCAGTTGGAAGCTACCTAGAGATGGTCTGTCAAATATAGCACACTTCTCCCTCACACAACAGTGTTAAAGAAAACAGCTAAAAAAGAATGAAACTCCTCCTACAGCCCTACCATTGTTTGAATATGTTGGAAAAGATTGTTATCATTAATATATCTATTTTTATTCACCTTGAAGAGAGCTCGAATCTAGATTAGGTTGTTCAGTCCTGTGTGAAACGGAAGATAAATGTGTCTTGGGAATTTACATATGTTCAAATATTCATACTGCAAATTTCGACTGTGTGGAACTATAGTTGGAACTATTTTAACTGTGGTCTATAAAATGGATTTTTAAAGGTTTCTAAAACTTTTTCATTTCTAATAAATTGTTTCATTTTTAAGCATGCTTTACGTCAATTCTTTGCTCCTTAACTTGCTTTTTGATACACAAAGAAACAACTGTGTGAGCAACTGAGACCAAGAAAAAAATACACTGAATTCTGTATTTTCCTTAATAACATGAGGCAGAAGAAAGGGTGAAAAAATAAAAGAGGAGAAAAAGAATGGGAAAACACAATTCCAAGGAAGTAGGAGGGTTGAAAAATCACTGCATAAGACAAAGTTAAGTTTTTGCTCAACCAAAATCAATTTGTTCATCTCAAATAGCTGAGCTAACATTTCTGTCATATAGAACAGAGATTCATATTTTAAAACACGCAGTTTAGCACCAAATCCTGTGTAGCTATTTCAGGCTAACATCTGTGTTGCTGACAAAGCTCAGAAACAACACATACTTTATAATATCTTCTATCCGACATATGAGCAATGAGACCTATCTAAGCTAAATCAGCAGAATGTGATGAGAAATTCTAATTAAGAACTTCAGCTTTTCTGACTTATTTACATGCAGGTGTAGAAATCTGTCTCATTTAACCTGCAGCCATTTCATGACATTCCATAGTGAACTTGAAGGGTGAGAGGGGGAAATCAGAACTTTTTCCTGCACAACTTCCCTGTCCCTGGGCTTCTATCATAGTTTTAACCACACAGTAGGACAGAACTCAGCAGTCAGAAGTGCACATTTGCAAGTAGTTTAACAACATCTTGTGACAGAGAGTGAAGTCCTAAGAATTGCCTAGATTAATCCTAGTGGTATCTTAAATTGTAGCTACTGCAAGAGCAGAAATCTCACCAGTTGTGCTCCTACCTGATGAGAGACTCTAGAATAGCTGGGGTGGGACCCTTTTGGAATTCCAGCTCTTTGTAGTGAAGGGCCTTAGCATATGCTCGACATTTGGCAGCTCTTTCCCCCAGAAGGACAATGCCATTGTCATCTCTCAAAGGCAGGGGGCCCTGGGGAGGAGCACACACATCAAAAGCAGGATGAGTATCACAAAGAAGTCATGAACCCCACACAGAGCAGCCACCACACCAGAAGGAGCTGCACAACAGCATCTCTACCTTGTCACTGTGCTCCATGAATTCTGCCAAGTTCAGTAGAGTCTGAGTGACTTCTGCAATATCCTGAGAAGTCAGGGCCAACTCAATGCTTCGGATCAGCTCATCCTGCTGGTCTTCGTTCAGTTCAGACCAGCATGAAACAAAAGCAGCATTGAAGAGGTCTCTGGGGAGGAACACAAAAGACTGTGAGAGGTGGGGATTCATGAGAAAGTCTTTTTGTCAGTGGCCTCACCTTCTTATTCAGAGAAAGAGAGCTACAAAATACACTTACATGCCTACCTGCAATAAATAGTGATTAGTTTTTATAAAGCTAACTTCTGTGAAACCTTCATTTAAAAAATACAGAGTAGGCTGGTATACTACAATAATAGAAATATTGTACTATCATATGCTATCAAAGTTTCTCCAAACATGCTGGTTGTAAAAAAGCACTGCAGCTTATTTCACTCAGAGGCATTTTTATTCCCCACAGTAAATACTCAAAACTATTTAATACTCTGCTGTTTTTCCATCTTCATTTATGTGCCTTATCTTATTTCTAGACTAATATGCAGAATTTCAATGAGAGATTTTGTGCACATCATGGAGCAGCCAACTTGGAAGGGTGGAAATGAAATCAAGCTGTTGGCTCTTTGATTTATGCCAAAGCAGGAACTCTCTCTATTTATGAAACCTAAGGGCTTCTAAATAACCTTCTTTTTTCCTTATAACATCTGGCTTCTATCTGCCATTTCAAGTGAGATAAAACTCCAGAAGTTCTGTACCGAGCCATGGGATTGTAGGCCTGAGCCAGGGCCCAACATGAGCGCAGGGATGGTGAGGAAGAATCTTTCAGCAGCTCCAAACTCAGTCTCCTTAACCATTCCAACCAGTCATCTTTGGAAACTCTTCTTGCTGCTCCCCAGGCCTGCAGCACAAAGGAAGACAATTCACTACCAAACAAAGCACTGTCCAAGAGCAGAAGAAATCAATCAGCAGGCAGCATTACTTCTTTACAGCTCCAAACCACATGCTGAGAATCCCTTTTCAATTTCCTGAAATCCGTTACCTTTACCACATAATCTGCAGTACTTAAGTCTCATGTCCAAGAAATTTTCCCTAAATGTACTCCTGTCATGATATGGCAAGTATTTAACATGAACAATCCTTTCTCTACAAAAATACATGTAGAATTGAAGTCATTGTTCAAACATCAGCTTAAAAATACTTAATGCATTTAGAATTACATTTTTAAGTCCAGCATTTTCAAACCAATCCATCCCCTTACTGAACTGTGTGCTGCATGCATGTACTGTTCAAACTAGCCAGTGCTTAGCTATTAAGTTCTGCCTTCAAGAAAATATAAAACTAAGATACAAGAGGAGCAAAAGCAAAAATACAAAAAAGGCAGAGGCTCTGAAATAGATGTCTCTAATAGCAAGAGATTATTCATTGTGATCTAGAAAGTCTTGTTCATACTTAACATAAGCAAGTGTAAAGATTACTTAACAGCCATTAACAGTCTAATAGTTCAACGTCTCCTATCTTTAAAGTTGCTCAGCACCTTCTAATTTTAAAGAGTCTCAGACACTACTTTGACCTCAAAAGCAATATAAATAAATGTAGTTCAGATGCACCAGACAAAACTCCTTCAGTGTGACACATTAGCTCCTCCCTTCACTGTGGAGGCTCCAGTCTTACCTTCTGCAGGTTGATGGTGCTCACGTGTAATTTCTTCATGGGACCTGTTTCCACAGGACCACTGGCCAAAGTTTCTCCTTGGTTGCTTCTCAACATTCGATGCTGATAAATTAGGGGATCCTCCTCTTCATCAGCAAGAGTGTAACCCTACAATAATTGGTTTACAGTGAAGATCACAACCAAACATACAGAAGCAATTCTCTACAAGCCAAAAAAGTCAGAGCACTTGCAGCAAAATCTGTGAAGCAAAGAACCATGTTTCATTATAATGATTACACCTTATAAGCCAGAGGACTCTAAACAATATCCCTTTGCTACTCTAGGTAAACGTTAAGAACTCTCAGCTCCTAGTATAAAAAGCCAAAATAATGTACATTAAAACAGGCACTCTTGCCTATTTGACTTGCTAGTTGCTTGTTCCATACAAATTGTAAACCAGTTACTAAATTTTTAAAATGTAAGACATTCTACAGAAAATACTAAGATAACAAGGTCTCCTCAAGTCCTGAAACCATGGAAAAAATAAGATAAATCCACATTTAAGAACTACCAAGAAAAAGAATAGTAATGACACTGGCTACAAGTCTAAGTTCTTCCCTAGAACTTGTGATGGTTTTTCTATAGAAAATATTTAATACTAGTAGACAAAAATTTTCCCAATGCAACCTCAAAGTCTCCTTAAAAAGCTGCATTTAACACAGAAACAGAGCAACAACCATTCCTCATTTTATGAGTAACTTGAAGTGAAGATTCCAGTTACATCTGCTTCAACATGACAACATTCCAAAAGTGCAAACAACTGTACACTTGTCAGCTTACCTTTACAATTCTGCAGATGAGAACATCATAGCGTTGATGATTAATTCTGTGTCGCACCAGGACTTTGTTCACCATCGGGATAAAAATTTGGTACTGTAAAAGGGAATGCATCATCAGCTTGTTACTCAGTGGCACCAAGAGCAGTAAAATTCCACCACATCGTTTCATTGATGAGAAACCAATTCTGACAGTTTCATTTCAGTAACTCTCAATTCCAGAAAAAACTAAGAGAAGAAAAATCAGTTCTCTTGGAAATCCGTAAGTACATTACAAAACTTCAACTTTAAAGCCTTGATCTTTGGGACAGTCACACCTTCTGTGAGCTTTCAAGCCAAAGAACAGTATTACCTTCTTTCCCAGCTGGAACACCAGAGAGGAGAGGGTGTCCATTGCAGTTGTTCGTAGCTCAGGGCTCTGATCTAGTGTTCGTACGATGGGATGAATAATCCGTGATGCATAATCTGTGAAATCCAGGGACTCTGTCAAGCGGTCCACTGTTTCTAGAGCAGCTCTAAAGTCAGAGCAAAAAGAGGGAAGAACTTATCTCTCAGAGTGTTAAGAAAGAAGAAATAAGACTGAAAAATACTTAAGTGCTCAGTCCTCCTAGGATTAATAATAATAGGAAAAACAGGCCACCAGAACTCTCTTAATGCAGCTAGTACTTGCAGGACAGTTTGCAAGTGACTAAAATCCTGGCAGGTGAGAATCAGAAAATTTTAAAAACCCCAAGGAAGCAACAACAACAAACCAAAACAACAACAACAAAAAAAACAAACAAAAAA
Organism: Callaeas wilsoni; assembly: GCA_013398955.1. Classification (NCBI taxonomy): domain Eukaryota; kingdom Metazoa; phylum Chordata; class Aves; order Passeriformes; family Callaeidae; genus Callaeas; species Callaeas wilsoni. The sequence goes on along the minus strand of VWPU01015706.1, from coordinate 60,551 downwards.
ACCCCCCCACCGACAAACCCAAAAAGCCAGTAACACTGCTGTGACGTCCAAACAAAAATAACCTTCCACAATGATTTAACACAGAAAAGCTGAGGAAGGGACTAAGTGGTATTTCATTGTAAACATTCAGCCACTGCAGAACTTGGATATCACAGGTAAAACTGCAAAGAGAGAGACTGCAAAGCCACCAGCACTTACTTGCGAGCCACCACAGGGACATCTGGGGCATCAAATAGCTTTACAATAGGAGGTAGTAACAAATGAAGGTAGTCATCGAGGTTAGCTCCAAAGAGCTGGATTGCATTAAGTAGCTGGAGAGAAAAATCATCGAAGAGTAAAATGTCAAGGGGTTTGAACGGATCTTAAAGATCATCTGGTCACAACCCCCCTGCCATGGGCAGGGACACCTTCCACTAGACCAGGTTGCTCAAGGCCATATCCAACCTGACTCTGAACCCTGCCAAGGCTGGGGCATCCACAGCTTCCACACGCAACCTCTTCCAGTGTCTCGACATCCTCACAGTAAAGAATTTCTTCCTAGTATCTAACCTAAATTTCCCCTCTTTCAATTTGTACCTGTTACTCCTTTTCCCATCACTATAGCTCCTGACAAAGTTTCTCTCTGGCTGCCCTGTAGCTCCTTTCATATAGTGGGTCTCCACACAACCTTTTCTTCTCCAGGCTGAAGAGCCCCAACTTTCTCAGCCTGTCTTCACAGAGGAGGTTCTCCTATCCTCTTACCAACTTTGTGGCCTCCGCTGGACCTGTTCCAACAGTTTCATGTCCTTCTTACATTGAGGACACCAGAATTGTACATAGTGCTCCAGGTGGGGTCTCACAAGGACAGAATAGAGGAGGAGAATCACATCCTTCAACCAAAAGGACCCAGTGTGACTCAGTCGTGGATGAGATCCGTTCTAAACAAGTCAGTATCCAGTGAAAAGTTGCTTCAACCCTGCACTTTAAACAACTGTCTGCATCATTTCACACCAAGCCACTGCTGAACTGCATCCATCCCATTTGATTGTGCAACACACGAGCAAAGAACCCTGTAGGAGCTCCAGTTGGTTTGGACGGTCGGGACGGCTAGAGATGAGAGATCTCTGTGGTTGGGTCTTAGAGCATGGAGTTTATTACGAAGGGAGTGGGTGTAGGGGCCCTGCTTGGAGCTGCCAGCTGCAGCTCGAGGCAGGCCAGAAAAGTGAGAGAGCAAGAGAAGCAAAGGTAAGAGCAAGAGAGAGTAAGGGCAAGAAGAAGAGGAAGAAGAAGAAGTGCGAGGTTCTCGTTTACAATACAATAAATCGTCTTCTGTATTGAATATTCTAATTTCCATTAACCAATCTAGTACAAGATACAAATCCTATAGCATTTACATACAGCCTATAAGAATTGTTACATTACCATACTGTGTTACATTTTAGACTCTAGAAACTACTCTTTAGGACCCTGCTGCCAAGCTAGCAGGGTCTGCTCTGACCCTTGGAGCTGTCTGCAGGCAGAGGGGATTGTTCAACAGAGAGGGGATTACCTTCAGCCGGCCATCCCATTGTTTTCCAGTTGTTCAGTAACTAAGGCTTGGTATCTCAAAGCTTGCTTTCATTTCAATCTCACTTACAGTTTCCATATTTTCAGCATCTCAGCAATCATATTTATAAGGCTTTCCTGTTTCCTCTTCCCCAGCAGAACCCTGCTGAGCATGGCACGCTGGCAGCACACCTGCCTGGGCAGTGCCCAAAGCACAGCAGTTGCTGCAGCCCCACTCACCTTCACAGAAACAATGCGACCCTGGCTGCTGTCATGCATGAAGACCCGTAACATGTGAGGAATGAGCTGGGGCAGGTAAAGTTTGAATTCGCCTCCTAGAGCTACCACAATCTGCTCGATAAGCAGGATAATCGTGCTCTGTATGGAGTTGTTCATAACCCAGAAGTCCTTCAGAAGAAAGAAAAAAAGGGGAAAATAAATATCCAGCAGTTCTTCAGCTGAGCTCTACCAATTACAAGAAAAGCAAACTGTAGGAGACAGTCTGTAGATAAATTCAAGATTGCAGGGAAGGACTATACTTTCGGTTTTTTAAAACACTCTGCACCTCCAGTACATTTATAGCTGTTGAAAACCTCTGGATAACTGATTTTTTCCTAATCCTTCTACAAGTTTGCAAACATTTTGTGAAAATTATGTGAAATAACACCTATTTATGAACTCCAGAGATCTCTCGCTATAATGGATAGTTTTCTATGTTTCTGAAAGTAGTAAGTGCACAAAATCCAAGCACTGAAAAGAACTCAGTCACTAGGAGAACTTGAAGCTACACTTACTTCAGTTACTACCAATAATGTACATTGTAACTTTAAATTAAATGGTATTTCAAAATACAATTATTACTTCAAATATACACAATTCTGCCCTTCACATGAACTTATGAAGTAATTGATACTTTTGATAATGTATTTGATAAGCACTGTCCACCTTTCTGGGACAATAAAGTACTGGCTTAAAGATTGTACTCACTCTCATTAGGGTGACAATTTCATCCATATAGGGCCGAATATGACTTCTCACAAAGGACACCAACATTCCTAGCTGCTGGAACAGGAACTGGAAGGAAGAAATGTGTAATAATCAATGTAGCTTATCCAAGTATCAAAGCCACTGGGTGAAGAGTTTCACAGGCAACTGCAAGCTCATTTACCAAACAAATAGCATGCATAGCTCCTATGTGCTCAAAATCTGGGGCTAAATTCTTGGCAGCTTCAGCTCAGTAGTTTGGGTTTTGTGGGGTTTTGGGTTAATTTTTATTGTTGTTGTTTTTTAAGAGGGGAGTGGGGAAGAAAAGTGATTTTGGGTTTATTGGTTGGGTTTCCCCTCAGCTTGCATCAAAAAAATTTGTGAGCTCAAAGCCTCAGACACTCAAGCACACGAACAGGGGTTTATAAAGTGCCAGCAAATCTACAGTGTCAGAGCAGACTTGCAAGCACAGACACCTCAATTACAGAACATTGTAATTTAGGTCTGAAGGATGCTTCCAAAAATTTAGCCCCTAGTCTTTTCCCTGTGCCTGAAAACCACACTGACACACATTTTAAGATACTCTTTCAGTACTCTTTCCCATCCCCACTAAGATATATTGGTGAAAAGTTACTGGGGAACACAGTTAGGTCCTTGCCAGAAACACCACATTTTTTTAAAAGATGGTTGATTGCACCATCCGTTCTTCACAATCAAGAAGAATTTTGACTTAGACAGTTTTATTTGGAAACACTATGACAGTTTTGCAATTCCTTTTACGACAATACAATCTTAAGCATTCAATTGTGACAATGAATTTACTCTTTAAATTGGTATGAAATCACGTGGGCTAAATTGCTTTGATGTACAGTCTATTTTCTCTACAAAAATAGGAAAATGTAAGTTATCATCTATGAAATTTCATTTCTTCATGCAGTTTTTGAAGACTACAGTGACAAAATACAACATGGAGCTCATAAAAAGAGATAACACTTTCATGAGAACTAAGTAAGAAATAATCTTCACCTTCTTTAGTGAGAACAGTACACATACATTTACCAAAAATGATTTCTGAGCTCCTGTACTGTGCCTGTTTTTTGGTGTAGTGAGAGGATGCTTACATACAGGACAAGGACCTTCCTCTTTTAGGCTTTATGTCACGCATACCCACCTCAGCTCTTCTCCCCAGTACACTTTCACCATCTTCTTTTACCTGAAAATTTTTAAACAGAGTGTGCACAACTACATAGCTTTCAAGCAAGTTAGATCAGTCAGGTCTAGAACCTCAGCCAACCCAGACGTGAGATGTTTTCCTTCCAATCTGAGTAGTAGTTCAGGCTGGGAGAAAACAGCAGTTCTATAGCAGAGTTGGGATTCTGCTAAGGGAGCACCCATCCCACCTACAAACACAGCAGCAATAACGAGTACAAACTGCCCTTCACGCCCCAGAGCGTTCGGCTGCCTGAAGAAAAGCCTTGGCAAACAGGAGCCATCTCTGGTTAGCTGAACCTTAAGCCCATCATCATCTTCACGCAATTCTCATTTCCTTTTATAACTGAAACTTAAGTGGGAAGGAAGAGAAAGCACTGCTGTGGAATCACCACCCACGCTGCTCTAAATGTTAGCAGACTGGATCAAATTGAGTTTTCCTTCTCAGAGATGAGTCAAAGTACATGGTTGCATCAGAAATTTGAAGATTCTACCCCTATTATTTAATAATGCTGTTTGCCACAGAGTATTAACACAGAGATCACTGAAAGATCTGGAAGCTGCACAGGTGTTTTCCTGAACAAGAACAGCTTGATGAAAACACAGAATCAAATACTGGCCTTCCAAGGATTATGCTCAGAAGCAGCTGTTTCAATAAAAAGCAGAAAAATTGTTTGCACTGGACATTCCAGTAAATGCTTACAGAAGGAAAAAAGCAAAGCTGAACCTCACTTCCACAGCATGCTTGGCATCAGCACATAGCACAGCAATGCCCAAAGCCAGTCACAGTCTCTTCAAGGAAATGGATTCTTAATTTCATAAAGTGGAACAGGAAGAAGGAGTGGTCTCTAGCACACTCACCTCTCGGATGGCACCATCACACACCCGTATTACATTAAGGAACGTTGGCATGACCTGGGGCAGGAACTGCACACACTTCAGTCCAAGTGATTTGAAAATAAAAGTGATGGCCTGAACTACCATAGTGTGGTGCTGGGACAAGGATTGGTCTCGGAAAATTCTCATCAGCGCCACCATAGAGACCGCTGGATAGAACTCATCCAGAGGGAGGTTCCCCATGTTCACCAACATCTCACTGGTGCTGTAGTCCGCTAGGAGAAAGAAGGCAGTGTCATGAGCTAGGCATTAAACGGTCTTGAATATGGGTTCAGGAACATAAGAGCAAGCTGAAAGCATGTACGCTAACGATTCTTTAAGAAGAGGAGACAAAGTGGTAACAAAACAGATCATCTGTTTGTAGCTCATAAAGCTATCTGAAAGAAACTGAGATGCTTACAAGAATCCTGGCTGGATTTGGACTCCGAGAGGCTAACAGCTGAAGCATCTCGTGACTGATCGATCATGCCAATGTTCACTTTGTGTTTGTAAGGGTCCAAAGCACCCAGCAGCCCTAACACACGAATAGCCTGAAAAGACACAAAGAAAATTCACCAGAACTTCATCACTACGGCCAAAGACAACACTCAAACCCACATATTTGAAAAGATCCTGATGATTTAAGAGGGAAGATTTGGAACTGAAGTGACTGCCTGGAAAAAACAGTGCTTTCCATCCAGCTTCTGGAAGCTATTTCACTGACTTAATCCATGCACTCTCTTAATTCTGCTTATTGTATTTTGCTCAGCCACAACAACGATCTCTCCCTCCCTGCCTCAAATCTATGCAGGCACATTTATTTGGCAGCTCCCTCTTCCCAAAAATCTTTTTCTAAGTGGTTGTGTGATAGTTTCATGTTCATACCTCTCTGCGGGTGCCCTGGTTTTGCTCAGTCTTCAGGAAGTTCAGAAGCACCTCCAGCAAAGTTGGGTACTTCCTATAAGGTTCTACCACATAACCAGTGCTGGCCACAAGCTGCCCCAGTGTCCAAAGAGCCACCTACAAAGATAAAGCCCAGAGAAGATTAGTTTTGACCAGGGAATTTATTATGCCTTCTGATACATCATTCAACTTCTGTAAAATTTCTTTGAGCATTTTAGGATCACACTGCAAACCACAGTCCATGGTTGGAAAGCCTCTATAAACAACATTTTTCAATAAGCAATAGTAAAGAAAGTAATAATCAACAATATCTTAGGCTGTCACAACTGCTCTCACTCAGAGATACAATTCAAATAAGCATTTAATTCAGTGAGTCCAAGCCTTCCAATAAAAACAGCTTTTTTTTTCCTTCTTGTTTTTCCTCTAACAGCTCTGAACTGTGTCACAACAGGCACTGTAATCCCTCACCTGTGTACTCTTAGGTGTAACTCCACTGGAGAGACTTGAGTGATTTAAAGGTTCATTTTAGCAGCTGTGATGGGATGTGTGGATATTTTGTTACAGCAGTTGTCAAGTTTAATACAGTTGTAAGCACTTACTTGTCTTTTGGCCAGCAGGGAGGAGTCCTGTAGCATGTCCATAATTATAATGAAGAGCTCATCCACCCACTTTCTCATCTCCAGCCCGCTGACCTATTGAAAGACAAAAATTCATCCTTCATCTAGCATTCCCAAAACATTAATAAGCATGGCAAAGAGGTACATGAGGTATATCCCTACCTGTGCAAGCTCCCCTATGGTAGCCAGGACATTGTTAATCACACCTGGATTCGGATCTGGATCAGGGTCTTTGAGTTTCACAATCAGTGCCTGGTGGGTGACAGTGGGACAAATTAAAATGTGTTTGAACAGTACTCAGAATTATTTTTCCTTCTGCTTACACCTGAAATTGACCCTACGATCATAGTAAGAATTTCAACAGCAAAAGAAACTTGTGGGTCACAAACATTGTGCAAATCTAGAATTAAATTGGGCTAAACTGTCACCTACATGTTACTGTGGGTAACATCTACACCAATTTGGTTTTTTCCTGCTATGATGAAGCAAAAGAACTGCAGCTCCTGAGGGTCACATAACCACTTGCTGTGCCACCTCATTCCAAAGACACCACAAAATGCAGAGACTCTACCTTAAGGATAGGCTCCATATAAGGACGGATGAGGCGTGGAGCATTAGAAACCAGGTGACCTAACATCCTGGCACTTTGCTCTTTAATTCTGCCAACACCGCTGTGTTCCAGCTCTGTTAGAATCTGCACAAGAGACAATGGAAACGAGAAAACCAAAATAAAAGTAGGTAAAAGTTCTTTGCATTTCCTTCTGTCACAACTCAGCACTTGTAAAGGCTGTTCTACATTTCACTCTGTTATAATTTATTCTAAATTAAGCTAAAATTAATTAGCATAAAAGGGATGGCTTCAAAATCTGTGTTTACAAAGAGGTACCATGTGTTCACCTAAAAGCACCACAGAACATTCTTCCTCAACNCTGTGTTTACAAAGAGGTACCATGCATTCCTCAGAGAACATTTTTCCTCAAGAGAGATGGAAAGCACTCTGGCATGACGACTAGGGATGAAATAAGAACCGCTATCTTTCCTTTTCCTTCTAATACATCCACAGAGCTTCAGTCCAAACATCTATCACGAGAAAGATCTGCTGAAACCCACTAAGCTGGGCAATAACTATTTTCCAAGAGAGACTGATTCCCCCTCTCTCTTCATTTACAGCTAGATAGCCCAGTTCTCTGACACCACCTTAGTCTCAATATCAATTACTCTGTTTTCTCTGAAGGCATCCCTCCTCCTTACCTGGATTAACATCTTTCGAAGGAAAGGCATGACAAAGGCAGGGTTCATGCTGCTCAGGCGCCCCACAGTGCAGATGGCCAGCTCTCGGATTTCAAACACTTGATCATTCAGGGCCACAAAAAGAGCTTGCAAGTTTTCAGCCTGGGCAAGGTGAGCATCAAACCGCTCATCCAGAGAAGCCAACACGCAGAAACGTATATCAGGGTCTGCAAGTACACGTTTATTTCTCTTTAAATGCACTAAATTCCTGTTCCTCTTTATGCCTTTGTTCACAAAACAGCCTCAAAAATTCTTCACAAGAGCTTCCCTAGAGCAAGGCACTATATCAGTGTTTCACACACAAAAAACAGGACAGGTCAGCCCAGAAATCTCCATGCCATTCAACGTGCCCCAATAACCAAGTCAGTACAGTGCCAACCTCGTGCACCTGCAAGTGTCACTTTTGGATGCCATGTGGCATCCTAAGATGAGTTCAACTGAAAGAATAAAAACATCAAGTACAAAGTTTCAACAAGAAGGACCAACTCCTTCCCAAACTACAAAATTGAAGGCCATGACCCAGAACAGCAGCAAAAGGGGTCTCAGAGTTCTGCTTAGTTCAAAGGATTACCAAGGGCACAGCTGGAGCATTTTTCACGAGTGTTCTATTAACACCTCAAAAATCAAGATGTGGAAAAAGAGATTGGGAGACTTTTTTTTTCCTAATTTACCAAGAGTGACAGCTTAGTTTAGTGCCAAGTATGTTCAAATTCTACTACGAATTCTATTTCTATTCTTAATATCATCACCTGCTCCCTTGATAAAATTAACATGTGGTAGGAGAACCCTTTTCTCTGAATCTCGCACTAACCTGGGTCAGTTATTCCAACTACAAGCAGTTTGCTGAGGACATCAGCCACGACCTGCACTGCTGTCTGACTGACCACATGGGCATGGCCACTGATCAAGTGGATGGAGGGTGTGAGCAAGCGAGAGCAAGTGCGGGCCGCTTCCATGCGGATCTCCTTGTGCTCACTGTTCAGGAAGTGATCCGCGCAATGCCGAACAAACTGAGTCAGGGAGTGGCCTGAAAAGAGGAAGATGGGGAGTTAAACACAGGTTTACACCTCAATTACCAGTTTTACCAGGGAACAGGAGTTTAAAGAACATGGTCCCAGAATTTTCCTGCTACTTGTACTCTACTCCAATGCACCAGCTGTTTGTATCCCATATGCCCTTGCTCCCTGCTTCCTTATTTCATCTTACCTTCAAACTCAAAGCTACCAAGTGTACGAAGGGCGAGAGTGATGCTCCCCACATCACTGGCCTCTGGGATGTTGGTGAGGCTGGGGGAGGCCAGCTGGTGGGCAAGGCCCTTTGGCATGCCTGGATGTCGCAGAGGCTTGTGCATCAGAACAAGAGAGAGCATTTTCAGCAGCCCATCCTGGATATCCTTCTTCAGCTGTGGGATCTGACGGCTCAAGTCATACAGCACAGCTGTTAGAGCAGGGCTGAGGGCAAGAAGCAAGCAAAAGTCATTAGAAAAGGAACAATGACATGCATATTTCATCTTTTTGTTTATTTATGCCTTTGCCAACCAGAATATAATTGTGGTCGTTCACACACGCGAGCGACACCTGCAAGCAGAGCACAGGGTCCTTGTGGGACCTGAGGCACGAGATGACCTTCCTGTATAAACCTGGTGAGCAAAGTCCTAGGACTGCTGCACACATTAGCCAGTGTTGCTATAAAACTGGTACAAATCTAAATGACTTCTTACACTTATGCTTTTTAAACATAAAAGCAACTAAAATCACTTCCAGGTGACAATGTAATTTAAACAGCCTTGTGCTACCTGAAAATTTTCTCCACACCTTTCCATACTAACAACTTAATTAATTCCTCAATAAGAACGGTCAGCTCCAAAGGTGAAAGAAGCCAGGAGCAAATATTCAGCACTTCAGCTCTCCTTCCCTGCCAGTTTGATATGGCACAAGTCTGCTGGCTGTCAGATGCTTTCAGAAATTTTGCAGGTTGCTGCCAAATGTGTTTGAATAGTGGAAAATAAAGGAGACTGCTTTTAAACTAGTTGTTCTACAAAACGATTATGAGATATGAATGCTCTTAATTCAACAGACATATTAACAGTTAAAACATACCATTCTTCTGAAACAGCTACACTGATCTTCTGAAAGATCACTTAAAAGCAATAATTTTCCTTCTCAATCTGAAAACTTTGAAGATCTCACTCTGTATGGTCAACAATGCCATCCTGTGGCTAACAGCAAAACAGAATTATGCTTACCTCAGGCCCACAGCCAGCATAGGCTCCAAAAGCTCTTTTATGTCCTGCTGGATACTGGGTCCCATGGCTCGTGCCAGCATACTAATGCAGGTGAAGACTGTGGCATCAACCTGCACAGACTTCTGTCTCCTGGAAAGGAACCACATAATTACAAGGAGCTGCTATTTTTCAAACATCTTTCCTCATCCTACTTCTGTGTTATCAGTCTTACAGAACACTTCTGATTTTAATACAAGAATTTGATCCCACATTACAAAAATTATATAAAGAGCAAGTGTTTCCATTTTTTCCTCTAATTTTCACATACTTACTTGTGAGCAAAGTCCTTTGGGGGAAGAGCTGCTTTTATGATTTCAAGGACTTTTGGTAGGTAAGCTTGAAACTCAGACCTCACGGCCACAGAAAGCAAACCCAAGGCCTGGAAGGCTGCTGTTCGCTCCTTCTCCTTCTTCACACAACTGAGAACATGATTCATGGTGTCTGGAAGATACTGATCAGCTGCCCACGAGAGAAAACAATACAGATATTAGAATTCATTTAGATTTATACAGTTGCATAACATTTGCAACTAAACCTTTACAAGTGTAAAACTAGAAAACAGACATAGTCATATTAAATTTGCTGACGTGATCAGCGCCAAACATGTCACTATATAATAAAAATTTCAAAGTACAGAAGGCTTTGTTTTTAAAAAGAAAAATCACCAGAAAAAAAGAGCTATAAAACACCCCCGTTGCAACAGGTTTTATACACATATAAGATCCGAGCATCTTGGTTTCATAGTGATCGACTGGAAATTTGGAATAACTAACACACAGATTCCTCCAACCCACTAAGAGCAGCTTGATGACTTGTCTCCAACTCTGATACTCTCCTAAACTTGCTTGATAAATCAACTAAACTGCTTTAAAGCTGTCAGGTACTTCCTAGCACATGCAACAGAGAAAAAGGAAGAGAACTCTAATGATATTTGGGACATACTGAGTCAGAGCAAGAGAGAATTCTCCTCGAAGTCTGACATAATGAGGAGAAAACAAAAAAAGGAGGTTTTTATGTCTTATGGTATTGATCACCAAATTCTGACAATAGGTTTCAATCCATTTTCTTCATCAGAGCAACATTTTGGCATCAGCTATCAAGTCACACTTATTCAGAAAAAAGACTGTCCTCCCACAGAGGAATGCGCTCATCTGACAAGCATCACATTTGGTGTGCTGCACTGCTTGCACAAGTTCACCTGGACCAAAGAGAGCTGGGTAACTTCCAGCCCAAATTCAGCAACATTTCTAACACCTGTCTTGTCACCTGTGAATGCTGAAGGACGGAAAGCTGCCAGCCGCGGTAGCAGATTGAGAACTGTCATCTGGATCAAAGAATTTTTGCTGGTTCTGCACTTGAGAACCCACTGGCAGACCTGGAAGGAAATAGATTAGGCTTTGAAGGATGGCCATTGGCAGTAATGCACAAATGTTTATTACCTGTATGCTTTTAGGCATTCTACTGACATTTGGCTTCAGAGTTCATCAAAGAAAAGGATAATTAAGACTGCTTCCAAAGGAAGTAAATCACTTGCCCCAAGACAGACAATGACACAGCCACAATACATGTAAATACTGAGTTTTGAAGGCTCAGATCAATAGTAGGCAGTATTGCCTGCTAAGTAAAAACACAGAGGACAATTCCTCTGCAAGAACAGATGTTGAGAATGTTGGTAGACAAGTTGAAGAACACATACTTGATCAAATTTCTCTTCCATTAGATCCCTGCAGCATCGACTTTCCACCAAAGTAGATTTTGCTGGGACAGGTGAGGTTGCAAACCCCATAATTCCTTGGTGAGCACTGTACCCCAGGAGACCAGCCAAAGCATTTGACTGAGAGGGCTGAAGAGACTGAAAGCTCGTGAAGGGAGTGATGTGTCGAGGCTTGGTACTGAAGCCCATCAGGTCTTTGCAGTACTTGTCATGCACAAGCTGCTGCTGAGTGATCTCTTCCATCTCCTCTCTAAGGCGCTGGACAAAGTAGAGAAGCATTAAAAAAATAAAAAGTAACTGAATAAGATATTTCCAGTACAGTGTTACCCAAATCTCCTGAATAGCATTCTGTATAATCAATATTCAAATGGCTGTAAAACATCAACTGAGTAAAATCCAGCAGAAATATTTGGGTATCTAACATGCAAGGGAGTTCTCATTTCATAGAAAAATCTTTTTCATTGCATTTAATCCAGTTAATAGCCTTTCTGTCAGAGCTTATTACCTCCTCAGCCCAAACTTGTCCCTGTTATTTCTCTGACACACTTTAATGCTCAACTCCATGTTCAGATGAGTTTTCCACCCAACAACCCCACTGCAACACTATGGGATATTTCCACAGACTGCAGAATTGCTATACACTCTCAATCAATCCTCATAATCCCCACCTTGTTCCTTTGCTCACCTCTCCCTCCATGCTGCTGATTCTCACTAGCTCATTGAGGATCAGTAAGGCACCGTGGATTCGGTCATCACGATTCATTCCTTTCTCTTTGGCCAAAGTCTCATCAAAGCCCTTCTCAGCCTCTTCATATGTATGCTTGGGGGAAAAGAAAAAATTCTCAGTGACAATGCAGAAACAAAGACTGTGGAAATTAAGTAGTACTGCCAGTTAAGAGTTACTGATATTCTGAATTTTCCAAGAGTAGCCACAAACCTCAACTGAGTAATAATAGAAGTATCTAATAATAATTTAATAATATTTATTAAATAATAATTTAACAATTATAGAAGTGTAACAACAAAATTCTGATTCACCCAGAAGTTGTGGACTCTGCTGCAGAGCATTTTCAACAGCACTAATCACACAGCATGGTATCAGCTTCATCACTCTCTGCAGCACTTATTTGATTACAAGAAATCCAAGTTCATAACATTTGACTGCACTGTCCAAAACTTACTTGACATCACAAAGCTTGAATTCATGTGACAATGGCAGCAAAGCAAAGCTTCAGACAAAAGACTTCTTACCTTTCTCACTCATGTTTTATCTACACATAATAAAACCCTCTACTAGTAAGAGATGACACTAGATACCTGCATGGCTATAAAACTAGGTCAAGTTCAACAGCTGAAGATGAGGTACAGATAGAAAAACGTATTCTTGAAGGAATTAAGTCTTGCTTACTTTTACAGTAGTAGGCTAAAGGAACTACGCACTTTGGAAGCCATTATATTTTCAGCCTTTTCAAGGAGAGGAAGTTTTTTACTGATAAAGGTGACATAGGTTCTTAGCTTAGCCATCTCTTCTGAAAACTGGCACTTCATCATCTGCATTGCATTATGAGGGGCTGCTTCAAAACAAAGTTATTTGCTTACTCTGTACCACTGGGGCTTCTGCATCTCTTTAGGCTCTCGTTGCGTGGTGAGGATAAGGCAGGCTCTTAAGGCAGAGACAGCTCCCTCTCGGATGGCCTGTTTGGGATCCCACACAGCCACAAATATATTGTCAAAGAACGGTTGCACTTGTTGGAAGAAGAAGGTAGGCACGCTGATTGCCAGCTCACGCAAGACAAGAACCTGGAGGTGGGGAGGGAAACAGTAACAGTCTGGAAGATGAGCACACAGAGACAAACCTCATAACTTTTACAGTGTAGTACCACTTGTTTAGACTGTCGATGTCTGTGAGCTGTTTCCATCTCCACACTCTGACAATTCCTAGCATAACAGTGTCTCGGTCTTCATTAGCAACTGGGCTAATGGAGAAGCAGCTCTCAGTCTGCCATGAGAGCATGACAGATTCTCAGACATGGACTGGCAGCCATTCCCGTGCTGACCAAAGCTTTTCTGCAGATTTCTGTACGTATTTCCTACCACTGTTCACTAATCCCAACTATCCCATGACAACAAAAAAGGCATCACTTACAGCTGCATGTCTACGGCCTTCATTCCTGTCAGCTCCCAGCCATTCCAGAGCTCGTTTCACCTCAAACTCCACGTACTCAGCTGTGAAGGTGTCACCAGCCATCGCCAGCCGCCCGATGGCCTTGGAAGCCATCTCCATTACCACAGGGTCATTGGATGGCAAGAGGTTCCTCAAGTAGTTGGCAAACCTGCCGATACGGGTGGCATTACCTCCTTCAACGCCGATAAGGCTTGCTGCAGAGAAAGGGAGCAATGCTGCAGTTCTCCCCAAGAGTCAGTGAGGCAGACAGTAGGTAATCCCTGGATGAGAGCTAGTTTTCCCTACACATTCCCTAAAGATTCCCATTAAGTCCTCCTAAACTGCAAATCCACGGGGGGAAAAAAAAAAAAATCAAGCAACAGGAAAGGGCCACCATTCTTTTGAGCCCGAACTTTTTAAGTGAGCGGAAAAATACATCTGGTAGTCTCACAGATTTTCCTCATTTTTAGCTTTAAATGAGAAAAAAAATAATTCACTCTGGGATCACAGACCTGTTCCTAATAGAAAGACATCCATCTGCATGTATAGCTAGACCTCACTAGTCAAAGACTGAATGAACCAAGGAAATGCTCTCCTCCTCAGTCCTAGACACAGTCTCTCCTGGCCAGGGTGGAGGCACTTCATCAGGCACCAGCATGGCAGAAGCTTTTGCTGCCAGAGCCTGGGCTGTACCTGCTCTGCAGATAAAGAGGCCATCAGTGTCCAGGGTTGTCAAGCTGGCACCTTTCAACATCACTAAATTCACAGAAACAATTTGAAAGTGATACTGTCAGCTTAAGATCTGATGTTATCAATAAAGATTTCTCTAAGGCATTTACATTGCCTTCAAACACATTGGGACTGTATGATTATGTCTATGAGCCTAAACCATAAACACCTCTGGCTGCTCAAGAAGTAGCTGCTACAACACAGCCCACTTGCTTGGAAGGCAAAGTATTTACGCAAGCTGACTTACCCAAGAGTGGGGATTCAGGCAGCTCTGCAATCTCACAGCAAACACACAGCCAGAGCCACTACTGGAGAGGCTGATCAGAATCAAAGCAGAAGCTATGTGAGCCCCTCTTGGGGACGGAAGCTGCTGTTACAGAGCCAGGTAAATTTAAACAACAGGAATCAATATCCCCAGATGGAAGAGAGTTGAGAAAGTCAGCCTACCCTGATACATATAAATGGGCAGCACAAAGTGCTCTCAGCTGAGCTCCAGAACAGAATTTTCATGTGCTTAGCATTCACATTTGATGCTCAACTCCCAGAAGAGCTCAGGGCCCATTATGTGCCAGGTTTTCAGCCCTCTCAGCAGCTCCCATGCTGACACTTCACACAGATTTTCAGAGGCCAGCAACTAGAACACACGCAGTGTACTGAGCTGTCAGACATCAGGCTCCAAGTATAAAAGCTCATTCCTTTTGAAAATCTGTCCCTAAAGATAGTTGTATGAAGAGAAAACTCACCAGAGGCATTATGCACTTTCACTCACCTATAGCCAGAATGCCACCCTTCCTTTCATTTGCATCAGAGCTAGAGACCAGCTCAAATATATGATGGTTCAGCTGATCGTAAAACCTGGTAGATTCTTCCTGACTCATCTGTAAAAGCAAAAAGTTCAAATCAGCTTTCAGCATTGTCTCTCTCCCTCCTGCTCCAAAACCTCCATAAAGACAATGCTTCTTATGCCTCTTAAACAGAATGAAGTTAAATCAACCATACATTACGAACTCAAAATAGTTTCTCTTACTTGTGCCCCTATATGCAGCAAGTTTACTTATTTTGGTACGTGACAACCCGCTTGTGTCACCAACTCGCTCACCTCTCCTACATGCCAGGGGGCAAAGATAAGCTCCCTGCTGTGCCCCATCTCCTCTCCAAGACCAGCTTCCATATTCCAAAAATCTCCATTGCCAAGGCACCCAGCCCATGCCCTACACTCACAGGATACACAAGGATAAATAACCCCGTTTGCAGCACTCACCTCACGCAGCTCCATGGTGACATAATGCTGCAAATCCTTGGCAGCTTTCGCCCTTGTCTCTTCGCTGCGACTCTTCAAGCCATTGGCAAATTGTTGGAGAATGGACACGGTGCCCGACATGGTGGTAGTACGCTGGAGCTCGGGGGCATCAAGTCCTGTAAATTCTTCAGAGAGACACATTTTTTACTGCTTGAATTGAAATCTCTGAGCTCCTTTCTTAAGGGTGTCCCTCCTGACTGTTTCCAAAATACACATAAAGATGCTGTGTCAGCAGACCATAAAATTACAAGTAATGACCATATTTCTTATGGCTTACAGGCCATGACAAAACTGTATCACCATATATCTTGATCTCCAGCCTATTTGCTCTCTAGTTCTTCAAATACCAAAACACACTGCAGTAGGTCAGGTGCCCTATGGTGATCTAATCCTCAATCAAGGGTCATGCAAACAGTTGAAAAACAGCAGGGTCAAACTAGGGTTTGCAATTACCTATAACAAGTAAGCACAAGCATTCCCAGAATTATATCACTATCACATCTGACTCCTCCCTAAACATTGCCATCCAAGTTTCTCCACAGAAATCTCAAGTGTTACACCAACACAAGGAGGACTCAGCACTGGCAAGTATTACATCCTCCAATAGATATTTAGAGATGGGAAGTCCAGTTACAGGAACACCAATCATTGCAACAGAGGCTTTCCTAGCATAACACATAAACAAACTTTCTCAGGAGCCTTTCTTTATGTCAAAAACATTTCAGATGCTTGACACCCCTCCCGATATTCAGATTACATAAGACCGAACCAAGCACTGACACTACAACTTCAACTGCTTCTCCCCAAATATTCCACACACAGTCACAGACATCCAGCGGGACCGTAGGTGAGGTGGCTGCTGGCAGGAGCCAGGAGAAGCTCCGCTGGAGCAAAAAGCAGCCGGGGGTTGCTGCTGCCCATCGCCCCAGCCCGGTGCCAATTTCTGGGATTCCCTCACGGCCACAGAACCCGGCGGACAGGACCGGGCAGGCCCGAGGCCGCGGGGAAGCTCCGCAGGCCGGGAGTGAGGGAGGGGTGAGGCGGGGAAAGGCGGGCACGGCCGGCGGGGCCGCAGGCGGCGGGGCCGCGCGGCCGGGGGCTCGGGCAGGTCGGCCCGGGCAGGAAGCGGGAGGTGAGGGGAAGGGGAGCCGATGATGATAGGAGACATCACCGCTCGCTCTCGCTCGCACTCACTCACTTACTCGCCGGCTGAGCCGCCGCCGCCCCTACTCCGGGCCCCGCGCCCGCCCCGCGCCGCCGCCGCCGCGCCTGGAGCGCCGGCGAGCCGCTGCTGGCCAATGGGCTCCCAGGAACGCCGTGATCGGCATCAGCTCTGACCAATAGAAAAAGAGGAAGGGGGGGAAGAAGCGCTCGAAGCCCAGCCCCTTCCCCAAGGAACCGCAAGGACAGCCGCCTTCTGACCAATCATCAAGGCAATCACGGCTGAGTGGCAGGGTGTCTGACCAATAGGCTGGCTGCGCTTGCTCAGTAGGCCCGCCTTCCCGATGCCGGCTTCCGCCCTTCTGTGAGGCGCTGCCGATGGCCGGGCTACGGCATGGGTGGATGGGGTAGAACAACCAGCATCGTCCGCCTGGGCTTGTGCGAAGCGTTTGGCACTGGTCCGCACGACATCCTGGTCTCTAAGCTGGGGAGACATGGATTTGACGGACGGACCACTCGATCGATAAAGAACTAGCTGGATAGCCGCACGTAAAGAGTTGCGGTCAGCGGCTCATTGTCCTCATGGAGATCAGGGACGAGTGGTGTCCCTCAGGGGTGGTACTGGGGCTGACAGTATTCTGCAGCTTCGTCGGCGACATAGACAATGGGATTGAGGCACCCTCAGCAGGTGACACCGAGCTGTGCGGTGCTGTTACATGATGGAGTGACGGGATGGGGACTAGAGCATCTCCTCTATGGAAGAAGAGAAGGTTGTGTGGAGATCTCAGAGCAGCCTTCCAGTATCTGGAGGGGCCTACAAGGAAGCCAAGGAGGGACCCTTCACCAGGAACAAGGGGGAACGGGCTCAGACTGAAAGGGAGGAAATTTAGTTTTGATGTTTGAAAAATGTTCTTCTATTTAAGAGTGGGGAGGTCCTGGCATAGGTTGTCCAGGGAAGCTGTGGCTGCCGCATCCGTGGATGTATCCAAGACCAGGCTGGACGGGGCTTGGAGCAACCTGGGACGGTGGAAAGTGTCCCTGCCGTGGCAAGGGGTGAAACGAGATGAGCTTTCAGGTGCTTCCCAGCGCACGCCATACTGGGGGTGCGAGCCCCGGGTGCCAGCCCCGGGTGCCAGCCCCGGGTGCCAGCCCCGGGTGCGGCGCGCGCACGCGCAGAGGGAGGGGGCGCTGCGGCGCCGTGCCCGCTGTGCTCCGCTGAAATGTGTCCGGCTGCGCGTGGGGCAGCGAAGGCGGCTGTGCCTGCGCCGGGCTTCGGGCGCTCCGTGGCGGCAATGGCGTGAATCGCGGTGCTGGCGCGCGCTGCGGGGTGACCCTCCCTCGCCGCCGCGCGTGACGCCGTGGGCCGCTTAATTTTCCTTTTAATTTGAACACCGGGAGGTACCGGCGGCTGCGGAACCCCTCGCGCAAGGCCGCGGGGGTGACGGGGCCGGGCGGGCCGGCGGTCGTGGTGGGGCGGGTAATGGCGGCGCTCTCGCCTCCCCCGCAGGTCGCCATGGCGGCGGCGCCCCTCGCTCCTCCCGGGCCCCGCCGCCCCGCTAACGCGTGGCCCTTCCCCTTCTAGGTGCTGCTGCTGCTGCGGGACGGCGGGGCCAGCATGGGACCGGCAGACCTGGTGCAGAAGATCAGTATCAGCGCCGAGAGCCCCCGCGGGAGCGAGAGGAACGGCAGCGGCTCAGCGCTGGCGGGCGTTGACGAGGCCGCCCCCGGCAGCTGGAGACACAAGTGTGCGGCCTATGTGCTGGCGCTTCGGCCCTGGAGCTTCAGTGCCTCGCTGACCCCTGTGGCGCTGGGCAGCGCGCTGGCGTACCGGGCCGAGGGAGCACTCGACCCGGGGCTGCTGGTGGGAAGCGCCGTGACCGTCCTGGCTGTGCACGGGGCCGGCAACTTGGTGAATACCTACTATGACTTTTCCAAAGGCATCGATCACAAGAAGAGTGATGACAGGACCTTGGTGGACCAGATTTTGGAGCCGCAGGATGTAGTTCGGTTTGGAGTCTTCCTCTACACTGTGGGCTGTATCTGTGCTGCTGGGCTCTACGCCGTCTCCACGCTCAAGCTGGAGCACCTGGCCCTGATTTACTTTGGAGGACTTTCCAGCTCCTTCCTTTATACCGGAGGTAAATGCTGCACCCCATTTGTTGTGAATCTGAAGGTAGTAGTGGTAGAATCAGCTGAATTGTCAAAAGGTTTCTAGAAGACACACGTGATCTGTCTAGTGCACTGCCGTAAAATATTTGTGGTATTTCCTGAAGTACTGATACGTAATCTTGTATTCTTTGCAATTAAATGTTGTGGGAAGAGTCATACTAAGATCTTCAGCTGGATAGTGGTGTTGAGGCATTATTATTTACATATATTATTTAAATATATATTTACATATATTATTTACATGTTATTCACATATTTAGATGTTTATCAGAACTATTGCTGAATCTTTTTGTGATGTTTATCTCATATCCTTTAGTAATGTAGCTAATGGCTTTTCTTTTTTTCCCTTGGTGGGAATGTTACTTTGTTTTGGAATGTTTTGTTGTTACTCTTTAGATGGAGCTTCACTGTGAATGCTGTACAGTTTGTGATTCTTCTTAATAATACAAAGATATTTTAGTGTCTTCCTGCGTTGGATAGACACAAACATCATTACTAGGAGAAGAAAAAACAACTTAGTTTCGAACTGTCAGACTTTGAGTTATGTGGGTTTCCCTGAAAGCGTCTCGTCAGTTTTGCATTTTGTTCTGAGCATTTTCGGTATTTCTTCAGGATCAGGTGCTAGCATGCATGAACACACTGAAAAGTACCTTATTTCTGTAGATTTCTGCAGAAACAGGTACTTCTAGATGGGTGTTAAAACCTGACCCTTAGTTTTTGTTACGTTTTTTGTCTAGAGAAATCCTTGTCTTTGAAAAAAGAGATGACATGTTTCTTGCACATAGCTGCATGTGCTTTGATTGTTTTGCAACATTCCTGTGGGAAAGGGCTGAACTGTTACGTCATCCATGCTCTTCTGTCATTTGACTTGTTTAATGACGCTTGATTTTATTCTTGTCTCTTGCCGCAGGAATTGGATTTAAATACGTTGCACTCGGAGACGTGGTGATCCTGATCACCTTTGGGCCCCTGGCTGTCATGTTTGCCCACGCAGTGCAGGTTGGTTACCTGTCTGTGTCACCCCTGCTCTACGCTGTCCCTCTGGCCCTCAGTACCGAGGCCATCCTGCACAGCAACAACACGCGGGACATGGAGTCCGACCGGCAGGCAGGAATTGTCACCCTGGCCATCCTCATTGGGCCCACCTTCTCCTATATCCTCTACACCGTGCTGCTCTTCCTGCCCTACCTGATCTTCTGTGTGCTGGCCACACGCTATACCATCAGCATGGCACTGCCACTGCTCACCATCCCGATGGCGTTTTCACTGGAAAGACAGTTTCGGAGTCAGAGCTTCAACAAAATACCACAGCGGACAGCCAAACTCAACCTGCTGCTGGGGCTTTTCTATGTTTTTGGCATTACATTGGCACCAGCTGGTGCTCTGCCCAAACTGTAAAAAGAGCTGTAGAGCCAAGCCTCATAATTCACTATTCATGCCATTTAACGGTGGATGTTATGGGTAAATGACTCATTATGGACAGTGAGAGGAATGGAAAGACCACCTTGCACTGTTGATAGTGAATGTGATGATTTCTGGTCTTGGATAGCTTATACAACAGACTTCAAAAAAGTGATTTGTCAGTTCTTCAGAAGGGGTGAACTGTCTGGCTTTGCTTTCAGGAGCAAAGTGACATAAGATCAAGGGAATGTTTAAAGAACCTCATCCTTCTGCCACCTAATTTTTTCACTGTCAGTTCAATGAAGGATAGAGTCTCAAATCACACACTCCGTTCATTTAAGAAGCACTCTTATCACTTCTTTTCTTATCGTGGTGAAGGAGTCCAGTGGCTCCCATGTGAGAATCAGAAAACACTGCCAAATGTTTAGCATCACAACATAGGTGCCATTAATTCACTCTCTTGTAGGTGTAGTTCATCTGTTGTATGTTTTAATTTTTGTTTTGCTTTTCCTAGCCAAATTTTGAGCTTTTATTTCCAAGCCCCTTGAAATGCACTAGATACTGATTCATCAACTATTGCTTCTGCTTGTTCCATATAGTCTGGAAATTTCAAAGTTAAAAATCTCTGTGGGTTGTGGTGCTAAAATGGAGCACAATTAGCCCACTGCACAAACTTTAAGCCAAAACCAGTAAATCTGTATTCTACAAAAGCAGAAGCTGTAAATGCAAACCATGCAACTGGAAAGCCCTCAATGGGTAGAAAAACAAATGGTTTCCATTTTAGTATTTGCTTAGAATTTACTCTCTGAAATGATAGTTTTTGAGTTAAGGGGGAGCTGACAGAGCGCCAGATTTCTCTGAATTGCTATGGATTAATTGATACAGAGGTGGAAAACAAATTTTTGGTTTAAAAAAGCGGGTTTTTTTTCCATTTGTTTTTCTCTGTTTATTTAGAGGCCCACAGTATTACAGTGAAATGTCTTGCTATATGAAGCCCAGTTCAGCAAAGAAGAAAGATAGAGTGTTAGAAAAAACAAATCTGGATTATTGCACTGGCTCTGCATAAAAATTAGGACTGGAAACAGGAAGAAACCAATTTTGTTAACATGATTTTTCCTAATGGAGTCCAGAGTTTGTGTCACTGGATCACAATTAAGTGATCTCTGAAGGGAAGTTCCCCACTTCTTTCCCCCCCTCTATACCTGACAGTGTTGCTTTGTTTTCTCCTGCAGATCTTGCCATTGCTGTTCCTGTGGCCCTTTGGGGAATTGATTGTTTTAGCCGTTACGTAGCTGTGTGAAAAACATGCCAAACATAGTGGGGAAAGAAAACACGTGCCTTCCAGTGCATATTACTTGGTGGCAACTGAATTCTCTTCTGTGTTATTTAGTACCTGTACGCAGGATTTGGTGAAAAGCCTGTTTGCAGGAGCTGTGGAAAGCTCAGAGGGATTGACACAGGTGTTGAACTAGAGCTCCTGGTGCCAGGTCACAGCCTTGCTTTTGAACGAGTGTGTGTGTGAACCACTGCATGAAGGGCTTTTACACACGAGCAATAAATAGCAATAAACTCCCACGGCGTTACCCTGCATCTGTCACAGGTAAGTTGTGCCCTCGTGGTGTTCCTCTGAAAGAACCACCTGTCCCATTGGTGGGTTGCACTGACAGCAGTAAAACTGAGTTGATGGTACCAGATTACACGGTTCAGCTATTTGGAGACTGGTTTTACAGCTTCATGTTATCCAGCAGTTATATCTGAGCTGAAGCTAATGGGAATGAGTCTTTGCAGGCCTATTTAATGAGCCACAGTTTCATCTTTTATTTATTAAAATGGGCAAGTGATCTCTAATCTGGCTAGGCACAGGACAAGAAGAGATGGACTTCAGCAACTGCTTTCTACAGCAAAATATTTATTAGGATTAAAAACACAAGGAGAAGATGCGGAAGTTCAGCTCGGATGGATGGAGGGGAATATCCAGAAGGTTTTGGAAACTGTTTTCAATGCAGATATACACAACCAAGTCTCTACTGTTGCTTCTTTGTGGACCTACAGAATGAAGAGCCTGGCTCCAATACCCTTTTCACATTTCTGCAAACCAAAAGCTTTTGTAGGGATAAGGGCTGAGCTGACAAATCTGTTAACCTTGCAATTGGGGATATGCGGGTTTATTGGGTTAATCCTGCCCTTTGTAGCAGCTCTGTGCTTCATTTTAGGATAGCTTGGTTTTGAATAGCTTTCAGTTTCAAAGAACGGTTAGTTATCTTTTCTCTACTTCTTTTACAAAAACTAGAGTAATCCAGGTAAATTCCTTAAAGTGACTTGGCTTGTATCTTTGGTAACTGTAATTATAATGGTGGGAAGATCATTGGTGCAGTGGAGTATGTAACTCTTACTGTATCGTGGCTACCCTTTCCGGGGTAGGAAGTCTGCTTAGGGCTGGAAAGGACCAGTGCTTTTTGTTACTAAGATGAAAGAGCCCATTGGTAAAAAATATGTATGTGTGGAACACTTTCTGAGGTAGGGGGGATTCAAAGTATTTTAATAATAAAACTGAGATGAAAATTTGGTAATTCCTTACTAGCAGATGCTGTTTGCCTCCAATTCCCTCTCTTTGAAAAACAGTGTCATTCCAGATTTTTAAGGATTTTAGGAATAACTACCACATCCTTCACCATGGTTTTGAGGAAGTCATTTAACTTCTCTATGTCTCAGAAAACAGCTAATTTTTGCCTACCTTACAAGGACGCTGAGCTGACATCATTGTCATAGAGAGCTTTGAAAGTAAAAAGTGCTTTATCTCTGTGTGCTTTCCAAAAAGCTTGTTAGCACTAGGAAACATTTTAGATATGAACTAACATAAAGGGTGACTTAACCAATGTAATTAGGCCAAAATAATCTTCACATATAATTATTGAGTAGTGAGAGAGGTTCATTTATTGGTTTGCTTTGTGATGAAGATACTGGGTCTCTTCCTCTACCCCACTTTTCCCTGTCCTGTGCTACTTTCCCTGAATATAAACTTTAGAAACTTCTTTCAGGTCTCTCTTGATGAGCTGTATTGCAGTGTGATGAGTGTGCACTGGTAGATGAACAGATCTGTAGCCCATCTGTTAATGTATCCTAAAGCACCTCCTGGCCTTTCTTCTTACCCAATAAACTGTCTGAATGTTACTCTGTTAATTATGCTATGTTTGATTCTTTTATATTACTCAAGTTGTATTTTTGCACATGGATTAAAACATGGTTTAATGTGCCCGTTTGGACAAAAATTTAGGAGGAAAGAAAGAAGGTCTTCATCTGCCCTGTTTATGGTATAAGTGCCTGAAAAATCATAGTTCTTTTTGTGTAAAAGTCCTTTTATGGATCACATAGTCCTGTCCTTCCCTATCACAAGGCAAACAGTTCTGTAGCAGTGATCATTTCCTACTAATGGCAGACTTAGAATAGTTCTGGTACATTCATCAGTGTGCAGAATTTTCTCTAACGCAGTTTTCTGTGCCACGTACTGTTCAGTATTTGTAAGGAGGTTTCAGCCGAACTTTAGTATCTTTAATAAAGATGAACTTTCTCATCCTCACCGGTGTGTTCTGCCAGATTTCCAGTGCCATGGTCACTGCTCCATAGAACTGTGACAGCAAAATGCCTCCCCCGTGTGTGTCATAAATGAGCCTAAAGCATGGTTTGATATTTTCCTGCTTTGGCCAGTGGTGCAGTGTGCTCCACAAACGCATTTGGAGATAGTTATAAAGGACAAAATGCAGGGCAGCATGGCATCGATACCTGGGCTGGTCTTCCCGGATAAGGACGCTGCAATTCCGAGTGTCTGCAGATGGCAGCGTTGCTCTTCCACTGCTGCTGCGGTGCCTTTTCTCTACAGGAACCCGTGAGCTGTGTTTGCAAGGGAATTTTTAGTGTTTGGTTTTATCTCATTGGGTCTCCTCTGGTGTAAGGGAACTTGAAAGGTAAATGGCTGCAGATGAATTTCTGTTGTGCAGATGTGACTGGACAGATGCTCCTGGCCTAGGCAGGTACTGGCAGAAACGGGCATTTGAAGAAAGCCAGTCAGCTTTTAAATTTTAAAGCCTTTGCTGATGGCTTAATAAGCTCTTTCTGGTCACATGCTGAGGGCTGAGCTTTCCAAAGAGCGTGAGCAAGCTATGTGTGAAGGGCAGGACACTCGTGGGGGGAAGAATGCAGTGTCCACACACTCTGTGAGATGTACTTCTGTTCAGTCAATTGCTTTTAACACATCTTGAATCCTCAGTGAAAAATCTTAATACTTTTATAGTGTTTTTAGGAGCTTGAACTCTATTCTCCCCATTACTCGAATGAGTAGATGGAATCACTGCTGCTCACTCAAGGTGATGCTCTTTGGAGGAGAGTACTTGAGAGTTCTCCTTTCCAGTCTGAAACCTTAATAACGAGACCTTTCCCCTCATACCTTGCTATGTCTGGTCATGGGTAGATTATTTTTATTTGAATCACCTTCAGTCACTTTATACTTTGAGTTTGAGCCTGCTTAATTACATGTTTGAGGAATGAAATGTTGCTCTGGCTTCTTAAGGCTATTTTTCATTTTAAGGTGGAGTTAAATATCCAGCCAAGATAAAATCAATGGCTCTCGGCATTGCCTAAAAATGTGTAAGTTTCAGTAAAGCTCAGCAGGGCTGGATTATTGCAGCTGCATGTCTAAAGGAAACAGTCCCAGTGCTGGACAGGATAATGCCCATGTTTTATTGTCTGAAATGGTCTTTGTGCTTTTCCAAACTCAGAGTAAGACCCAAAATGAAAAAAATTGTCAAGGGATTTTTTACACTGTCTTCTGATGATAACTCTCAATGCTGTCAGTGTTTATTCTTGCTACATCATGAGGAAAACCCATGTTCTAATCCAGATGTTTCAGTAGCCACAAGGATTTTTATTAATGACAAAAACTTGAAAGACATAGTTAAGCATTCCTTTGGGGTCAGCTGAGAGAGTGTGACTTGCTCCAATATTTATCTCACTGATCTGCAGGAACAGTGGGCTATCAGCCGAGTTTATCCATTTCCTCAGAAAGAAACCTGTGTGTGTGCATCTTCCCCAGGCTTCATGCATGCACTGTCCTGAGTGAGAAGTTCACACACCAGAGTTCATAACCTCTCCACATGAAGACCCAAATGTTTTTTAAAAGCAGAACAAAACTGTAACCCCTGACTGTCCTCTGCTGAATTCTTATTGGCTTGCCAGGACCTGAGTGATTTGAAGAAATAAAAATCTATGGCACTATCATGTAACTTTATCACGAAACAACAAAGAGGAGAAGCTGCTCATTAAGGAGATGGCTGATCAAGATGAACATGCTGACTGAGAGATGTGTCACAGGCAGGAAGCAAGGAAAGCAGTGAGAACCTTGCTAAAACACTGGATCTGAAATGCTGCTCCAGGAGCTTGAAAGTGTAGAGAGCTTAGAAATAAAAGAGGTTAGGGTCTGCCACCTCCAGTCTGCAACCTCCAGTCTGCCTTCTGCTTGGCACCTGCTTTCAGATGTCTTGTCCTAGACTAGAGTAGCACCGGGCAGGTCTTTAGTCTGGCAGTGATTTTAGGTGCTAATTGAGGTGGGAGATCCTGGCACCTGCCCTTTGTTCTAGTGCTAGATCCATGACCGTTTTGTTAACTGGGAAATGCAGAATAGCCCAGAAATTTTAGTAAAGCCTAGAGTCTTCTTTAGAATGGACAGAATGGAAAGTTCTTTCAGGGAATGGTTTGATTTGTGTGCCCTGTCACTGATGTAGCACAATGAATAAAGATGATGCATGCTTATAGGTGTGCCATCAAGCCAAAAAACAAAGCCTGTGCCCCTAATGGGCTGGTGTACTAGTGGTGAGGGAATAAACCAAATGTTGGTTTGATACAAGGGGCAGATTCAGGCAATTTACATCTCATGCAGTGTTTGCAAATACATCTGCACAAATCATCACGCTGTGGGGATAAAGCAGCCTCTGAGACTTTGGCCTAATGGAAAGAGAGTCTAATAAACCATCTTCCCAGTCTCGTTAGCCATTGTCACAAGGGTTGATAAAATGACTTCAGATAGAGTATAAATTACTTTCTGTGTGACATGAGGCCACTGTACGCCACAATTAAGTCATATTTTAACCTGTAGGGGATAGCACTACTGCTGTATAAACCTTAGATCCAGTCAATATAAATAAAGGAGAGTTTGGGAATAACATGCTAGAGATTCATGTGCTTTTGTGTGTGTGTGTGTGTGTGTCTGTGTATTCTAGAGCTCAGTAAAGTCTCAAGCGTATACTTGGTGCTGTGCCATACCATTCTTCATCTGGTCTTTCTTCTTCCTTAAATTAGTTCTTAAGTAGAATTTAATTAGCCACCAAGAAACACAAAGCTGCGTCCCCGGTGATGTGCTGTAGGCTTTCTGTAAAGCTCCTTTCTGAATGAATCCTCTGCAGCATCCCTGCTTCTTCAAACCTTTGTAGCTGAGGTTTCCAGGGAAAGGTGGAACAACATTTGCACATGTATGGGGAGAGGAGGATTAAAGGCAAAGATACAGAAAGGAGTTGGAGAGGACAGCTATATATGAATGAACTTCAGAAGCTGACATTCTGGTTATGTCAAAAGATTTTTCTTTTTTTCCATTTAGCTCGCATGGCAGGAATCACCTGCTATTCTGTGAGCAATAGTGGGCCTCTGTCCTCCTTTCAGTAGTGATAACCTGGATTTTAAAATCCATATCCTAAATTATCTAGTTTTCAAGGTCGTTGGATCCCAGGATTTTAACTTGCTCAAATGCAAGAGAAAGGATGAGCTGGGGAAGGTGAATATAAACTACTCCAGGTTTAGTAGTAGTTCTGTCAGTATCCCTGCATAAGATGCGGATACACAGAAATTCAGGTGTTCTAGAGGAAGAAAGTCTTTCTTATATGTAGGGAATTTAACTGTGTTATATAGTGCTGCTTTATCCAGAGATATTCAGCATTTTCACAAAGCTGGTGGTGTGGTTCTTAGACTGAAGAGCCTGGGATTTGGAGAAGGGAGATGACTTGGCTCAATGTATGAATTTTGCATCTGCCTCTGAGATTGCAAATCCTGTGCATTTGGCTATTGTCCTTCTCCTTGTCTTCTGAAGAGCTATGTCCTGGGAAGCCCTTAAGCAGGAAATTGGTCTGTTTCCAGTGTGTGTGTGTCTATAGGAATCTTCCGTTTGGAAGAATGTTCGTGGCCAGAAACAGCCATGTCCTAAATTCCTGTCACAGAAGAGTGTTGGGCTAGGAGGGGTTGAGTGCAAGGACATAAATGAGTGATGCATATTCCCACTAAGAGTTAACTCATCTCCAGATGGTGAAGAAACAAATCCAAGTAATTTAGGAGCCCCGCATGTCTCCTGATGATTGAGACATAAAAAGAAGAGTATCAATCTCTCTAGCAAGCTGACTCACAGGAGGGAAAATAATGGTTGTTTTCTAGAGATCCATATGTTTTTTGCATGTGAGAGAGAATGTGTATTGCATTCTGACTTGTTTAAAAAGCATCTTCTGGAGGAAAAGTTTAAGGGAAGAAATGTTTTCCTCATTTACTAAAGCACGGCTTTGTACTTTCTAGGGAAAGTGGGATTTGATGTAAATTCTTTCTCTTACTCAAGACCTCACCATCCTAGTCATCATTCTCCTGCTAACACTTTTGGGGAGTGACTAAACTGAAATCCTGTGAACCCCTATCTGTGTATGGGGGAAGGGACAGGGAATAGTTTTAGTCACAGGGAAGTATTGCAGTAGAAATGTCTGTGCTGCAATGGGAATAGTGGAAACACTGCTCAGTTTTCTTCTGCCAAACAAGAGCTTTAACAGTAAAATTGACCCAAACTCTCAGGCTGTGGGGGTGCGTACAGAAATGTGGCATTTGGAACTTGTGTAGCTTTAAGCAATTTTTCTGAAATAAGTGCCATAAAGCACCTTGAGGCTGGGGCTGACATTGATGGAAAGGGCCACCATCAAATGGTGCCAATCCAGGTGTGAATGTCAGAAACTGGCTTCTGTGGCAGGAGGGCTGATCACAATACTAGCACAGGCATTTGTAAAATGTCGGTGCCCAAGCACAACCTGTGCTCCATTTTTTTGTCCTTGACATGAGACAGTTGTCCACAGAGACTGTGGTGTTCCATAGTTTCAACAGGCACTGCTGCCCCTTTCCTGAGGTGACAGCTGTCTTGGACAGAAAAGGACATTTGAGTGCTGGGAGCTTTGAGCTTTGCATTTAATACCTGTCTTTAAAGGTATTACAGTGTTCCTTACAAGTGCTCTGTTCTTGTGGTAATGAATCGGGAGGAGTCATTTACAATAACAAAGCTGATGTGGGTGGGCACAGGTTTAGAGATGAAGGCAGTGCCTGATGAAAATCTAATGGTCTTTCAGTGCATTTCCAGAGCCCATTCCTGTCTGCAGTTTTACAGGTGGCAGCTGAATCAGAGGTGGAAATTAAACAGTTTCATTATCAAGTCCTTATCCTTCAATTTGCTATAAATTGTTCAGTCACTGCCAAGTGAGTGACATTGAAGAGAGTACCCAGTCTTGATGCCCAGCCCGTGAATATAGTTTTAGTCAGTGCTCACCACTCATGCCCATCCTGGATGGGCAGAACAGCCTGGACATGCAGTTACAAGGCAGGACTGAAGTGAGCTGGAAGAGCTGTACGTGGGGAACCAAGACTGGACATGGAATATGGCTGAGGGGATCTGGCAGAGCTTTGTACAGTCTAGCAGAGCTTTGTACAGTCTAGCAGAGCTGCCAAGCACTGCCTGGGATGTGTTGGAGCCCTGGTGAAGAGGCAGCCGGCTGTCAGCAGCCTGCTGGGCTCACCTCTGATCCCTGGTGCCTCACAGCATCACTGCTGGCCCTGAGCTTTGTCCTTTGTCTGCAGTGGTGTTGCAGCTTGTTTTACTGCCTCACCAACTGGGATTTTGTTCTTGGCTTTAAAAACCTGTTCAAGTCTGAATTCTGCCATAAAGCTTGTTACACATGAATGGATGTATTTACCAGGCTGCATGGGGAATTAAGCTCAGCTCTTGATAAAGGAGAAAGTCTTGGTTTCTGACAGGTTTTTTGCTTTGTTTTAGTTCCAGTATAACCTTAAAAAGTTTCCATAATTTTCTTTTGCAAGCTGTTAGCATATTTAGAAAAAAGTGCACACCTTTGTGGTCTGCAGTGAAGTGAAAAAAAAAAGACAACAAAATGTCATCCCTGAGACGGCACTGGTATGTGAGAGGATTCAGACACGATCCTTGGCTGCTCAAAGGTTCTAGTTAAGAACTTACAAAATCATCTGGGTACAATAAGCCTTACCCATATTAACAAATGAATGGGTTTGATTTATCTCCAGAAACTACAAGGGTTGAATTTTCTTTCTGCAATGCTCCATGTGCTGACACAGCCACTTTAGGTACCTGGAAGGTGACATCATTTTGTCTGATTGTCAGTGATCTTTATTCCTCTCTTGGCACCAGTTTTTGTCTAGTGACTCATTCAGAAAGGAGCAGTTCCTTGAGCATGCTTTCTTTTCCAGAGACACATTCCTTCTCCTTATTCATTGGTAGAGTCTTTGCATGAAACATTCAGTGGTTGTTGATAGCACTAATAGTACTAAGAACACACCAGGTATGATCTGGAGCATGACCGTCATGAATTTCTGTGACGTGATGCTTACACACCATTGCTGATTTTAGCTCCTAGTTTTTTGGTTTGGTTTGGGTTTTTTGGGTTGTTGTTATTGTTGTTTAGGACTAGATTTAAGCCCATTGGTAGTTCCTGTAAACTCCCTACAGAGATGGGGATAGTGTGTTTGACTTCCTTTGTGTTTTGTTCTGCATTTGTGAAGACGTTTTACAAGAGGTTGGTTCCACTGTATTTACAAGCTCCTCTGTGCTGTAGCCAAACGCTTCACAGTCCTTGAGAGATTATTGTGTGATTTAATATGGGTTCTCTATAAAGAAGAGAACACCTCCCCTTCCTCCACGCTTTTCTGCTAATGTTATTGCCTTTCACTGCCATAACCTTGAGAAAAAGCTGACAACACAGAGCAATACTACCCAGCCAAGGTGGGCTGCCAGGTCTGGGCTGCAGAATTTTGTATCCAGCCCTGCTGAGAGAGGAGCAGGCTCTTCCACATGAGCTAGCCTACCAGCACCCTTTGGAAAACAGACTTCATTATTCTTTGTGTTTGTGGATGTTGTGAGCTGTTGTTTTACAGTATCTGGGAGAAAGGTGTATCCCACTCTTGTTCCAGTGGGAACACAAGACAGAGCTGGTCTATCAGAGCCTGACTTCCTTGTACCTGCAAAAATCTTAATTTTTTTCCCTCTGATGATTTACAAGTTGTTACCTTGCAGCCAATGCTGAAGCCTGTGCTGGATCATGTCATAAAAGACTAATTGGGTACCTTCTATCCCAGC
Organism: Callaeas wilsoni; assembly: GCA_013398955.1. Lineage (NCBI taxonomy): Eukaryota > Metazoa > Chordata > Aves > Passeriformes > Callaeidae > Callaeas > Callaeas wilsoni. Next base: position 29,782 of record VWPU01015706.1, on the reverse strand, counting down.
ATAGTAAACTGAGATCATGACCTTTCAGGGATTAGGAATCCATTATTCGGAGAACAGTTCCAGATTGAAATACTCTTCTAACCTCTTATTGCTTAGTATTCCAAATCTGTCCTGGAAATTTCAAAAGTCACCTAATAAAAAATATTGGAATTACCCTTAAACAGCTTCCATAAAGGTTATTATTATCTAGTGATAATTCCATCTCTGAACCTGTTTCGAGTGCTTTCTGGATCCAGATGAGCCAAAGAGAACTGATGATTTTAAAATATTACACTTATTTACAAGCTCTCTAGGGTGATGCAGAGAGCTTATGGGACTAACTGCATTTTAGATGCCTGAAATTTCCTTCTTCTAGGAAGCAAACACCTATGAATGTTTTCTTTAAGTTTTTAAAGCAACACAGAGCTGTGGGGGTTTTTTGTTTGCAAGACAGAAAATATGAACACAACAGGCAGCGTACAATCAGTTGCTCCTTAATCTGGCCACTGCTGGATCTCTGTAGGATACTGGTACATAGTGGGAAGTTGTGGTGGTTTTGTAAGAGTTGATTTTTGGTGAGGAGGGAAGAAGGCAGCCACAGAAGTGATTTTCTGTGATGAGCTGCTAAAAGCTTCCTTCGTGCCTAGAAAAAAAACCAAAAAAACAATTGCTGGCTGGCTCTGAGAATAGGCACGCTGCTAAGCCAATTAGAAAAGCTGGTAACGCCTCTATGATAAGATATTTAAGGAAGGAAAGAAACCGCGGGAAGCTCGCTTTCCTCCTCACCTTCGAGGAGTGGTGAAGGGCCCGCTGGGCCGGACACCTCCTGGCGGGCCAGCCGGGCCCTTTCCTGGCCAGGTGGGTTCCTTTCCGCTGCAGCCGCTGGGGCCGTGCCACCTGGGGCCATCCCGGCACCGGGAGCATCCCGGCGGATGAGGCCGGGAGCGGCCACGTGCCTGGGAGCGCCTGGCCGGGGCAGCATCGTGCGGTCGCTGCCATCTCGGCATGGCTCGCAATGAGCTTCATTTGCTTAGCTGCTTTTAACCAGTCAGGCTGCAGACAGAAGGGCAAAACAAGCAACAGCAGCAGCTTCTCCTTTTTGGCACCCAGCAACCAGCTGTGGCGGAGCTCGGGGAGCGCGCGGTGATGGCGGCGTGACCGGGCCGGGATGGGATGGGAGAGAGGCTCCCCTCACAAACCCCAGGGACAGCCGGGCCCGGGCCCAGCAGGACTCTCAGAAGCGGCAAGCTGGAACGGCAGGGACGAGCAAAAAATTCCGGGGTGGTGGAGGAGATGTATCACACTCCGGAGCTGCAGTGGGAACCCCAGGAGCTCTCGGCAGGCAGGAGGTGCGGGGCTGCAGTGCAGCGAAGGCTCGGAGCCGCGCCGAAGAAGCGGCGGGGTGGGGCAGCAGCAGCCCGGCTCCAAGCAGGGCAGGGGGAGGCAGGCTGAGGATCCCGGGCACCCGGGCAGACAGTGAAAAGTCCCTCCCTTAGTGAGGTGGGTGTTAATAAGGTCCCAGTTCAGAGGCTGCTCTTATGAACAGAGGCTCACCCCACGGCAGAAGAAGCAGGACCGGGCTGGACTATGGTGGTAGCCGTGAATTCCCTTCCCCAAGCAGCAGCTCTGACCGTCCTCCTCCGAAGTTGAGAGTGAGAAAGAGCCAGGGCTGCCCCCAACCCCGTTTTCCCAGTCTCAAATCTTGCGATATCTCTCCCCTACATGGGAAACCTCAGGTAACAAGAGAGGAGCCAGCTGCACCCCTCCCCTGAGCTGATAACTTCATTTGTCTGTGTTAAGTATCCAGTCACTATGTCCTCTTAGCAACACGTATGGGGAAAACTCCTTAAGAGGGAAAAAAAACCCAACAAAACAACACTAAAGGAAAACTCCTAAAACCCCAACATTAGCTTAATATATGTTGAAGTCTGCAAATATATGCTGGGACCCAGGTGGGACAGATGAGATGTGACCAAGTTCTTGGATGATTGATAATGAGCAGGGACTGGAAAATCAATTGTGTTAATTTCTGGCTTGTCTCTGGGACAGAGAATTAATGAGAAAATCCCTCTAACTTAATGGTATTTGCACATTATACAGACTGTGATGAAATGGTCTTCAGGCACTGCTTGGCATCACAGTTATGGGATTATTGTAGATACAGAGGCAGGAACAGAAATCCACAAGCACAAAAACTCCTTTCAAAAACAGCCAGCATGCAAACACACAGACCAGCTGAGAGAGCTCAGCTTTTGCTGCTTGTACTATGCATTTAGGAACATACTGTAGGGGCTGTGGCATTGGTATGTGATCATTCATATTGTGAGTGGTGCTGTGCTCCTGATGAACAGTGTCCTATGGGAATCCTTCCCTCCAGGGGTCTTACAGCACTCTGTAGGCAGCAGAGAGGCTACTTGTCTTACAGTGCAGTGGTTTCTAGAAAGCTGTTGAAAACACTTGAAAGATTTTAGTCCCCATCTTCCTCTGAGCTCAGGAATGGCTGGCAATTATGCCCACTGAGCATGAAGCTTGTGCCAGACCAGCAACAGTGTTGTGGCACAGAGGGTGAACCAGTGGTGCCAGCTTCCCTGCAGTGACCAAACAAGCCAGGTAGGGAAGCAGCAGATGGGCAAGGGACCTCTGGAACAATTTGTGATGCTTTCAGTAACTCTTTTGCAGAACTGAGCACACATGTACCTACTTGGACGAGTGGGGAATGGCTGGTCTTCATCATGACTGACAGAAAAGCAGATCCATCTCTGCAGCTGCCTCCTGTCTGCCAGGAGTTCATCCAGCTGAGACAGCAGCAGTGTAATTGATGGTGTACTACTGGATAAGTCATCCATAAACCTTGTGTACTCAGAACACCTGCATCCCTCTTGTTTTTCTTGTCAACCTCGCTGTCCTTGCTGGTGTACTTCATATGCCCTCCCATTCTCCAATCTACACTGAAGTATGCTGAGTGCTCAAAATCCCAGAAGCTCCCAGGGCTGTCAAAAGGGGAATAAAAGCAGATGCTGTATAGAGAGTGACACTAAATTTGTTTAGTGTTTTCTCTCTAAAGACTTGTTGCAGGTTCTTTCCATCTCAACATGTCAAGCTTTTAGTTGTGGTGGAAAGTTTTGGAAGAGAATGAGTAAAAGTTCCCCTTTCTGACAGGTGGACAACTACAAGGTTTAGAGTCAGAGGAACAGGCCAGACCTCAAATCCCCCAGAGCTGAACTCTGCAGGTTCTTCGGCTGCCTGGACTGCTTCTATATAGCTGCTTCTATAGCCTAGAGGTCCCAGTTTCCAAATCTAATTTTTTTAGGAGAGTTCCTACAGGACAGATCCTAGTTATCTTCTCTAGGTTGTTTTATCCTCAGATTTTCTACAAAAATATCTAAACTTTCAGTATGTTTTCTTTGCATTAGCCAGATCCCATTGCTACCAAGAGATGTAAGGAGCATCCTTCTGCTACAGTCTCCTTGGTAAGAAAGGTCCCAGATTTTTCACAGTTTCCAGACTGCTCTAGAAAAGATTCCCAGGTTGTCGTCTCTCTTTTCAGGTTTTGAAATTATAACTGGGTTAGATGCACTGTGAGGCTTGTGTGATAGCGGTTTTTTCAGAGATCACATGCTAGACATATCTAACATGCTGGTGGGCAATGAGCAGGGAGAGGCTTTCCAAAGCTCTACAGCACATATTCTGCTGTGAGTGTGGAACATACCTTTTTGAGATACAAAGGAGTGATCTTTGTCAAGATTAAGATTTAAATAAATTTTTTCATAGGTGCTCAGTAAAATCCTAGACTCAGGCAAAGACAACCTATATGCTATGACAGTGTTTAAATGCTGGAAAGGAGTTACCGTGGTGCCATGAAGAAAAGCAGCTGAGAGCTCCCAGATTTGAATTCTACCGCAGACGTGGCTAAAACAGAAATTTCTTTCATTTTTTCTCTGTATGTTGCCTACCTGGGAGGAATTGATAACACTGTAAAACAGTATTTCTAGGGTGTGATTGTGTTACGCTTGGCAAGAGATATAAGATTAATTTCTTCAAGCTATCAAAACATCCAGGAGAATCTGTCTTAAATGCCAGTATAAATGCACCTGTAATACACGGTTTGACTGGTTCTGATTCTCTCCACTGGAGGATAAGGGCTTGCCTACAGTCTCTCAGCTTCACTACACCTTCTCCCAGAGCCAGCAGGGAAATTCAGGAGTAGTGGGCTGAAGGAGCACACAGTGGATTGGTGGTATTGCAGGTATAAGGACCAGGAAGTGAAACTATTTGATGGCCCTTTACTTCTTTTGGTTTGTTGGGGGTTAGGTTCTTTCCTTTTGCTTCTTTTTACTTAGGAAATTTTGTTCCGTAAATTGCTAGGAAACACTAATGACTGGATATTTAAGAAAAACAAAAGAAGTGGCCATGCTCATGGAAGGAGGGCATCTGGCTCCACTTCTCTTATCTGAGGGTTTCTCTCAGAGGGGCAGAGATACCCGAGAATTGGGCTAGTAAAAGATGGGGCTAGGGGAGCTGCTGGTTCTCTCTGCTCTTGGCTTCGACGGAGGACGGTTGGAGCTGCTGCTTGGGGAAGGGAATTCGCTGTTGCCGCTGGAGCCCAGCCCGGTCCTGCTTCTTCTGCTGTGGGGTGAGCCTCTGCTTGTGAGAGCAGCCTCTGAACTGGGACCTTATTAACACCCACCTCACTAAAAGAGGGATTTTCACCATCTCCTTGGTGATCCTCAGCCTGCCTCTCCCTGCCCTGGTCAGAGCCAGGCCACCACTGCCCCGCCCCGCCGCTTCATCAGCGCTGCTCCGAACTTTCCCTGCACTGCAGCCCTGCACCCCCAGCCTGCCGAGACATCCCGGGGTTCCAGCCACAGCTACGGAGCTTCTGATACATCTCCTCCACCACCCCGGGATTTTTGCTCATCCCTGTCATTCCAGGTTGCTTAATTCTTTAAGGGCTGGAGAACTTGTGGAGATTCATTATCTGGTTTCAGAGGTTCCCTTCATCCAACCTGACTCCTGTCTTAACAAGGGATTAATGTGTCATCTGCCTGGCTTCTAAGTTATGATGGGAAAGTGGAAAATGATGAATATGATGGAGCAAAAAAACTTGATGTTCATCTTCATGAACCAGATATTAAAATTCTTCGACAAAAAAGAATCTATGCTTTAAAAGTCTGAACTGGCTGAGGGTTGATCAGATGTAACAATAGGAGTAAGAGGAAGGTTTATTAGCAATATCCCAGGAACTCAGAGTAACTGAATAACTCATAAATCTTTCATGAATTTTACAAAAATGAGGGATGAAATCCTAAAGACTGTAGATAGATATACAGAGAGATATATTTCTTTTGCTTGCTAATATCTTGGTAAATTATTATCTCTTGAAATAAAGAAACTATCTGGTTTGGGTTTATATTGTTTTCCTGCAGTCTGAGAATCTGTTGAATACTTTGTCTCAGAGTACAGTGATCTCCCTCAACGAAGTAGTGGGGAGGGAGAACATTTTAAATACTAAACAACAGATCTGACTGTGAAATTGTTATTCTGAAGTGGAAATGGGATAGAGCAGGTAAACAGCATTGCACTCCAATTTACTGTGGGATCTCTGTGATTTCAGCTTGCAGTAAATAATGTGTTTTGTACCCCTTATTCCCTGTTGATGTCCCAGTAAAATGTCTCCAGGAAGCCAAATTTGCCTCCCAAAAAGGGAGAAACCGAGGGAGAGCGGGTGGAGCATACCTAAATGTGCATTTCTCTTTGTATCTGCATTCTTATGTTACAGTTGTCATTGCAAAGGGGTCTGAAACAGATCTCTCAGAAGTGCATGCTCAGAGCTGAGTCCTCTGGTGGGTGGGGTCCTGACCAAAAAGAGAGGATAGGCAATGAGGCAGGACAGGATAACTCAGCAGAAACCACAGGCTGAGGGTTTAGTGGAGAATGTCCATGGAGCAAAGGAGGCTAGTTGGAGATTTGCAGCCCTAAGGAAAGTTCTATCTTGTTCCAAGTAGCTGTGTTTCATCCCCTCCTGGGAACCTGATCCTCCTTGATCTTCAGAGCTTTGCCTGTGATTCCAAAAGTGTGTCAGCCTCAAAGCCAGCTTCTTAGTAATGTGTGGGGGCAAATGGTCAAAAGTCAGCATGAAACACAGTGCAGCAGCCCTGTGGCACTCACAACAGTTTTAGAACTTCCACCAAATCCTGGTCACACTGCACCTGTCCTCTCCTCATGGTGCTGTGCTTTTCACATCAGTGTTACATGCAGTTATGAAAGGAGCCAGATATGCAGAGGAAAAAACTGCTTTATTCTTCTCTGACATCTTTTTATTGGCCTCTGATGCTCCATTTTAACAAGATCTGATTGAAAGATTTGTGCTGGCAGCAGAGGAAGTCCAAGTACTCTGCTGCTACAGGTGAAATCAGTTTCCCTCAGGCTGCTCTGTCAGTGTGGTTCAACCAAATCCACAAGATCCTTTCTGCAACACCAGGAGACCAGCCCATTCTGTGCGTGACTGCTGAAAAGGCACTGCTCCAAGAGGATTAACTCCTGACAGATGTATCAGGAAGCTGGGCTGGGAGATCAGTCTCACTGCAGACAGTTGCCAGGACCTGCCTGGGATGGATATGGAGGCAGCCCTCTCTGAAGCTGCTGGGCCATGTTCCCCTGTTTTCCTCTGATCTGCTGCCTGACTCCCCAGCTGACTGCACTGCCTGTGCCACACAGCAGCTCTTGTAGTTACTGATCTCTTTAAAGAAATTCCAATAGGCAGAAAGGCTTTTTATCCTACTGTTGTTCAATCCCAGATCCCTTGTGTCTAGCACAAAATACCTCGCATACACTGCAAAGATTGGCTGCAGATAAGGCTTCAGTTACATCACTAGATGGAGCTCACAACATAAGAAATACTTGACTTAGAAGAGCCAAATGCTGTTATTGACTAAACTGTCTGGTTTAGAAGGAGCTGGTGTGAGAGAGTGGCAAACGAATGTGTGGGGAAAAGATGGAATGTGAAGTGAATGGAGTGGGGCATGGAGGGTGCTAAGGGATGGGGGATGAGGAAGCACAGAGTTGAGAGCTGTTACTTTGGGGTTGCAATTCAGTGAGACACTGCTCTGAGGATCTGCTGTATCCCATATTTCTGGACAGTTAGGGCACCTGTCCTAAGAGCATGTTGTGGGACTATTACTGGTAAGGACAACTGCTACAGGACAATGACATCTTATCAAGCACAGGTGTATGTCAGCACATTGTCTCTTCAAGCATATGCCCATCACGGAATAAATAGACAAATAGTCATCTGTTTGCAGCAGTTTATTTTGGCCTTACACTCCAGGCATGTTGTCTCACTGACATCACTGTGAGGAACATTCTTTATGAGGGAGGCGTTCAGATTGATTCCTTTGTGTCCACTTTCTGTAACATTCACACCATCCAATCATACTAGGCAGGAGGAAAAAAAGTGTTATATTCCATTTCTGTCAGTATCAACATCAGAATCAATCAGAGAACTCATCATTTGTCAAGTCATGGAGCAAAAATAATTCCAAATGACAATTGTAACTAAGCAACCTAGCGTGACAAGTGAGCAGGAATGAAAATGAAATTAGTGAAACATTTTAGTAACTGATTTCAAGTAACAAATCTGTTAGGTAAAAAACATCTCCCTCTCTCTAGAGACATTTTGCAAAAGAAGGAAGAGAAACTTGCTGAAAGTTATTAGTTGTGATTTGGATGGCTAATAAACTCTTCATGGCAGGGATCATCAGGGGCCTCATTTTCTATGGCTGCATCACATCAAGCACAATGGACTGCCTTCTGCCACTGTAGGTATGCACAAAAATACATTCAAACAAATAAAAATGGACTACAGCCAGATTAAGGTATTGCACCAATCTCTTAACATGTCTACAGTCTCAGTATTACATGTTAGGGTTTGGTATAAGGCACTTCCATCATGATAAATGTTTAGCAAAATCTCCCGCTCACTTATTGATGGATAGATCTTTCATGCTTGGTAATCACATTATTAATGCACTTCCAATATAAACAGTGATGAAACGTCGATGTGAGCAGCACCAGGACAATTGTCCCAAAGCTCAGAATCCTGATGGACTCCGCACAAAACCTAACACGCGCGTGGGGATATGTGACTGGAGTTGGCTTCACATTTGAATAACATTGTCTTTGCTAGGTATAAATCCAGATGGAAACCTCGTGGACCAAAATAATTTTTGTCATGCTTGAAATGACTCAAGCAGAATCATACGAAGGATGAATTTGTTCTGTTCTGCTCTCTCTCAGCATTCCAGGGGCTTTAAAGCGAGCACAGGAGAGATGGTATCTCTTGCTGCCCTCATATCTCTTTGAAGTTGGCATCTTTCTTAAGCCTTGGGCATTAACATCCTCCTCCACAGCCAGACGGTGACAGCAAGCAGCATGTAGTGGCTGTAGTATCATTCTTTAGTTTCTTTAGCAGAGTATAATGACTAGCTCTGTTACCATATCACTGACACAGAGCGTTACTAATTATGATGATTAATGGGTTTAATTTACTTAGAAAGAATAATGTGCAATAATTCTATTGTCAAAGCTGAAAATCTGGAGTTCCAGCTTCAGATCCTGTCAGTACTGTTGTTACAAACCCTTTTGTGCTAGGCAAAAGTCATTCAGAGATGTTATTTCCCATATGTTTTAGAATACTAGCTGCCTTGGGAATTTCCCTTTCCACTGATAAGCCTGCTTTGCCATAGAAAAAGCTTTTAGGAAAAATCCTGCCTTACTTTTTCTTTACTCTGCTTAAAATTTTCTGTAATGATGCTTTTATAAACAGTAAGAAATATTTATTATCTGCTGCGTGGAAGTAAAGGAGTCTGCTGGGTTTTTTGGTAGTGGTAGGTGAGAGACAGCTCTTGGTGCTATATATATACACATACATACATACATAAATATTTATACCATATATATAAATATATATATATACATATGCATATACCATATCAATGGTATCAGTTCATCTGAGGCTGGACAGGCCTTGCAGTGCTTTGTTTCCTGGCTCCCAGGCTACCTGGGACTGCCTGGTGCAGGTCTGCCTGTCTCCTGAGCTTGAAGGAGCAATATTGGAAGGAATTCTTACACCAGGAGACTTTCATGCTATCCCTGTTGATGTGCCGTTTGAAAAAAACACATTACCATTGCTTTGCAGTATCAAAATCTCTAAAGATGGTTTGGGCTCCAGTTGAGCTGTCTCAAAGGTGGTATAGTCCCAGTACACCTCATATCTCTCTAGGACAACCTGTCTGCTTCTCTAGTTTCTTCCCACTACGTAGGTTTGGCTGGCTGTCATTTCCATGCACCAGTTAAGTTTCTTAGATCAGCAAGATCAGTTATTTGCTCAGTAAGCAAGGCAGAAGAGGTCAGATAGAATGTAGCATTGTCTGTGATTCAGTAATCTTTATGTCTTTGTTGATTTAATTATGTCTTCTTGTGAGCAAGAAACATTCACCAGAGGTAAAATAATAAAAAAAATTCCACATTTCCTTTCCCAGCTGTCATTCTGAGATCCAGGGACTCTGTGCTCACAGCAGCTAGAAAGAAGCTGTGCTTAAACCCTAGGGACTATTGTGATCTAGTGAGTCACACAGTCGACACAGCTTTAATCTGTGTATCTCTGCTTCTCCAGGATCACATTCTGTGACCTATGCTCATGTCAGTACTTTGCATCAGGGTCTGGCAGAGAAAAAGCTCACACGTCCATAGCACTGTCTGTTAAGCCTTAATGATGCCGAAGCACTAAGAAATTAATTGTTCTGTGGTTGAGGGGAAATTAAGGCAGGGAAATGTTATCCAAGGCTTTCCAACTGACTGTTCACAGGAATAGCAGCATGGCCCCCTGAGGCATTGAATGCAGCTTTCCAGCTTAAACCTTGTCTAATCTGTGCTGCACAGGGCATAGGCATTTGACCTTTCTTCCAAAATCTCCTCATAAACTGCTGTCCAGAGCAGTTGTCCTTTAATACTGATGCACATGAAGGTCACAGTTGCTTGATCATGATCCTTGATGGGAAGATGGTATTTTTCAGGTACACTTGAGGAAGGAAAACAGAGTTATTTAAAATATTTAGCAAGGAGTTGTCAGAAATCTGTGATTTTTCCAGCCAAGCCCAAGTCTCACTGAAGCCTATACTTAGATTTTTCCAGCTTCAACAAGAGTTGTATGAAGTAGTTTTGCTGCCAGCTGTGGTGTGGTGAGGTGCTCAATGCATTTAAATAGGTTACATTTCTCCCCACTTCCTGCCCGTTGATGGACCAGTACTTGTTGAGGTGAAGGCTGTGTATCAGGTGTCTGATGGCCTCTGGAAGGCACCTCCACATTTTTTTCTCTGTTTTTAGGTAAAGTCTCTGAGGTGTTGATACAGAAGAAACACAGTGCAGCGAGGCCCTGGTTTAATCTGAGATCTTTAAGAATGCTGTAATATTCAAGGAGATATTTCATGGCAGAATAGAGGACGATGTTGATTACCTGCTGGCTCAGCTCTTACTCAAGTATCCATTAAATCTGACTGCCCTCAAATGAAGCAGAATCTTCACCCTTTCCCTCATGCTCCACGGAAAGAGTTAATAGATAGCGTTCCTGTTTATAGTCCTGCCAGGATGTTTTTAATTACCTGCATTGTTTTATTACATAACGGTGATATTTGCTCCATTAGGCTATTGGCATCTTTGCAGGAAGCAAACAAACCTACTGGCATCCATCAGGCTGAGTAATTACAGAGAGTTTGTTTATTTTTTTACAGGTTTCCTAATCAATACTGGCATTATCTCTGCAGACTGGGCTCCAAGCGTGGCTGCTCATGCAGCCAGCTTATCCTGCTGCCTTAGCAGTCAGCTATTTGGGAGATGATGAGGGTTTGATCATCCTGAAAAAATAGGAGTGGGAGAGATAAATGCTATAGGATCATCCCCAAGAGCCTAGGCACAGGCAATGAATACCCAGACTGTGCCCTGATCTCTTCCTGTAGGATTTTACAGCTCATGGAATCTAGACTTTTGCACCACAGGGAGCTGGGAGGTGCCTTGTCTGGTGTTTATTGGTATCTGTGGGTACCCATGCAGTGAAGCCTCCTGGGTTGAATGTGTTTCATGTGCATCCCCCATTACAGGAGGCTGGGTCCACTCACCCAGCTCCTGCCTTTCAGGTCTATGTTTAGGAAAAAAACCTGAAAAATGAGAGCCCAAGTGTATTCCCCTTCATCCCCTCAGCTTCACATGCTCAAGTATATTTGTCCAGATCAGGTGTGAAATGCTGCCTAGCAGAAGGGAAGCTTTTTGTATTGTAGTAGCAATAATGTGCAAAGTGGGAACGCCTAATCCAAGGCATGGACACAATGTGTCTTGGGGTGATTCTATGCCAATACTGTATTCCCCATCGCCTGCTTGATCTCTAGTGTACCTTTAAATTGAAGAGGGAGAGAGAAGCCGAGAGAACTCTTCAAAGCAGCTAGCTTGACCTTGTAACTAGAATGTTTGCATTCTTTTCTCTCCCGATCTGACAACTTGGTTAGAAGNGTTAGAAGAGTTTTGCTCTCCAGCTTCTTCAGCTTTCAGCAGAGAAGGGACTGTGATCTGCCTCAGCGGCTTCTGTTCCTTTTTGGACTGTTTTTGGCTTGCTTCCTCGTCCAAGACCAGCTTATCATCTCCCGACCTGCTCAGTGGGACCCTCCAAGGGGGATCGTCGGACCCTGCCTGGCCCGGCCCAGCGTGGGACTGCAGGTTTTACCTACAGAAAGAACTCTAAAATCCATAGTCCTCTTTTAGCGGACAGGGGAGGGGGTTTCAATATCCTTTTTTACCCTGTGACAGCGGGGGACTCTGTTTGTTAAATAAATAGGTTTTTTCACTTTCATCTGAGAAATTATTTTCCTGAACCCGTGGGGGAGGGGCTGCCTGGCAGGCAGGAGAGAGAGAGAGACGCCCCTTTCAGGTTGTTTCCTCCTGGATTTGTGTTCAAACTGGCACAGTGCATTTTGCTGGTACAGAGGTTTCTTGAAGTAATTTGAAGCTTCATGCACAAGCACTCAGAGGAGTCAGCATTAACAGCTACACACCTTCAATTGAAACTGTTCTATGTGACTTATGTGGCCAACAGCAAAGGAATAACTGCTCAAGCCAGTGAATTTTTATCAAAATTTTATGTCCAGTACAGATAAACTCAGTAAACAGCTCTGAATAATGACTCTACTTCTGGAAACTCTGTTTTCCATCATGGTAGGATCACAGCTTGTTTATCTTTATCCTTATACAACTCTGTGAAATGTGGCAGTGCCAAGAAAGTGCATCAGGTTTATACAAAAGAAGCTAAAGAGGTGACTTGATCATAGTTTGTAAGTACAAGGAAAAGATTTCTGATAATAACAAACTCATTAATCTAGCAGACAGTGGTCACAGTGAGATCCAGTGCCTGGAAACTGAATAGCGGGAAGTGTATATAGTCTGACTCATGCTGGGAATAAAATGTAAACAAGGAGATAATTAGGTACTGGAGCAAATTGCCTCCGATTGTGGTGGATTGTCTCTTACTAGGAGTCTTTGAATCAGGCTGGAGGTTCTTCCAAAAAGTGTATGATCTCTAAGGCGGCCTGGTGTCTTGGTTTGAAAGACAGGTGTCAGCTAATGAAGGCAGGAACCTCCCTTGGAATGGAAAAAGTAAACCTCTTCCCTCCAAATTATTATAATTTTGAAATTAAGGGGCTTTCAGGCAAAGATACGAGAATAGAAATAACACTTCTTTACTAGTATGTGTAATCAGGCAAACCAACAACAACTGTGGCATTTAACAACAAAACAGAACCAGAACCCAGTGACGCCTTCTCGGCCGCAGGCGCTTTCCCCTTTGGCGCAGTTCCGGTCACAGCCGGCAGGGGCGCTGGTGGCTCCCGGCGGGCAGGGTGCAGTTCCGGTCACAGCCAGCAGGGGCGCTGGTGGCTCCCGGCGGGCAGGGTGCAGTTCCGGTCACAGCCAGCAGGGGCGCTGGTGGCTCCCGGTGGGCAGGGTGCAGTTCCGGTCACAGCCAGCAGGGGCGCTGGTGGCTCCCGGCGGGCAGGGCAGGTGCGATGGTTCCCCCGCGGCTGCAGGGGGCGCTGTGGCGGAGCTTGGGGAGCGCGCGGTGATGGCGGCGTGACCGGGACGGGCCGGGACGGGATGGGAGAGAGGCTCCCCTCACAAACCCCAGGGACAGCCAGGCCCGGGGCCAGCAGGACTCTCGGAAGCAGCAAGCTGGGATGGCAGGGACAAGCAAAAAATCCCAGGGTGGTGGAGGAGACGTATCACACTCCGGAGCTGCAGTGGGAACCCCGGGAGCTCTCGGCAGGCAGGAGGTGCAGGGCTGCAGGGCAGCGAAGGCTCAGAGCCGCGCTGAAGAAGTGGTGGGGTGGGGCAGCGGCAGCCCGGCTCCAAGCAGGGCAGGGAGAGGCAGGCTGAGGATCCCGGGCACCCGGGCAGATGGTGAAAAGGCCCTCCCTTAGTGAGGTGGGTGTTACGAAGGTCCCAGTTCAGAGGCTGCTCTCACGAGCAGGGGCTCACTCCACTGCAGAAGAAGCAGGACCGTGGACTATGGCAGTGACAGCAAATTCCCTTCCCCAAGCAGCGGCTCCGACCGTCCTCCTCCGACATGGGAAGCCTCAGGTAAAGAGAGAGTAGCCAGCTGCACCCCTCCCCTGAGCTGACAACTTCTTTAGTCTCTTTTAAGTACCCAGTTGTTATTGTCTCTTAGCAGCACATATGGGGGAAAGTTCCTTAAGAGGAAAAAACAAAAGGAGAACCCCAACATTTGGCTTTCTGAAGGAATGTGGTGGTCTTTCGGCTTTAGTGGCTGGGAGCCTTGCTTTTGCTTCCACATCACCTCTACCTTCTTCTGGCATTATACAGAGTGTTACAGGGGGACTATATACATGGGATGGGAAACATAAACATCCCACAGCTTCCTTAAAATCAGTGGATTCAGCATCAAAGTGGTCGTCGGCATTAAAGTTATCAGGTTTTTACTCCTTGTTTTGTTGGTTAATTTGGTTCTCCAGGCTTTGTCTATGGTATGATGGTCCTGAAAGGAGAGCTGTGCCTTGTGTCCTTGTACTCTTCTGCTAGCTGGGCAGGGACTGGTCTTCACCCATGTGAAAACCAGGTCTAAGCTTGCAGCTATATGAGACTCTTCCCATGCAACTGCAGTGTGTCTCTAACTGAAATCTGGTTATCCATTCAAGTTCTGTTTCTCTATGAATATTTTTATTAGAAAGAGAAGCTTCAGGTCAAAATCCTAGGGAAAGAAGAGAAAAGTTATAATCTAGAACAGAACATCCAGAAGTGGTTCTTTTGAAGTTTCCCTGACGAAAGTGAGCTCTGTATGCTGTCCTGACATTGGGAAGCTGATGAAACTGTCTAGTCTAGGTTATCTCTATCTGCTTCATGTAAACTATTTTCCAGTTTTCTGAGCATTCTGTCTTGTTCCCTCAGGGGGATTCCTACATGATTTTCATATGAAATTTCCCTCTGAATCTTATGCCAGACCTGTATTCCTCACATGCTGGGAAATGTAGCATACCCAGCCTAAAACTGCAAATAAAACCATGAGGCTGTATGTTTGAGACCTTAGTTCCATCATCTCCTGTTGTCAGAAGCCTAATGAGCTGTGTTATTAAATGGCTCTACATTGTTACCTTGTACTTGTGACGAACATGCCCAGTGGACAAAGAGGAGCTAAGCTTCCCAATGGTATTGATTTCCTCTGTGCTCCCAAATCTGGATTGCGTTGCTGGCAGGGCGTTGGTTTAGCACTTCAGTGTCTGTTCAGAGCCTGTGGCTGCCCAGAGCCTCATCCCACCCAGGCAAGGCAAATGTGACTGCAAAGGTTGCTACTAATTAGGCAAAGGAAGGAGCTCAGCACATCTGCCTTAGAGATAATGTATTCTGTGTGTTCTGAATCCAGCCTAAGAACTCCCTAAGGTGGCGAATTTCTCTGGAGATGCTTCTCTTGCTCAGGCCAGGTTCCTGCTCTGTTGGACACGGAGAGACTTGCTTCCCAGAGAGCGTGTGGTTCGGGTAGGGAAGACAGGCAGTGGAGAGGTGGAGAAACAAAGTTGTGCACTGACTTGTTTGTCCATTTTATCTCACCTTGGGTGGCCGGAGGGTGGTTATTCCAGCTCAGCTGTTGCACGTTATACCATTAACCTGCAGTTCATTACCTGTCTGAATGCCAGGGTATGCTGCGAGGCAGTGGCTGGGAACCTGAGGCTGATGAGGTGCTCATAGTAACACCCAAGCATGTACCTGATTATTGCAGCCCTCATGAGAAGCACTAGCCATGAAAGGGACACGTCAGATCCTGATCAGAGCGCAGAAGGTAGGAGCTAGCACTTGGAAATAGAAAAACTAACAGAGAGTTGGCCTCATTACTGAGTAGCAAGTTTTTGGTAACTCCCATTCCTGGTGCCTCTGAGGAAAGGAAGCAGTGTCCAAGTATTTCCCTCTTCTATGGCCAGTTTTGATTTAGGAGGAAGGAGCAGGAAATAACAGTAGTATGAGAGACAGGTAATGCCATTATGATGATATAAAACTAACAACAGGCACATCTTGAGTGACAGAATGAGGCTGAACTGTGTCTGGAGTGTGGCAGAATGGTACCTGACTTTCCATTTGCCTCCCCTGCCTCATAGTGGGATGTGCTCCAGGGAGCTGGAGCACCAGCAAGGGGGTGACAGGGCTGGGAAGGAAATAAATGTACCTGTACAGAGTGCTGCCCCCGGGACTGGCTGGCTATTAATAACAGTAATAACATATGCCAGGATGTGGAAGAAGCATCTTTTATAAGTGCTGATCACTGCCACTATCTGAGGTAGAAACAAATAGCAAAAAAAACCCCCAGTTTCATTATTTTATAATGCACAGTAATGCCACTTTTGTTTTTTTTTATTGTTTCCTTGTGTTTAAATTTTGTGTGTAGGAGAGCTGTTTTAGTAGGCCGTGCTGCAGATTGGCAGGTAAATTGGGGTGCTGTGTGCGGGAGGGTGCTCAGCAGCCCCGGACAGCCATCACCAGAGTTAGGCAGAACAGAAAGGTCCCAGAAACTTGCTGCTCTGGAATCTTACCACTGAGACGTGTCACAGTCAACTTGTCCTCCCTCTGCCCCAGTTACACGGCAAAAGGAACAGTTTGGAATGCAGCCCAAATCCTACCGGAACAAGTGGGATGCAGATGGCGAGGAAAGCTGAAGGTTATTTCCTCCTTCCCTTCTGCCATACTAAATAGAGATGGTGCAGAGAGAAAAACTCTCCCTATACACAGGAAGAAGGATCAGAGGAAGAGAGATTGCAGAATTCATGCAGTTCTTGGACCAAAGTCTCTCCAAATTTTCTGCTGTTGTGCTGAAAATGAGCTGCCTGCAAGATCAAGGGATATCTGTCCATGGAATTAAAGCACATGTGGACTCAATGATTTGCCTGATAAGAGTACAAACTCCAGTGCCGTATAGTGACATGCTGCAGCTTGTTTTATATTTCTTGAACTACAGGGCATCACCTTTCTCCTCTCTAGTGGAGCTAGGCTTGATTCCCTCTGCCAATGGCAGCTCCTGAAGAATAAAATATCCTTGCCTTCAAAACCATGCAGTTGTCATACCTGGAAGTGAGTAACACCTACCACAAAGCCAGGCAATGGGAAAGCAGTTCCTGAATACTGCTGACCCTGGAAAGCCCTGCTCAGCTGTGTGAGGCATTGTAATTTGTGGCTTTGAAGCAGGACCACCTCAATTACTAAAGACACAAAAAGTATGTCTGTCACCTTGCTTTACTCCCATGGCTTTGAAGTTCTGAGAAATCCTGGATGGATTGTCCACTCCCTGCTCACTCCGTCTCTGTCTTTTTCCTTTGTTTCTCCTTCTGCCTCTGCGAAGATGTCACCATGATGAAGCTCTTGATGGATTCCTGGGGGACTCTGAGCTGGTGCTGATGGATTGCTGTGCTCTTTGCTGCATGCTCCAGTTGTCTCTGCAGTTCAGTCTGCTGGACTGACAGGGTCCATAAATCACTCTTGGAAGGAAAGGTGCTCCAAGAGCTCTGGCCCTATTTGGGATGTGCTCATGTGACACAGCCTCACGTATGCCACTTGCATATGTGACAGCGGCAGATCTCTGTGGATGGGGATCTCAGATCTGGCTGCCAGGCTCTCATATGCCCCAATTTGGTTTTGAGAAGGCTGGATTAGAAGGGTTGGGAACTTGCTGTTTCTCCTTCTGCTGTTTCCTTTCTGTGCACAGAATTGAAAAAGAAGGAGCTGTGAGCTGAAGAAATTGTAGAGGAGAATTGGGCCAATGGCTTATGTCTCATGCAGGCAGCTGTAGAACCTTTTCACAGAAGACATGGATAGCAAGCAGGGAGAGGGAAGAGTTTGGATAGTGCTGCTACTTTTTGCTTAGTCCTCCCTTTGCCTTTTTTTTTTTTTTGGTGTGTGGAATAGAAGGAGCTGAAAAGCACAAGAAGAAAGAGCCCTGGAGGAAAGAAAAAGGTAGTCCTAGCAAGGCAAGCAGTTGAAGCTGAACATTCAACTGTCTGAGAAAGCAAAAGATGCTCAATCATTGCCTATGTCAGGAATTTGCCAAGGATGTACTTGAAAGCCTCTGCAGCAGAGGTACTTCATCCTCCTGGTGCACCATAGGGATGGCACAGATACCATCAATTGTTCCTGTAAAGCATCCAAACATCTTCCTTGCAAATCCTGAAGTTATTTAATGGAAATTCCCTGGTTTCTTTACCTCTGGGTCTCATCAGGGTAATGACGGCCTCACGTACGTCTTTAACCACCATACCAGCTGTGGTCTTGTGAACATCTGGAGTGGTCCCCAACAATTCAGGGCCACCATTTTCCACAGGGTGGCAGCAGCATGTTTTCAATTTCTGTGCTGAGGGAGCCCCCTTGGGTGCTTCTCTGTCAAGGTTCTGGCTGGGATTAAACCTGAAAAGAGAAATGTTTCTAGAAGGGAGAGAAGGAATTTGCACACACTCCATGCAGGCAGCATACATCCCAGATGAAGCATCCTGACAACATTAAAAGACAGCAGGCAGAGCTACAATGAGGGATGTTCCCACTTCTTTCCAATGCAGCATGAACTTGCCTTCCATATTAACCCTACTTGGTTCCAACCTGCACAGAAAGCCCTCAGGGCAGGAAGGAGATTTAGTTTCTCAGGGCTTGAAACTGTGAAATTTTTATTTTTATGGCTGGGTTTGAAATGATGGTGAAAATTCTCAACAAAAACACCTCATGAATATTCAGTTACAGTGCCAGCAACACTTTGCAGTCATGGATTATTTATATATGAAATAACCAAAGCTTCATAAATAATAAAGTAGCAGCAGTCTCTGTTGTGTTTTACGTTTCCCATATCCAGCACGGGGGTGGAAAGGATGTGTCTTTGTAGCAGATTTACGTGCTGTCTCAGCCCCTTGCAGATTGGGTGCAGTCGGGAGGACAGAGGCAGCAGAACAAAGTGTGCAGGTGAGGGCACTGGAGGTGTCGATGTGCACAAGGAAATGTTTCCTTGGCTTCAGTGCTTGGGGGTGCCCCTGGCTGCAGAGAATTTATGGTGTAGCATGAAACACAACTGGTTTTGAGGGCAGAGGTGGGAACATATGCAGAGGGAGAAAACTTTCACCCAGGACATGTTGCTTGTGGGCAAGCAGATCAAGCATTTAGCTGCCTTTGGCTTGTNGGAGAAAACTTTCACCCAGGACATCAAGCATTTGGCTGCCTTTGGCTTGGTGTAGCTTGATAGCAGCTGTCTGCATGGCCATAAACATATGGGATATCTCCGTAAAGGACTGCTAGCACTAGCAGGATATCAAGTGGTTTAAGGAAAGGAAGCCCTCATTTCTCAGACTTGGCCCTAATTGATCCTTGCTCAGTGGTTTCAAATCATCCCAAAAGCTCCATGTTGGCAGAGCTAATGATCCTCTCTTGAGAAAGGCTCAGGTTGTCCTAAGTGGGCATGGGTAAAGGACTGGGCATCCCTGTAGCCAGAGCAGCATGCTTGTCTCATTTAAGTAAAGCTGTGCTTTAATTCCCAGGACAAATCTCTCCCTCCCATTTTCTAGCTGAACAATGGGCATGTGCTACACAGCTTCCTCTACCAGAAAGAAACATGATTCTGGGTAATGTATAATGGAGTTCCTCTTCTCCAGCCCAACCCCACTGTTCAGCCAATAATAAAGCAGAATAACACCCATTTCCTCATCACCAGGCAGCAATGTGAGCACCTGGTCTTTGCAGACTCCACTGCTCTCAGGAGAAAGGTTCTTCTGCCCAGATACCTTTGTTGGGTACTCCCCAATCCTAAGGAGATGAAGAGAACTGAGCCCTCCATTCCTCACAATCTTCTCTCCTTTCCTGAAGGCTTATGCTGAAGTCCTTCTCCCTACTGCTCCCACTAGGAAGGACTAACTGCCAAATCACTGAGGGATGATTCATCGCTCTGGTTTGGTGGCAGCGTATTTATCCCCTCACCAGCCCACCCAGAAGGAGAAAAGAGATTAATTGCTGTCATCTCTTTTTATGGGACATATAATCAGGTGGTAACATGGAGCGTTGCCTTGGCTCAAAGTAATTCAGTTTGAATTATTCATTCCCTTAAAATGTCTTAAAAAGAAAGGGAAACTCCGTCACAGTATCTCTTCCTAGCATTGTTGCAGGTGGGCTTGAGGAGTCTGATGCTCAGCATGGGGTATGGAGAGTTCCCCACCAGGTCTAGGACCTTCTGCAGCTCTCCAGTGGCTAACACAGCACTTCTGCACTATTCCCAGGGATGATGATTAATCCCTCTGTTCGAGGTTTCGGAACAGACTTAAATGTTTCTCAGCATCCTCCTGAGGGCTTATCAAGGGGGCTTGGAGTGCACCTAGGCCTTTCTGGGCTGGATCTTTACACATGGGAGAATTTTACCTCCTCTTTAGGGTCCTCGTTGATTATTGCCATGGGAAGACCTGTCCCATGAAAGTTGTCCCCTCCACAGTAAGCTCTTGACTTCACTAACTGCTTTAAAACTACCTTGAATTTCTCATCTCTTTTATCCTATGTGAGTTTTCTTGCTTTGCCTTTTTTTTCTGACCCTTCATAAATCCTTTTTTCCCCCTTCTTGCAAAAGGGGGAAAAAGCAGAAAGGCAGAGAAGCAGGGCAGGGGTAAGGCGAGGGTGTGCCTGGTTCAGAAATGTGTCCCCGGTGTGTCCTGCAGCCACATAACCTCAAGCTGTTGTCAGTTCTTGTGTACCTAAGCAAAATTGGGCTGGATGGTAGATGCTGGAAGAAACCTGATTTTACGAGAGACAGTGTTTGGAACTGGTGAGTTTTGTCTGCACAAGGCTCTTAAGTGTGACATCAATCAGCTTGGTTCCAATGTTGCCATGTAGTATGGGAGATCAGTTGAGGAACCAGTGATTTGCTCAAAGGTTGCCCATTTCTATAGTATTTACTATGAACTTTGCATGATTTCATCTTCTGAAGATCCTAGAGGAACAGCATGCCACAAGCTATTTTGCTGTGCTGAGAAGTCAATTCCAGTCTCACAGTTGCAGTGAAAAGCTTGAACATTCGACCCAGGTATGCTTATAAAAGTTTCCTGTTTTCTAAGCCAGTCTCATGAGTTATAAAATGTTTGACTTAGATTTGAATTCAAAAGACTTAAAGCAATTCTAAAAAAACCTGGCTGTCAGCAGTCCCTGTGCCTGTATGTATCGAGTGACGTTGGTGCCCTGACTTTGATACCACAAAGAGACAGGGAAATCTGAGTGCTTTCTAGAAATGAATCCCTCAAAGGCGTTTGTCAGTAGGATCCTGAACTGGTGGACATGTTTGAAAGATCAGGGTTTCTACTGACTGTACGAGTGCTAGTGTCAGTGGTATTTTGGAGGATGCTTCATGAGCTGGAAAATGTGGTATAATCCTTTGTGCCTGACTGAAGCAGTGCCCTGGCAGGCTCCTGGAATATGCAGCTGGAGCACACTTAGCGGGGCTGTGCAACTTCATTCTTGACCTGGCAGGCAAGACATCTCAGGGCATTTTTACTTTTAGGGCACTGTTTTTAATTTCTTGTGTTGTGACCGTAGTTCAATATGGTGCAAAGGCACTAGCAGTCCTTATGAAATCTTCTCCTTTTAGCTGAATATGTGAGTCTTTACTCTTTTCCTGGTCTTTTGTACAAAGGGCTCTTGTGCTATTTTATGCTGACGAGACAGCTGCATTTTATTTACATGGACAAAAAGAGACTTTTTAATGTAAAAAGCTTAATATGACTTTATTTTGCAAAGAGGTATTTGACATGCTAAAAAGAAGGCAGTCTTATTCTGGGGTGATGGTAATTTATTTTCACTTGTTAAGAGCGCAATATGAACTTGTTAATTTGATAGTATATACGAGTGTTATCTTTCTATTTTAAATTGTGACAAATTCACCTCCAGACATCTCACAGTTACTGCTCAACATCTTTGCATCTTAAAAAGTCATTGTGGCAAAGGAGATTTGACTCAGATCTGTCTGGTGCAAAATTAATCACTCTTCAGACATGAGCTAAAGGAATTTGCTGAGGTCCTTTTGAGCAAGGCACAGGTACGGACTGTGTCACTGATTAATATCTCTGAATCTGCCTGTCAGAGAGCAATGAAATTCTCATGTGGAACAATACACTGGCACATGCACAGGTCTTCTGCCAGTTCATTTGCCTGGGATGTATATCTCTCAACTGCCACATCAAAATTGTAATGCCTGTAACGAGTCCTGAAATGACAGCCAAAGGCCATATTCCTTTCATCTTCTCTGTGTTCTGTTTGGATTCATTCCCTCTACCAACGTAGCAAGGCAGCCAGAGTGTAAATAAATGCTCCCCACCTGGCAGGTGCAGAAAGGTTAGATTTGCATAAAGGGGCCAGTGTAAATTTCTCCTGTTTGTATTCACCTCTTCTCCCCAACTGGGAATTTCAAGGCGGAGATAAATGTCAGCTGGAAATAGCACTTCAGTGTCAGCAGTTGATCTCTTCCTGCTATGTCCCTTTGTGCTGCTCTTTACCACACAGACCAGCCAATCTCCTCTTGTGTGAATCTCTCATTACTGGCTCTTCTGTTGTTGCTTTGCTTACAGTCTTGACTTTCCTTTTATGTTTTCTGTTTGTAAATTAAACTTTTCTCATCTGGTAAGTCAATCTGCTGAAATGGTTGTGCTGCTACCAGTTTCTTTCCCTGGGTGGTTCAGCGTGTCTCTGCCCTCTGTTCCTGAGCCTACATGGGTGAAGAATCACAGAGATTCTCTTTTATGTGGTATTTCATACAGCACTCTTGCTCAGAACTGCTGGCTAATGGGGATGCTGCTGCTGAAAAAAAGAATGAGCGCCTCATGAGTGGATCAAGGTTTTCAAGTCTTTCATCTGGACGCTCACTCAAGGATCTGCTGCTGGTGCATTCTGTTACACATTAGGCTCTAAAGGTGGAAAACACTTCAGTCAGTGAGAGCAGGGACTCGTCACTCCTGCTCCCCCACTCTGCTTTTAAGTCCCTCTGGCTGTTAGTGCCCTGTAGGAGGCAGAGGTCTCTTTAACGGCTCTTTTCTCCATTATGATCTCTTTGATATTTTTTAAAGTTTCCCTTGTTTATTCTGACTGTTCTTGATAATCTGCTCTAGCTCTGGTTATTTTTTCTTCTTCATCTTCTCCCCCCTCTTCTCTTTCACAGACACACAGCCACTGGTCTACAGTAAAGCTGTGTTTTAGCCCAATTCAGATCAGTCGTTGTCTTTGTAATTTGAACAGCCTACATTGCTTTGTTTGTACCAAAGACACGTTTAAGCGTTCCTTGATTTAGCCTGATTCAGAGACAGCTGCTCTTACTGCTTCCAATGAGATTTAACCCAGCCCATAACAACAAGGCCCATATTGCCACCTCTGTTCTGCTTTGCCCATGTGCCACAGGGATCCAGTCTTCCAAGCAGCCACCTGCCCCCTGTTTTTTCCAGCTGCCTCCGTCTGTTCTCAGTAGAGTCCCCAACTCCTTAAGAGCTGTTTCCTGGCTGGTCTAAACCAGACTCTTCTGTACCCTTGGAATAAATTGTACAATTGTTTCGGCACTTCTCCAAGAACAGTTTAGCCCCTTCACGTTGGCCTGTGGTGGGGGATGGCTTTCTGCTCTGTCTCCTGTTCTGTAATCTGTTAAAAATACTCTGTTTCAGGCAGCCTCTCCAGGGCTGCTATTGCTGCTCTCAGTAAGAGGGAGGAGATGAAAGGAATAGATCAGTAATATGGTTCTAAATCACTTCCCCAACAAAGCCAGTGCTGAAGGTCACTTGTAATGAAGCAGTCATACAGGTAAAGCCTCACAATCAGGCAGAGGAAAAGGAAAATGCGGCTGGAGATGAGTTCATGGCAATCTTGATTCAATTTCATTGAGGTGCAGGTGTTTGGATTGGAGTTTGGGATATTAACAGGAAGGTCAGGACAGAGAAACTGCTTGTGTGAAGTTTCTCTGCTTTGCTAGGAAAGACTGCAGGGCCTTTGGTGGTGCTCAGCCCTGACTGTATGGAAACCTGTGAGCAGAGTTGCTCTTTGCAGGAAGGGTGAGATTGTGCCCTGCCTGCAAAGCATCTGTGCATAGATTCATATCCTCTGAATATCCTCTGAGAACGGCGGGTCTTGCATGGAGTTTGAAGCTCTAGCTTGGTGACTCTGGATCCCTTCCCACAGCAGTGTGTTAATGTGCAGAAAAGGTGCCCTGATTTGCAGGAAAATGAGCAAATAGGATTTCTTAATAAAAAACATTATAAATTGTTAAAAATACTTTTTTTTTACATTTTGAATTTATGCTGTCATACAATAAATTAATTTATCAAAAAAAATAAACACAATGTGCTGGTTTGAAAGTAAACCAGCAGGAGAAATTAACCCCACACAAACACCTTGCAAGAGATTTCAAGCTGGAGTTACAATTAATTAGAGAGATTACTAT
This sequence comes from Callaeas wilsoni, assembly GCA_013398955.1. NCBI lineage: Eukaryota > Metazoa > Chordata > Aves > Passeriformes > Callaeidae > Callaeas > Callaeas wilsoni. Next base: position 5,787 of record VWPU01015706.1, on the reverse strand, counting down.
AAATACAACCATAAAAAAAAAAAATAGCTTAAAACCACAAAATAGAGTACAGCCCGGCCCCTGTTGGTCAGGGTGGTGTTCACAGTCCAATTAAGCAGTGGTTGCAGTGCTGTTGAAGTGATGGTCCTGTGGAAGGTCTAGTCCTCCTCTGGATGTCTGGTAGTGGTGGGGTCCCAGGCCCCAAAGTGCCCAGATTATATACAGGCAGGATGTTCAGTACCTCCCCCAGGGCGGGGAATTTCACAATAGAACGATGTAATCCTGTGAGTCATAGGATATTTCGGGAAGTCCTTGATGGCCTGGGTTGCTGCAGCTGCCAGCTGGGGCAGCTGAGCCGTGATGGCCCATTGACAAAGATGACCCCCTTAGGCTGGGTGTAGTTATCACATGAAGACAGAGAAAACCCTACACCCAGCTCCCAGCCTGGGGGTGGGGTGTGCCCTGACAGCTGTTGCAAAAGCCCCACCATTAACAGCTCATCAGGACTAATGCAGATGGGTCTAGAATACACAGTTTGGTTACACACGTATAGGCGCTCTTTCTCCTGTAACCATGACATACATCTTTTAAAGATTGACATAAAATGACTTGATTTACAATTATTGCAAAGAAACCTATTGATTGACCCAATTTGAATTTTTTTAGACAGGAAGTTTAGGTTCAGGAAGGTTTTTTTGTGGCATTTCTATCTTGTTTCAGGATGGAAATTATCGTTTGTCAAGTTTGACATTCTCTGGCTTCCATCTCAGGCTAGCACTGTTTCTGGCTGTGGGCTGCCTACAGCTTTGGTGTCCTGATTAAATTTGTTGCCTTTTTTTAGAATTATTTCCCCTGGGGTTTCCTAGAAAAGCAGTGGAGCAGAGAGGAGTGAGAGTGAGGAAAGAAAAAACAAACAAGGTTCCCCTCCAGTATACAGCCTTGAGAGTCACAAAGATGTTCAAGGGAGTGTGATGGGATGATCTGTCTTTCTGGTGGCCCTGCAGGGTGCATCATAATAACTGTTCATTGAAACCCACAGGAGGAGGTGTGAAGTTTAGTGTGAAATTTAGTGTGAAAGTATTTCCTGTTGGTGACCCTGGATCTAATCCCCGCTCCTTCTCACCTGCCATCACAGATTTCTTGTGATCTCTGGAGAAGCCATATCCCCAGACCAAAGACAGCATTATTTTAACTTGGCACTTAGCCTTTAACTCAGGGTGAAGTTTATACTGGCAGTGGTGGGAAGAGGAAGAGAAAGAGTGCTCTTGCTGGGTTTACAGTGCCTGCTATGTTTGTCATAGTGGAAGTTCATTGGAAAAAGACTTCAGGAAAGAGAAGCAGGAAGTAAATATCTTTCTTCTCTGGGGAGGCCATTTGGATTGTGAGAGATTTCCACAGCTAAGTTCAGAAGGAACTTTTTGAACTGCCAGGCAGGGAAATTTTCTAGCATAACCATGGATTTCGAGAGGTATCCTGAACAAACAGTAGTGTATCTTTTGGGTGCAGTGCCCTTTGGGGAGGGCTTGGTGAAAAGGCATCAGTTATCCTTTACAGCACTGTTTTACAGTTGCTTAACTGTGGTGTGAGAAACTGCACGAGGAACCAGGCATGTTGAACTAGACTTCTAAATATCTGTCAGGGCTTCTGGAATGAAGCCTAAAAAAAAACAGTCTCAAGGGTGTTTTGTCATGGGCTTTTGTTGGGGGATGTTCTCACATGCCTGTGCCTTGGACATCACAAAGCCAGCATCTTTAGAGAGCTTATTATCACAACTCCTTGAAGAACTAGCCACTCCCAGAGGGCTGCATGTAGGATAATGTGATGAAGAACTGCTTGCTAGAGCTTAACTGCTATACTTGCTGCCTCCTTGTACAGCTCTGGACACGGGGCCTTTGATTGGCTAATGGAGGTGTCTGGGACTTTGAAAGCTCAGGAAGATTGCAGTGGTCATTAATTGGCTCCTACAGCAGCAGCCTCACTTAAATATCTGTTATTTCATAAGAGGCAAAACGGTCAATGCAATTGGGAAAGTGAGCTTGGACATGCAAAGTAATTTCATGGAGAAAACTGCACAGGTAATTAGACTTGACAAAACCTTTTGATGCGTGACTACACTGTAATCTCCTTTCCCAAGCATCGTGTCTGTACCTGGATGAGTATCCCATGTGCATCTCTAGGCCCCGTGGCCCACATACAGGCACGTGTCTCGTGGCAATGTGTGTGCAGTATACAGAGCCGATATGCAATACCATGCAAGAAATATTGTTCTTGGTCATAATACTACAAAACACTGCCTATGTGTGTAAGTGGTGATGTGCACACATAACAGAGGTTTGGAAATCTTAAATAGTTAATAACTCCCATGCATTTTTTGCTTGTATTTGTAACTGCTTGTGTTTTCTGCAGCTGCAAAAGATGCTCAAGCCAAAAACGTTGGTTTGTTTGCTGGAATTTTCCATCAGCACTCCTCTGTCCTAATGGCTTATAACATTTTTAAAATTTATTTATTTGCATGTCACACCTGTGTATGACAATGCCTTTGTCAGCATCCCAAAAAAGCCCTTCGATGTAGTGGACAAATAAATAAGCCTCTGAGATCTAACTTTGCATGTTCAGATAAGCAGATGTCCTCAAAGCCTGCTTCTGAGTGGTGCTGCCTGGTGTTGTCCTGTGGCACAGCAGTGAAAATGGATCTCTTCCACTATGGTTTTTAAACTTGAAATTCTCCTGCAGAGGTTTTGTATTAGAAGCTCAAGTCCTTGGTTGCAGGCTCATCTGTTAGACAATACACCTTGACGTCACCTGTCCTCAGCCAAGCTGTGGTCCAGTCATTTCCTGCCAGAACACATAACCAGCTTGGGGAGCAAAGAGCAATTGTGGGATACAAAACCAACTCTCCACGGGACTCTTTACAAAGATTTTTCACAGCTGGTCACGCTCCCCTGAGCTACACAGATGTTTAAAAAGGAGGCTTGAATTTCCATGGCAACAGCCTGCATTCTGCTGACTCTGATAGTCTGTCACTCTCCAGATCTGTTTGCTACCCCTGGTACTCTGAGTTTCAAGGCCAGCAATGTGTGATGGACAGAGATTGTAGTGGGATTGTGTTGGGGTCAGACATCCTGGTCGAGGCAATGTACTGCAAATGCCCTGTGGGAGAGGCACTGAGGAGTTCAGATGATGCTCCAGCCTGGCTCATACATCGGTTACAACAGGATCTTCCTGGTTAAGCCATTATCTGGTTACTAGGAAGCTCAAAGGCATCATGTCACAGTGGGACCGTGACCTTGTCTAGCTCCTCATCTGAAAAGCTCCATTTTTAATGTACGTCAGATTATTAAATCTCACAGTGTCTCTGTGGGGTACTGTAGGGAAACTGAGGCAACCCTAGGCAGTAGCTACTTTTACAGAAAATGCCTGTGCCAGAGCTAGGAGCAGGATCTAGAAGTTCTTGTTTCCTTTGTTCCCCCACCTCATCATGAGGAGCTATCACCTCTCATGAAACTGGGAAAGTAGAAGGTTATTTCCTGAATCACTTCTTAGAAGAAAAAAACCTTTCATGTGCACGTACAAAAAAGAATAGGCAATATATTATGGTGGAATAAAGGACAGTAGGTATGGACAAATCAGAGGGAAGGGAATTGTGTGCTCAGAGATAAGGATAGGGTGGGCTGAAGCATTTTGTATTTCTGGGTGATTGAAACAGCAGAGGAGGGCAAGTGCATTAACAGCAGTGTGAGGCTGAGTGTAAACCCAGAGGGAAAGGAAAAGTTCTGTTGTGGAGTTTATCCTGAGTTCAGTGTAAGCTCAAAGGCTGGCATGAATTTTGTTTCCCATGACCCATGTATTTCCCATGATCTGCAGGAAAAACATGGGTAACAGCCTGCATGAGAGTATTTACTGAAAGGGCTGTGCATAGCTGGAGCCAGAACTGCGGGAGGGGCCAGAGGGGCTCCTTAAGGGGCTCCAGTGATGATCTTGGAGATCTTTTCTTCGAAGCTGCATGGAAATGTGTTTTTTTGACATGTATATAAGCAGCCTGTCTTTCTGTTGTCGAAGAAGCCTCTCCAGCGCAAGCACTACCTGTGGCAAGCTGGGCTGGGAGGAGGAGATGAGGGAGAGGGATGGTGCGATGACCTATTCCATCGTGTGGGAACATACTGGTGTGGCTGTGTTGCAAAATGAAAGGCTGGCAGGCAGAGCATTCGCCTCAACTAAGAGAAAAAACCTATTTTTGTCCCTCTTGGGACACCACATATACTGTGAATGTGATATCCAATGAAGATATCACTGCTGTGTGCAAATGGGAGAGGAGTGGGGTGGAGAGAGCTGCATCCCCTTGGATAATTGGGTTATCCTTGGTGAACTGGCATGCAGGGAAGCTGAGCAGCTGGAGGCTGGCAGGTGGGATTTGCCTGTGCTGAGCAAGTGTGTTTATCTCTAGAGCTCTCAGAGATGTTTATGGCTGAGGAAGGATGTAAATCTCACTGGATTCAAGTCCTTGGTGGATAATTATTCCCTCCTTCTTCCGTCTCTTCTCCCCATGCCCTCCTGCCCTATATATGAGACAATGTTCACAGGCTATAAATGGATGCAATGCTATGCTTAATGTGAAGAGACAACTTATAATCAGGTGAGGCACAGAGTGGCAGGTGAGGCACAGGGTGGGAGGCAGCTTGCCAATTCCTTCTCCTTCCCACTGTAGTCAGTCCCTGAGCCTCCTATCACACTCATCTGTGGGAAGCTCATTTCTTCCATTTCCCCTTAAAATGACTTGTAGCCTGTAAAGCCTGGAGCAGGGCAGCTGCGTGCTCAGAATCCTAAGGTGCTGCTCCTAACAGGAGAGGGTGGCAGGATGCAGGGAGGGAGTCCATGCCACTCTAATTCCACATGACTCCAGTTTGGCTCTTGCAGCTTATGAGGCTATCAAACATCTCACTTAATTACCGGCCTAGCAATCAATCTTTCTTCCTGTTCCTTATGCTTTCAGCCAGGGTTAGCAGTATTTTTATTCTTGAGGCCTCAGGAGAATTTCCAACTCATAAGGAATCACAGCCAATCCACAGTAACTCGTATGGGTTGTGTCTGTAGGACTGCATTCCTGCCATATGGCTGCAGGAAAAGTGTGGGGCAGTAAAGCTGGGAACATCTGGTCTTGCAAGGTTTTGTTCTGTTTTGCAGGGTGAAGGTTCATTGGAAGGTCCCTGTGCCCAGGGAGGCAGATAGGGACCATGCATTGACTGACCATGACCAGCTGAGTTGACAGAGCTCCCGAAGTGGCAGTTAGTTGTTCCAAGGCATTACAACAGGGCTGAGCACAACAGAGTCATTGTGGCATTATCTCTTCATTACCCACAAAGTGTTGTAGTGTGGGGAGAAGCACAGGGAGAAAGACAGAGAGGAGGGAAATGGCTCATTAGCTGCCCAAAGGAATCAACCTGAACATCTCTTTTTCTCAGAAGAGGCTTTGTCAGCACCCAGAAAGGACAAGTGTGTTGGGAATTAGGCTTGGCTCAGGGAGCCTGTAACCTACATGTACCCCTACACCTGCACCAACTAATACACGTGCAATGCACATCTTGTATGCTCCCACAGTGTGAGAACAATCATCTTTCCTTCCATCGCTGTCCACTTAAATTTAGAGACACATGTACCAAAACATGCTCTGTATCTGCAAACCAGTTCATCTGTTCTATAGGCACTGTTTGCAACCACATCCAACTCAGTTGTATCTAAGAATCCCACCTTCCTAGCAGAAAGCAGGCACAGCAGTGGTACCAAGCTCGCTCCCTGTGGACAGGGAGTTGT